>VZRQ01010638.1:147016-409670 GCA_013397975.1 Machaerirhynchus nigripectus
AATAAAGACCACCCTTCTAAAACCACCGGAGCGAGTTGTGCCTTTTTACCACATATATATATATCTCATTGCTATACATGATCAGTGAGACATTGGCAGCTGATTGCATCAGTCATGGGAGAATTTTCAAAACTACCACAATTTTCGTTCCATTATGGGATAGGATGGAGAGTTTTTGGATCCTAAATCTGAGAATGAAACTGGCAAAATTTCTACTGATCTCTTTTCTGGAATTAATTTCTTACATTTCACTGCAGGCACTTCTTTCTTGAACTCCAGGTTATTTTCTAGGAGTTTTTCATAGAATCATGGAATATCCTAGGGACCCACAAGGATCATCCAGCCCAACTCCTGGCCCTGCACAGACACCCCTACAATCCTCCCCTGTCCCCTGTTACCCAAATGCTCCTGGAGCCCTGGGGGGTTTGGGGTTGTGCCCATTCCCTGGGGAGCCTGGGCAATTCCCAACACCCTCTGGGGGAAGAACCTTTTCCTAATATCCAACCTAAACCTCCACAGAGACCAACAGAAGAGCCTGTATTTACAGTTACCCAGTGTCCTAAAGCACTCAAGCCTAAATCCCACTACTTTTGGAAAATTTGACATAACTTCGCCAGTTTTGTTGCATATTTCCGCTATGCTAAACCAGGACAGACTCCAATCCCACCTGGCATTATTTATTTAATGTGGTGTGTTTCAGGATAAAATTGTCTCGAGGATGTAAGAGATGCTGTGAAAGGAGAGGCCAGAATGTCTCACTTTGCCCTGTTAATCTGCTCTTAAAACTTCACTGGTTCTCAGCATCCCAGGGTAAAACCAGACACAAACTCTTCCCCCAAGGCCCTGAAAACCCACCACAGATGGGAGAAGGAGAAGAGATGGAGAAGGGAAGCCATGGGTGGCAGAGCCAAATGTCCCAAAGACAAATTTCTTCCCTGCTCTGAATCCACTAAGTTCTTACATGCTGAAAATTGCCAGTACCCATTGAAACCAGTGAGCAGCACTCTGCCACTGGGGTTTGTGAGAGCCCAAAGCTTTTACAGAGGTTTTAAAGACCGGTTCATGTCTTTAAAAGTCCTCTGCTGTGTTGCTTGTGCGTGAGGAGCATTGTCCTTGAACCCTGCCCCAGGGGTCCCGGTGTGCTGCTCCAACCTGCTCACAACAAGCACCTTTGCAGATGTGCAGACACAGAATTACAGCAAGTGCAAACACGAGCCCTGTGCAAAGCAGAGCACAGCTGAGAACCAGGGAGCTTATGAGTCAAGTAGCTTAGAAGTCTTTTTAATAGCCAGTGAAGGAGGTTGTTTGCTTTGGGAACGTACATACAATAACAGTGCACGCACTTGGTGCAGAAAGAGGAGAAACAAAGCAATTATTCTGCTCTTAGTTGATGTTATTTGCATAATGAACCACCTAGAACGAGGTATTTTGCCAAGATACTTGTTTAAAATACTTCGCCAGGCAATCTGAATTGTAACTTATGCATGAATCAGCCAGACCTGATGTGCTTGATGGGGTTTTTTTCCCCATCACTTTGCTTTTGCAGCAGACAGATCTCAGTGATATAAAACTTTTGGGGAAAGCTTTATACACCCCAACATGAAATTGCTAAAGGCAACCTCCTCCAACTCCTTAGGATTCCACCATCCAGGTAGTGACTAAACTGAATTTATGACAGCAAGGCCATGGTGCTGCTCTGTGCTGGAGGATTTGCCAAGTGCTGAGCAGTGCAAGGGTGGGACCCAGGCGTTTCACTGAGGCGTGGAAAAGCGAGATGTGCAAGGCAGAGCCTGAGCAGAGAAGTTCTGCTCTGCTGCTGCTTGCCAGCTGACATAGGGATTGCTGTGTTTGCTTGACAGTGAACACTGTGAAAGATCCATGGAAATGTCCATCACTGAGAGGCTTTTGAAGATGCTGAGGATATTTCTTATCTGAAGTGTCAGTGATTGTTAAGCTGCACCTCTCATTTTTAGCTGTTTTTAAGTGTGGATGCTTTTTGAAGACTGAGTGGAAAGAGATTGACATTCCTTGGAAAAAACCCTTTCATATACTGTATTTCCTGGCATTCTCTCCCTGTGTAATAGGATGTTCAAGTCGATGCAATTGTTGGGGTTTTTTTCATTGTAATGTAGTTTAAATATACTGAGAACTTAGGGCTGGGAATTGGAAACCCAAATTCAAAAGCTCTGAGAATGGGAATATAAAGATAAAATTGTGCCATCACTGCAGTTTGTGAATGACATTCAAGCTCCATTATAAATTTAACTCCTTTCTGCATTACCTTCTGTGTTAATAAAACCTGTTTGATAGGTCCAGGGTTTTTTCACACTGCTCTAAATTTCATAAAATTAGGGCAACTATTTCTCCTGCTCTTTCTGAACTTCCAGGGGAAAAAAAAAGTTAGTTACTGGGAAACTTCTGGTTTGAGTTCTGCTGAGGTTCACAGGGGCACAGGGCAGTGCCCAAAGGTGCTTTTGAAAACCCACACTAACAGAACTGCCTTTTAAACTCTGCTGCTTGCCTCAGAAATGGCATTCTTATCTTCTATGTGCTTCAGTGGAAGTATATAAATATTGCATGCTTGATTTTAAGCCAGGCAAATTCATAGTGGAAATGGAGCATTTTAGTATAAGAGGAGCCAACACTGAGGTCAGAAGAGCTGGAGTAACAGCTCTGGAGGTAAATGCCAGAGCAAGGACTGCCTCCTTTAATGTGGGATGGGTTTTTTGGCGTTTTTTTGTGGTTTTTTGGGGGGTTTTTTGAGAGGAATATGGTGGTGTGTTTGCTTTTTTTAATAAGAGCTTAGAGATTTTTTGGAAAAGGACCTTGGTTAGAGATCAGCTTTAAAACTTGAGCGCCAGAATTTGGCAGCAGGCAGGAATGTTGCCACGGCAACCCATTATCTAGGGCTGTGTTACTGAACCTCCTGCCAGTTCACCCATAGTCGAATGCTGAAGGCAACCTTAGAGGCTATTATATGTTCTGTCCTGGAACAGGCCAGCAGGCCCTGCCAGAAATAGCTGGAACTTGAGAATACCAGCAGCTGTCTGGGAAAAGGAGTGAGGGGACAAGTTTTCCCTTTGGAGGTGAACGAATACACTCGGTCTTGATAGCAAATTTCCATCCTCCTGGTTAAACCATTGGATGTTTCCTGCTGAGAGGTGGTGGCTCACAGACGTTTTCAGTCTGAAGGAAGGTTATTGCATCTCGTTCTGGAGTAGCCTTGGAGTTCAGGATGCTGCCGTCTTCCTTCCTCCTGCGCGGAGAAGTGATGTGGGTGGGGCTGGGAAGGGCTGTCCTCAAGGAAGAGCACCGAGGGCCATCTCTCAGGGTGCCAAAAAGGCCTGGGAGATGTTCTGTGAGTCACACGTGCCACCCCTTTCCTGCTTCTGCTGAGTTCTCTTTGTCAAATCCACCAGCTGGTTGCACTGAAGCATCCTCAGCCCAGCCAATTTTTAATTTCTACAGTCCTCAGTATCATCTGTTCATTCTTCCCGTTTTTCACAAACAAACACGGTGCTGGTCAACAAAAAAAAAACCCTCTAAAGACATAGAATGAATTACATTGCTGTGCTCATATCCTCACGCTGCAAAACTCGAGGAGTGTTTTCTGTGTGTATGTTCGTTATTACCTGGGCAATATTTTTCTCACTTTTGGCATTCTGCTCTCCAGGCTTCTCAGAAGTTAACCCAAACACCTCTCTGTTCTGCATCGCTCTGACTGCTCCCTAAACTGTTTCTTTGTATTTGGAAATACTTGTACTGTGATACACTTGTCAAAATGTTCTCAGAAAATGAGCCCCAACGAGAAGTGTTCGTCAAATAATGCAAAACTGACAGTTTTAGTCAGATTAATGATGACTGATACCATTTGCCACAAACATTGAAGCTTCCAATAACATTTTCTTCCTGGCAACAAGCAAAAAATTATAATTTTTTTTAGTCTAATTGTTTTTTTTTCTATTTGATGGTATGAAATGAACAAGGTTAGCTTCATATTTACACAAATTCTTTGTTATTTTTCTCATGATCCAGTTAATACTGGTTCTGTTTAACAAAACACCACACCCCTCAGGACACAAAATTTCCTATTCTACATCTAAAAAGCTGAAATCTGTATAATGTATATTATATAACCTGTGTATTAATACCTTTTTCACAACAGCCAGCGTTCCATATATGTTTATATATATAAATTTCCATATTTTAAAGTAACTGTGTGGGTGATCTGTAGGTGGAGGAGCAGTGTTGGGTATTTATCTTTCCAGCCTCCTATGAGCTTACAGCCTAAGGCTGAGGGAGTGCTGTGTCCTGTAGCTGAGACTGGGGCAGAGGAGGCACCAAACAGGAATTCCTGGCAGGATTCCTGTTGGATTCAGGTGCTGTTTAACAGAAATTCAAACAAAACATTGACTTTTGATGGGAAGGTATTACAGTAGTGCAAGAGAGAGGAAATTTCATTGGATTTCTCATTTTTAAACACTTTTAAACAAATGAAATGTGAATTCCACCTGAAGTTCATTCTCAGTTTACTTTGCTACATAGAGGCTACGAACTTTCAAAAATTGCACTCCTTTCAAAAATTGGAGTATTTCCTCTGAGTTATTGAAGAGCAGATATGATGAATGTAGTTAAAACAGTTTTAGATCCTTCTGCAGAAAAAAATATAAAACTGGGGGAAAAGGTTTTGTTGGTTTTGGGGTTTTTTTCAATTGTGTTCTGGAAGATACCATGAAAACAGAGCTCAGTATAGCCCCAAGGTACAGAGCTGCACCCCAGCTCTGCTCAGAGCTGAGGACAGGAGCCACATCCCCTCCGTAGCTGCAGGATTTGAGCCTGCTGAAAGCTCCAGTCCCCTGCGAGCTGCTCTGGATTCGGCCAGGCACCACCACGGGGAGCCAGAGCTCCCAGGGACAGCGCTGCCATCCCGCAGCATTCCCTGGATAAGGGGCTCACAGCACAGCCAGAGCTGCTTCCCAACACCACGGGCACCTCCTGCTCACCCGGGAAGGCTCCTTGCTCTAAGGAAAGCAGAGCAGAACCCAAGGGCTGGCATGTTATAAATCACACTGCTCAGATCGGCCTTGTTTTGGTTATTTTTTTTCCAACGGGCTGTTTGCTGCATAGCTGGAGTGGCTCACCTGCCAGCTGCAAGCTCTTCCAGAGGAATTTTTTGTTTGTGCTTGTTAGGAGCCTGGCTTTATGGATCCTCCTTGCTCCACTGGGCAGCTGGGGATCTAAGGGAGAGGGACAATCCGTGGTAAGCTTGTCTTCCTTTGGCCTCCCTGAAGAGAGAGCTCTTTTGTCTTAGAGAGGATTATCAAACACTGGAATACATGGAAAAATAAATGGAGTTGCTGTCCCATGGGAGCCAGTACAAGCCTGCCAAGTTCACAGTAACTTTAGTGTGTGTATGGTAAAGTACAATCCGCTCTTTTATCCTTTCAAATTCACTATTTCGGGTCCTGGGGCAGTTTCAGCAGCTCTGGATCCATAGCCAGGACACAGCGTGTGATGTTTGGGCTGGGAGAGTCCCAGCTGGGCAGATGGAAAGGAAAGGATATCTCAGATATTGCCAAGGAGAAAAGAGCTTTCCCTCTGCATTGGGGGTGAGCAAAATCCTGTCCCCCACACAGGCACCCCCTTTCCAAGGCATCAGGGACATGGAGTCCTGTGCTCATGGGCAGTTTGACACATCCCGTTCCCCACTAGGCAGCTCCTGGCTCCTCGTTTTTGGAGCAACAAAATGGAATTTTGCTGTTTCCCTGCTGAGGGTCTGACACGGGGAGGTTTCAGGTGCAGGAACAGCTTTTAGAGGAGAGAAAGGCTGAGGAAAACTTCTCCCTTGCGCACTGAGGCAGGTGGATTGTGTCTTGGTGCAACATTTGCATTTCATTATTTGAATAAATTAATGTTTTAAAGCAAATGCCCGAGGATATTGCAATTATTTTGGCAATTCATACATTTATTCAATACCTATCAGAAAAGCTCCTGTTAAAGACAGGAGGTAATCTGGGGTAAATGTCAATTACTGCTGGGTTATGTTAGGTCTAGAGTTGACGTGTTTGTAAGACATTTTAATATTTAACATTTGAAAACTTCGACTGCCAGATTTTTAATGATGCTACTCCTGGTTCAGCTGTTTTCCTGTCTTCAAAAATTAAAAACATTTCAATATTTAAAATAACTGTACTGCTCACTTCAAGGCATATGTTACTGCATATGTTTGTAGCTTTGTTTTTGCGAATGTGAAAGATTTTTTGGCATATATTGGTATTTCAGTCTGAACCTGGGGGAATTAATGTTCAGAGTCACTGTTTGAACCCATTTTAGGTTTGATTGTTAAGAGCTCCTCTGGGAGAAAGGAAGGGAATCCCAAGGAGGTATAAATGGAAACAAAGGTAGGAGAAGAAAGGAAGGCGGAGGGTGGCAACAATGGCTTATCTTTTTTTAGATCATTGATTTAGTGCAAAGGAAACTGTCTTATAAATCCTTCATATGCTCCATATTCATTTCCAGTGATAGAAATGCCATCTTTTCATATTCACAAAATACATCTTGAGCCACGAAATTTAGCTAATAAAAAACCCCGAGTTAATTGGTGCTACTGAAACCCTCTCTCAGGGTCTCATAAAGGATTGAGCATCTCAAACCCCATGAATCTGCAAATTAAATTCAAAGTTTTTCTGCACCTGCAGAAAACTGGTGGTGCCTTTGAGAGATCTTAGATTATTTTTATTTATTTATTTATTTTCTGTGACTTGCTGTTCAATTTATTCTGTTTCTGTGTTTGAAATGTGTGGGGTTTTTCTTTCCCAAAGGAACAATATTGAACAAGCTCAGAAAGGAATAAACTAAGTGTCTAATGGTGAAGTTGTAAGCACTGAATAACAAGGTTTGCTTTTCCCCTGGCTCCAGTATTCTGTCACCTGATAAATGTTGGTCAGCAGTACTGAATCAAATGTTAACCCTGTCACATTTGACAAAAACCAAATTATCAGTACACTTAACAATTTGTGTAATAAATGTTTCCACCCTATTTTCCAAGTTACCTGTCACGGAATCACTGCTCTGAAGAGAAAGTGCCCTGTGTTTATTTCAGCAGGGATTTTTTTCTTCTCAAGCCTCTCCAAAGCAGAATTAAAATTTAGCACATGCACATTTAGCAAAAATATTTTCATGTCAATGTGTCACTCAACATTCCTTCCCCGTTAACCACGAAATATTTTTTTCCAAGTCACATCTTTAGATAAAAGGGAAAATCTCCCATAGCTTTCAGCATTCAGAAAACAGATTTCAGCTTTATTTTTGCAAGCCAATAAAATGAATGAATTCAGTTTTCAACAACTACATCTCTCTTCTGACAGGCAGAAAAGCTGTGGGGTTGTGGGTTACGTTTCTCCCAGGTTCTGCCTGTTCATTCAAAGGAACTCGTTCCTGAAGTTGACATAGAGTGGGAATCAATACAAAGCCTGTCCATTTCTAATTAAATGTATTATTCCGGCAGAAGAATATTTTCATCTCCAAATCACAGCAGAAATAATTAAAATTCAAGGCATTAATTATACTTTAATTAAACCAAACCATATTTCATAGGACTGTTTTGGCAGTATGAGGAAGAGTCTGTCTCCTCAGCAGCTCGTGAGGTGATTATGACAAATTCTGAAGTCACTGAAGCCAAGTAGAATTGTTCCAGTCAATTAAGTGTGTCTGTGAAGGGATAGCTACAGTATCTACATTAAAGAGGGGGAAATATAGTGGTGTTTTTAAGTTTCCCAGACATACACATTAAATTGGTTCTTTTTTCTCTCCATGCAGTTTCAAGAAGTCCATTGGTTTTGGTTTGGCCAGTAATTCTACTAACCTGTTAGACAATACTGATACATGGATTGATCTGTTAATTTAATGGCTCAAAATGCTGCTTCTCTCTATGAGAAAATGAGTTTAAAATCAGAGAATGTGCTAAAACTTGTGGCACACAATGTTTTGAAACTTACTGGACTTCTATTTTATTCTTCTTTGCCTTCACTGTTTTCTTCCTAAATATTTTTGTTCCCAAATGTAGATGTGATCTGTAAATGTGTGTGATTTTTTTTTAACTAGAATTTAAATTATAATTTCTTTATAGCCTCAAAAACATTAGCTAGTGGGGTTTTTTGGGGGGGAGGAGAAGTTTTTGGTTATTTGGGGTTTGGGGAGGATTTTTTTTTTTTAAAGAATGCAGGCAGTTGTTAACTGCAAAGCTTTCTTGTTAGTGTGGGCCACGTTCCACAGCAGGCAGACAATTTTCTGTGACTGGGATGTGCTGCAAGGAGGTCCCAGGTATTGCAGCTCCCTCAGTCCTCACCTCCGTGTTTTAAACCCTACACTTCGGTGAGAAAAAGACATAAATATATGAACTGGCTGTTGGGATTTGTGCTCTCTTTAACTGGTTTTGATCTTTGTTTTTAAATGCCTCCTGTACTCCTTGCTGTACCAACAGCAGTGGGCACAGTGAGCACACCTGGGTGTGGCTGCTGAGAACCTTTAGCCACTGCAGCATTTAACAACTTTTCCACTTAATTAAGTGTAGGCAAGACCTGGGCTCTGGCAGCTATCTGACTTCTCTCTCTGCTGAAATTAGCGAGGTGAGTAATTAATACTCATGGGACTGCTCAAGGGAATGGCTTTCTCTCGCCCAGCAAAGAAATCGGATGCTAGCAAGGCAAACATTGAAATGGACAGGGGATGCAAAAATGTGTGAGGTGTGCAAAGTACTGACAAGGTATTGATCAGGTCGTGCTTGAAAAATCTGAGTTGGAAGACTGTATTTAACTTTGGAAAATAGGAATAAGCCTCTCTTTGAGCCAGCACGGAGCTGTTGGGGTACGGCCAGCACACTTCAGCTCTCTTTCTCTGTGCTGACAGGGAAGTTACCGAGCTCAGTGTGTTGGAAATGGCTCTGTTAGTCCTGTGGGTGATGCTTCCTGTAAATGAGCTTTTCATGGCAAACTGCACTGGGCACTGCCAAAGGTGTTTCTTATCAGATTGGCACGGAAATTCTGTTTTGTAACTCTATATAAAATGTTTTTAAGGCATGTCAGCCACACTTACAGCCTGATATGAGTGTGTGTAGCTGTTCAAGTTACAGCTGAACTCAGTCTTTAGTGCGTGAGCAGGGTCCAGGTTGGATCCACACCAGGGATCCTCCTGTAGCTGCACCAGAATAAATCCTGGGATTAAGTCATGCTGCAAAAAGGACACGTGGCTTAGCAGAGTGTTTGTCACAGCTCACTAAACCCTTCCTGTTCTTAAAACTTCCAAGAAATTTCTAATTAACATTTGTATACAAGTTCATTATGAACCTTGCGTGGCGCATGACAATGACAGCAGGGGGATTTGAGCAGTGATGCTCAGCAATATGAATGATCCCACGTTATTTCGCTGTAATCTTTCATAAGGGTCTCAGTTATTTCCCAAGTTGCTCATACCTGGCAGTACTTAATGAGTAAGTCTTGGCTCTGTTCAATGGAACTGAGCTTTTTAAGTGGAAATTGCACAAAAGATGCAAATTGAAGTAGAGCTTTGGGTTCTGATATGCTTTTTATTCTGTGCTATTTGCATGAACCTGCCATGTTGTTGGGCTTTGATTCAGTCCTTTTGTACGAGACTCTTATTGTTAGTTTAAAAAAAAAATTCTTTTTATTTTTTAAAAGGAATTGATTAGCTGAGGAAGGTCAACATATGCTTTTCAAATTGATCAATGATTTAACCTGTTAAAAATTTTCTGCAGTTATAGAGCATGGAAATATCATTATATTACCTCATGTAAACACCTTCTAAGTGTCATTCCATCCTGCTTTGCTAATTTAAGTACAGTTAGTGAACCTTTAGAATCATAGCAACCATTAAGGTTGGAAAAGGCCTCCAAGACTGGGTCCAACCATTAAATACCCACTAAACCATATTGTGAAGGGCCACATCTACTCGTTTTTTAACACCTCCAGAGTGGTGACTCCACCACTGTCCTGGTCAGCTCGTTCAAAGTTTAACCAGTCTTTTAATGAAGGAATTTTTCCTAATACCTGGAGGATGTGGAGAAGGTCCTGCTGTGAGCCTTGCTGCCACCTTTGTCACTCGGGGCCCTGAGATTCCCTCAGGTGGTCGGAGCTGGTGCTGAGAACACCGAGGTTGTGGGGTTGGTCTCTGTATGGGCCACTCACCTGAGAGCTGAACTCAACGATCCCTGTGGGTCCCTTCCAACTCAGAATATTGTGGGATTTCATGCTTTGACTGGTCACTGCCTGAGGAGGCACTGGTCACTGCAGGTTCGTGACACTTGCCCCCGAGCAGTTGGGGTCTGATGATGGTAACACCCAGCCCTTCCCTGGCAGGACGGCTCTCCAGCAGGCTACGAACAGCACAGAGCAGGTCCTCACACCTGGGGGAATGCTCTGACCACTCTGTTTTGTAAGAAAAGCAGGCACAAATACTGCTTTTCCCGTTCTGGTCTCATCTTGAATGAGACTGTTTCTGGGCACTGCAGCTATGAACATTGCTCATGTTTGGTGTGTTCTGAGTACCAGATTCTTCCTTCCTGGAGGTCAGGTTAGAAACCACTCACTCTGAAAGTCCTGGTCATGGAAAATTCTCAGACTGAAATATTACAAGAGAGAAAATCAAAACACACAGGCTGATTGAATAGATGTCAAGAGTTTTGAGCAAAGCTTTTGGATCATGAAGGGTAATTACGGGGATGAATATTTAAGTCTCATATTTTGTGGCTTAATGTACTATTGCTTTCTGAAACTCCTCCATAGAGTTCTCAGAACTGCTTCTCTCCTGGAGATAGCTCCATGTTTATCTCTGACTTTTAATAACTTCTTCTTTAATTCAGTGTCCTGTGCAGTGGAAACAGACTTTGTGGATTAATTTAGTTCTAGGCGACTTTTCCCACTCAAGTCCTGTTCTATTTTCCCTTCAAACTGTTACGTCTCCTGTTTAAGTCATGTGCTGAATGCAAAACTTCCCATGAAAGAAAATGTTCAAGGTTGCTCTTTGAGGCAATGTGAAATATTGAGGGGTTAAAGGGGAATCATCTAAAAGGAAATGCAGAGATGAGAGTGGTTTGGCCACATGCAAATAGATAAAAGGCTGTTTCAGAGTGAAAGCCTCTCCAGCACGTGTGAGTGTGTGTTAGCAGGACTGCAGGGCCTCCTTGGATATGACTCAGAGAGCTTTTTCTGTCTAATTAGACAGGAAAATTGTGACACAGGCATGGCACGTGCCTTAGAATAACAGGAGTTTGGAGCAAACTGCAGTGACTATTAGAGCTGTTGCAGAAGGGAAAGCAAAGCACAAATTTGAAATTGCTTTTTTTTATTTAGAAAATCACTTTTTTCCCTTTCTTCTTATAGTGTATGAATCATTACTCTTTTTTATTTCATTATTTCAGCCCTTGCCTCCCTTCTGGAGCTGGCTGTCCCTGGTTGCTTGGCTCCATGGCCGAGGATAAAACTGCCTGTGAAGTCAGCAAAGCCTGTTAAATAAGCTGTCAAAACACGAACTGCTTCGTACCTTGGAGCTCAGTAAGGAAGACAATCTCATACAACTTAAAATTAAAGTCTTCCAGTGTGCCCTTGGTGGAAAGCCTGGAGAGAGACTGCACGGAGCTCCTGCTCATTGAGATGCACCTGTAGGCTCTCCAGTCTCTGTGAGGAACGGGGAAGGAAACATCCCAGTCACAGCAACACCGCCGTGATCAAAGGCAGGGCTTTTTTCTTCAGGAACAGCTTTTAAATTAAACTGAAAAGATTGTAAATGGGGTTCACGGTGTTAGAGAAGGATTTGGGATCCGTGTCGGATATCTTTGGATGTGGCAGAGAAGCCTGAGCTTCAGATATGTGAGAAAACAGCACTTTGAGTGAAAACTCGAGTACTTGAGAGCAAGTGTTGGACTTGCTGTCGGTGCAGTTCTAGCAAGGGCTCTCTTCTCAAGTCTGACTAAAGGCAACTTTTTATTTAATGAGGGTTTCATGTTAATTCAATTACATGTGTAAGCTGCATTTCATTTGCACACATGATGGTGTGAGAACTGACTGGAGGTGCAAAAATTAAATACTGGTTGTAAGTAGAAGTAGCAGGTTTTGTATTTCAGTAGGAAGAGTTTCATCTTAAAGCCAAAAGCTCTAACTATCAGTTTTTCCCACAAATTCAGCCATTAGAACCTAACCCTGTTCACATGAAACTCAAAGGGCAAACTGAGAATATTGTTCTTATTTAGATGTTTGATTTAAGCAAGTTTGCTTGAATGCCTCCAAGCCAGAGAATATTAAATAGAAACAGAGAATATTAACAAAGGAGACTTTTTAGTAGTTAAATGCTAGCAAAAGAACTATCACTTCAAACTGTGATAACTGTACCAGTGTCTTTGCTGAAGATTTAATGAGTGCTGACATCTTAGAAAAGATCTCATTATAGAGCAGGGATTCCTTGTAGAAGTTTTGATATACAAACATGTTTTAAATACAACTAATATCATTTGGGGTAAAAACTCAAAGGGTGAGGATTTCTTTAAAACCAGTGTCTAAATGGAAGCTGACACTGATATTTAGGAAAGATGTCTAAAAGGAAAGAAACTCGCTGTTGACTGCTCATGGGAATTTCAGTAGAGAGTAAGGGACAAAGTGGAAAAGAAATAATGAATGTTACCTCCCTAGGAGGGGAACAACTCAACTTTCTAGAACACCCCAAAAAAACCTGATTCCAGTTGGATTTGGCTGCTGTAAGATGCTCCCAAAATCACTTGGTAGTGCATTAATACAGCCTTTAGACCCATATGTGTCATCACAGCACTGAAAACAATTCTTTGTAGTCCTAAAACATATCTAGATGCCAGCATTAACTGTCATTAAAACGTGCTCAAATATGGTTGTTCTTTCTAGAATATTTTTCAAGGAAAGGCCTAGGTAGGCTTTTTTTTTTTTTTTTTCCCAAGATCTGATTCAAAAGTGGATTTGCCATGGAAATACATTTATCTGATGTTGCATCTGAGGTGGGAAGAATTGTATTGAAAAGAATTGTATTTGGGAAGAACTGTGGGAAGGATTCAGTGAGCAGCATTGAAAGTCTTATCTTTGTTCAGAGGAGCCGAGCTCCAGCTCCTCATTTCCCTTGTTTTCTTATCTGCTCTCATCTGTCGTGCATCGCCAGTGCTGATTGATTACCCACTTTGTCCTTGCATTAAGCATGCACACAGGCACCAATAATTATTGACCCTCTGTGTTTAGAGCTCCTGCTGCCTGTTTGCAAGTGTCTCACCAGGATATTTCCTGGTCTGCACGTCCTCTTGTGATGGGTGATAAGAAGGAACATAAGGGGAAAAATAGTTGGCTGAAGTGCAAAATGAGGTGGGAGTGCAAGCTGGTCTTTAACCTTGAGGGAATTTATTGGAAGTCACGTAAGGCTTGGAGGTGGGAACTTTGCTGTCCAGCATATTTATAACATCTGGGAAAAGGATTTGAATTATAAATTGTTAACTGATGAGTTATAATTGTTTCCTGATGATGCTGAGCAGAAGATTATCACACTCAGGCTCTTGCAGTGAAGAACTGTGCATTTGAACAGAAAGTCAGCAAAGTTCAGCAGCTGGGCAACAAAAAGGCCTCTGAGGTTCAGTACAGAGAAATGTCAAATCATGCACTGGTGGAATGATGGGCTCTGGGTTGTGTGTTACTGCCCAGGAGCGAGACCACGGGTTATGATTATAACCTCATGAAAACGTAAAAATTATCCCCCCTAAAAAAACCACAAGCTCTGTGGATGTTCAGCTGTGTTTGCTCTGCTGTTGCAGGGTTTGCTGATAGCCGATGGTGGTCCCTGAGAGAAGAAAGCTCTGGTGCTCTCCCAGTGGCACTCCCTGCTCTGCAGTCGCTCACTGCTTTGTGAACTTAAGTACAACCAGAACCATGAGCAGGCCAGCATAAAACAAATGAAAAAGAGTGCAAGAACACAAGGAAATGAGCAAGTCTTACATTTCCATCTAATTTCAGACTGAATTTATGGCGTGAAAGGAGGAACTCACACCAGAATTCTCTGTGCAGAGCTATTGGTTTAACAACCAAAAAAAAACCCAACTAACACATGCTGAATACTTGTATAAAAAATGGACCTTGTAGTTCTGAAATCCCTGGGTGTAAGCCATGGACATCTTATAAATACACATTCTGGTGAAAAAAAAATTAGATCGAGAATAAGGGTTTATGCACAACCTCAATAATATATATTAAAGCAAGAAATGAGTCATATGTAACTTAAAAAAACCACAAAACACAGCAAAGGAAATATCAGAGATTTCTTTATTTTTTAAATCCTTCCCTCCTCGACTCCAGGAGCAGCCTTTATACTTCATTTTCTGGTTATATTGACATTGTTCCAGCCAACAAACCCAGATGATACAGAAGGATGGCAAATGGAATAGCTTGGAGTACAGCAGAATTCCTGGGGTTTTTTATGCCTTTTAGCTGAGTTCAAAGATTAGTGCTGTAAGCACAGTTAAAATGTATCAAGTGGTAGAAAATTAATTATGAATGTACTTTAAGTAGAGACTGTTAAACTTCAGCAGTTTTTAATATAGAACAAACAGTAATGAAAATTATCATCATTATAGATGCCAAAAAAAAAAAGACCTTTAAAGGACCCAAAAAGAGTCGTGGCTGTGACACGTTTCTGTGGGTTTGTCTGAGAAAATGAGAGCCTTTTGTTGCTTTTCAGGAGTAGAAACCCATTGGTCCCCCACGGAGCTAAAAGCAGGTAGGATTTTAGAGGCAGTGTTTTTACCCTGAGAGTTCAGTTGCATTTAGTTTTCAGTTTAGGTTCTGAGCATCATCTGTGGTTTATGTGCCAGTCAGCCTTGGTCAAACCCCCTAGGGCTGAGATTTTATTGATCTTCCTGACGGATGTCCTGTGCTCCAGCGTGAGTTGCTGCTTAAGCAATAAATACTCTTAAAAATATATTCCCCACAGTAAGGGAAGAGTGAGTAAGACAAAAAAACTCGACAGCTACTGTCAGAATTTGCAAGCTTTTGTTGCTATGGCTGTAATTAAAATCTGAATGAAAATCAAGCTTTTAGGCCAACTCATGCCATCCATAAAAGAAACAAATACCAATTTATTCCCAAAAATTTTCTTCAGCACATTTTGTTGTTTATCAAAACAAATACTCACGTAAATACTGTCTTGATTTTGTTAATTATATTCCCACCAATACAGCAGAGACTATTCTTTCAGAATATTAATTTCTTTATGTAAATTAGGAAGGGGGTTTAGAAATAATAACGTTGCTGTTGCAAACCTTTTTTCTGTTCTGTGGTGTAAAGAGATCCAATTTCAGCCCATCACAGGATAATTGTGATTACTTTGGAAGGGAATAGGGTTTGTAGCTCGTGGCTTCCAGGACTGGTATTTTCAAATGGAAAATTTTTGTATGGACTTTGTTGAAGGAAAACTTAAAATTTCCAACCAGAACCGATTCCCGTTCTTGCTCCCAGCAGCCCTGTGCTCACAGGACTTATTATTGTGCATGTCATGGCCTTTCTCATTCACCAGGCATAGAGTTTTTAGATTTTTTTGTACCAGAATGGAGAGGTGACAAAAGCATGGTCCAGGGAACAGGTTTTTTGGTCTCTGATAAATAGTTTTTAATCCAACACTGGGGCTCTCTCTGGGCATTCATCTCGCGGGCATATGGGCTGGCATTTATTTAGCCCATGAAATTGGAAACAGTGAGGGAACTATTCCAAGATCAAAGGTGAATAGTGCACAATAGGTTGCAGAGAAGTTGTTGCCAGGTTTGTACTTTGTCCCAACACGGTGGCGAGGCTGTTGTGTGAGATTTTGGTGCAAAGCCTGTCCAGTGAAACTTTTTTCTTTAAAGTGTCTCTATTACAGATCAGTGCCATCAGTTCAGAAATAACTCCACGAAGCTGCTAAGAAGAAACTGGAGGAAGGGGAAAATTCTCCCAAGCAAGCTGTCAGGAAGCTGTTGTGGAGCCTTTAGGGAGAGGCAGCTGGGGCAGCAAGGACTGTGAGAAGCACAAAGCAGCTGGAGCTGTGTCAAAGGGACCCACACGCGTCTGTGGGGTTCCCAGAGCAGCCCGGGCTGGGGGAGGCACACAAACCCTGTCAGGGACACACAGGCAGGAGCGTGCGTTGAGGAAAAAGGTCTCTGAGGGACGGGATGAGGTGTAGGCCGTTGTTATATTGATGCCTCCGTCCTTTGCCACGGTGAGGCACAGCTGGGCCGTGTTTGCCCCTGAAGGGCTGGATTTGTCATCCCAAACTTTGGTGCAGCACGTTGTGCTGGGAGCTCAGCAGAGCTGAGGCCTTCGTTCTGAGTGATGGCGACGAACCCTCTGAGCAGGGCAGGGCCGGGCTGAGGGGAATACGGGACACCCAGCAATGGTTTCACAAATGTGCTGCCCTTTCCTGGGTCTGCCTCGTGTGTCGTGAAGACATTACATTTTTTGTTTCCAAACAATCAGTTTTCCAAACCCTTTAAACATAAGCTGGCCCTTTTCCTATTACAGCGTAACACGAACAACAAACCTGCTGGTACCTCTTAAAATATAGTTATAACATTTATAAATCTATGGTGACTTCATACTTCCCTCAGCAGGAACACTACTGGCAGTCAATTAAAATGCTGAAGGAGAAATTAACTGAAGGAGCAGATGAACCAAACAGATGAAAGAAAAGTAATTATTTCTTATCTAGGAAATACTTCTTCAAACAAAATAGATTTGAAAGAAGCATCACTGAGATGTTTACCTGGAGAGAAAATGGTTCCTTAAATGACTGACTTCTTATTTCTTCAATTTTCAAATAAGGCCTCCAACTGTTTGATTCCTCTTGGAAGTTAATTCTCTTTCAGATATTCAGTAAGGGATACCAGCAAAATCATTTTCAGTGCCTATTTAAGCAGTACAGGACTCAAATCTTCTTTATGAATATGTTTCCAAACACTGAATTGTAACAAGGAAGTAAATTTCATATAAAATATATTCCTTCTACATCTTTTGGTGAATAAAGAAACTCAGCTATATTTTTCTCATTTTTCAATTGCTGTAATTTTTCTCTGATTTTGAACGTACAGAGCTACTGGCTTAACAAAACAGTTTCAGGACGAGAATAGGCACCCAGGATCGAGGGATAATTGTTCCTAACTTGCTGTTAAAGCACTTACTGACTTTAGCAGGTTACGTCATGGCATGTCTTATGTATTTAATCCCTTGTCTAGGAGGAGATTTTATGTTACTAGAAATGGAAATGGAGAGATAGTCGTTTTATTTCCCATGTTTTCCAGTTTTACCAGTTCTGTCCAGTTCCAGTTCTGTCCTTCTGTGTAAGTCTTGAAGATGTTTGTCACCAAATAAATGAGATCTGGTCCTTTCTATAGTTAGAGATCTCAACTTGCTCACAGCTTTTCCAGTGCACTAAAGTCACATTCAAAAATTATTTGAAGTTGGTATATTAAAAAGTATCTGTCATCAAGCTACATCAGCAATACTGAATTCATTTTCACGGCTTTTTTTTCTGGCCTTCTCCAATAATACTCCAAAATGCATTAGGATTTAAAGTAATTCAGCTTTAAGCTTTTTGTGGTCACGTGTTTACTATTTTTAGGCAAATACTCAAGTTAGACTTCGGAACTTAATTTCTGAAGTAAGTTATTTGAAGCATGACCTGAGTGTACTTCCATGTATGAATATTATATGAAAGGATTAAGACTGGCCTTTGGAAAGCAATCCTAGTTCTCTTACAAGACACCATTCCTTCTCTCAGGCAGCTTTGATCTGCTATTCTTTAAAACCAGGCAGATTTTCCTTTCTTTAATAGAGGTTTTGTACTGATATCTGCTTAGGAAACTAAGTGATATATTCAAATTCTTAATTAACACTTAGTAAAAGACTCTAATCCATACGAGATGAATAAACATCCAAATATGAATAACTTAGAATAATTCATAATAATAATCGCTAACTCAGAATAACTGAGTAAAAGATTAATAATAAATGCTGTGCTCCAAACTATAAAAATATTGCTGTCAGCAAAGAACAGAATTTACTGAAAAGTTTACTGAAACCATGTTTCAAAAAAAGCCTCCAGACATATTCTAGGGTTATGTAAGAATTACTTCTTATGTCTTTTCTACCTCTGTTCAACCTGACAGCGTTTCTTCCTCCCCAGACTGTCACAGTTCACAGCTCAGTGCCAATCACTCCACATTCACTTCAGCCACACCAAATGCTTTACCACGGTCAGGGGTTTGTAAAACTGTCAGCTGAGCAGGAAATGTGGGGTTTCTGTCCTGGCTCTGCTCCTCCACAAGCTGCTCGTCCCCACTGAGGAGCAGCTAGAAAGGAGGAAGGATTTTGCAGGGCTGATAGAGAGAATGAGGCAGGGAAACAGAGAAAGGCAGTAAATTGAAAGGTGTGGCAGCACTACAGCCAGGCGTGCTCGGCGAAGTGATGTCCTGAGAGATTTGGGATGACAAGGTTCTGAGCCAGTGGAGTGGAAAGAGTTGATGTAAAGTCTGAAGGAAGAGCAGTTAGTGGGACTCTGAGAAAAAGGAAATAGTTTAAGCAGTTAGGGAAAAAGAAATAAAGAGATGCATCCTTATGATTTTCCCCCCACAGGCCCTGGAACATGTTCAACCCGAGCCCCACTGAGCAGTCACGTACAAAAGACGAAAAAGCACTTTGGCGACTTATTGACATATGGATCAAGCCAGCATTCAAAAGTGACAAATGGAAAAACTCCTAATTTTTTTAAAAGATACTCTTTCATCATGCCTTCCAAAACAAGAATGGAAATCAGGACAGGATCTAATCGTGTTTCAAATTACTTGCAGAATTTCTCCTCACAGGTGCAAAAGTTCTTACAGCCACCGCAGACTATTTATCTGCTGTAGGTTATCTGCTCTGCTCTACACCATTATCTCTGCCTATCACTGCTGCCTGCTTCCTGACCTGCAGCACACAGTTTGCTAGCTGGATTACTGGAGTAGCTTCAATCCCCTCCTGGTATCTCCAGAGCCTTTCTGTGCGTGATATCTGCTCTCACAAGCTGATAACGGTGTCACATATTCTTTCCCATTTTGATGGAGTGTAATACAAGCTGTTGTACAAGTCTTCACGTCTCAAGCTTTTTGATACAGTACATTTATTTTGTAATTCTAAGAGTTCTCAGACACCAAAATGAACCAGACAAGTGTTGACAGCACGAACAGTAGGCACAGGGAAAAAAAAGCAAAAACTAGAACAGAAAGAGAGTATTGGAATTATAATTATAGTTTTTAGTATAACTTACAAAGTTAAGATCCTTAAATCCCTTAAACTACGAGCTGAAATGTTAGCTGCATTGCAGTTTGCTTTTCTCTTTGGGTTTAGCTGGGTTTGGGAGGCCCTGGTGTTCCTTTGTGCCTCACCCTGTCAGACAGCAAAGCCACACCAAATCCTCGTGGGCCAGGTTGTCTGTGGGAGTCACAAACTGCTTTGCTCCCCCAAATGCACGGCCTGAGGTAGTTCAAAGAACAGGGAGAACATTTCCCTCTGCTACAAACTCCTACCAGGCTTTTCAGCCCACATCCAAAGTGTGATATTTTAGATCTATTTTCTCCAGACTGTGGATATGTGTCTGGATCAGTCATGAACAGATACAATTCTCCATTCCTCATGTGATCCCACATTGCTTTCCCCTAAGCAGACTCTTCGTTCCCAATTCTTATACTGGGGAAAGTATGAATAAATAGGAAAAAAAACCTTAAATCTCTTTATAGAAAACATTCTTGTCCCTAATTTTGGTAAATGTGTGCCAGTGATTATCAAATGTTACAATTAATTGAAAATCTGATATGGAAGTATTTATTGGAGTATTATCTTTCTGCTGTCAAAAGCCTTTGATATATCTTATTTGATTAAAATTTAACTTTAACAATCAACTATTTCATAGCTGACCCTGCCTCCAACAGGAAGGTTGGGCTGGATGGGCTGGGACCTCCAGAGGATGTTCCCAGCCTGAATTATTCTGTGATTCTAAAGTGTTACACATGTAATTGCAAAGATCTATGAAGTAGACTGTGACAATCCAGGTTTACCCCAGAATCCAGGTTTAGTCCAAAAGGACCCACAGAATTGTTGCAGTTAATGGGGTTTATGCCTTTCTCAGTGACTTTTGAATCCACTCAATTATGAATACTGGTATTTTTTAACAGTAAAATTTGCCAAGAGCCTTAAAAATGGTGTAACTTTTGATCATGCTTTGTTTACTGATTTTATTTGTATCGATCCAACCACCTTTAAAAGGAGCTATGGAGTAAAATCATCCCACTGCTCAGTTCGGAGCGCAAGCCAGCTATTTGAGAATTCCTAGAGTTTCACCAGAACCCAGCAGACGGCTGCCTCGAGATCCTGATTTTTTTCCTGGTGCATATTTTGGCAGGTTATTTATAGTGCAGTTATTTGTGGCGAGCACTCCAGAGCGTTGGGGAGAAGGTACTAAGCTGCATTTGCATACGGGGAACAACGGGCAGGCTCCGCTGCTCCGGCAGATGTGTGTCCGTGTGCTGGGCGAGGGGAAGGGACAGGGATGCCATTCTTCCATCCCAGGGACAGGGATGCCATTCTTCCATCCCACTGACCTTGCTCAGTGAGCCTCGTCTACATCATGTTGTACCAACCCTCACACGCTTGGATCTGGCTGTAAATAGAATGTGACACGCAGACTTTGATGGAGCTGATCTCCCCTTCTGGGTATTTACACTTCAGTCTGTGGGCTAAATTTGGGGACCTTTCTGTCTAAAAATTCTCTGCAAAGGATATACTGTGAGAGAGAGGAAAAAAACCACCACCAAAACTCCTCCAGGGGATGGTGTTCCTTGATATTATTATTACTTGGACATTTTCCATGTAATTTATAGTATCTTCAGCTAGCTAATGGAACAGAACTGACACTGTCTTAATATTTGACAAGCTAATTATCCAACATGTAGTAAACAAGGTTTTATGTAAAGACTTCACAATTTCTTAAGTGAAACAGAAGCAGACAGTCCTGCTCCTTTTCTGAGCAAAACATTCAAGTGTTGCACACTTCAAATTATGCAGTTTCATTTTTGATGTTGTAGTCAGGCAATTAAATCCTGCCTTATCTGGTTGACTTGAAGAGTCATTGCATCAAACTTTTGAGTACTGCTGCTGAACACGTAGTAGCCATAAGGATTATTTTATCCAGGTGTGTTCTGTGGCCAAGTAGGTACTGCAAACATTTTTAATAACTTCTGTATTTATAATAATTTCATAATAGCTGTATATTCTCACATATGTATGTATTAGATGAGGATAACTCACCTTTTGTGTGCCCCACAGTAAGCTGGTTTTTGTTCTCTAAAAAGGACATCTGTGGATTCAGCTGTTTTTCATATCCTGGCATCACTGCCTGTTTTTATCTTCTGTATTTATAGAGAGTATATTTGACCCCATATAGCCTGAATATGTCTCATCAGAAGAGACAGAGCGTTAAGGAACCTTGCTTTGCATGGCTGTAGCTCTGTTAACAAGCAGTTTCCAAATGGAAAATGGTCAATTCCTCAAGAGTTATTAGTTCTTGTTTTCCTGCCCCAGAGTATGCTCCTGTGAGTACAGCATACTTATTAGACATGGTTTGTAAAAATCATACTTAAAATGATGCATTATCGTGCTCTAGGCAGAGTTTTCTGAGGGGTATTTTTTATTTGGTAGTTTTTGACAGACTAAAGGCAATATGTTCTTGTTGCAGCCTGATTCAGATTTTAACAAAAAAAAAGTTAAATCTCTTGATTCTAGGATTAAAAAGCAATAAATATATTGGCTGTTTTTCAGTAGATGGCACAATATGTCTACCAACTCTTAACAGTAGAAATCATGAACTGCTTAAAAAAAATTAAAATAACCAGACAGGTTGTTCTACAATTGCATCTAAATCTTATATATATACGTGCAATATTTACAGGAAGTGTGGGAGGATTGCAAACTTCCTCCTCCCTGCGACATTCCCAAACTTATTCTCCAAATGTGCTCCGGTGTGGATCAGCTCTACTGCATAGGCAAATTAGGCAAGAGCAGTGCTTTTTATTGATGCTGCCAGCAAGGTGGTGGAGGTTTCTGAAATGAACTCTCCTAAAGAAATCTCTCTGGGTCTGATCTCTCATTTCATGCAGGCGTATGAACAGTCAGCTGTCATCACTACCTACAGAGCTTTAACGTAGCCAGTGCTTTAAAAAAGGGTAGAACTATCTAATTATATAGAAAAGTCATGAATCTCGGAAGTAACTGGATTATTTTCTGCATGTATACAGCTTCTGCCTATTTTAACTCCTTCTTCACTGCCAAGCCACTTGACTTATCTAATAAAAATAAAAAAGCACAGTATAAAAATGACTTCAGCGTCCTTTTCATTCATCCTTTTCATTCACAACAGAACCGTGACACGTGTTGGCATCCCTTGCTGAATCTGTGCTTCAGAGCAGCCCTTGAGGCAGTGTCTGCCCATGCTGCTCCCCAGCCTCGTGTCTGCATCCCGCTTCCCCCGGGAGGGGACCGAGAGGCGCCCTGCTCCATGGCGCGCTCAGCTTTCCTGCCAAAGGAAGAGAAGCTGGAGAAGCAGCCAGCGCTGCAGTACTCTGGACAGCCCCGGTGTGTGCAGTGGGCAGAGTCAGAGCTGTGGGGCTCTCAGCTCTGCTCCTGAGCTGCCTCGGGATGCGGGTCCCGGAGCCAGGAGTGCCCAGCACGGAGCATCTGCTCCTGGCAGCATCTCTGCGTGTCCACAGCCCCAGCCACACACAGCTGGGACTCCTCCCAGTGCCCCCAGTGCTGCAAAGGGAAGCACAAGGAATTACAGAAATAAAAACAAAGCCACGGAGAAGATCTTTAATGCTTTCTGATGTGATCACCTCTCCCGACTAATCTGTGCCATTTCTCTGTCCTCTTCCCTTTCAGCCAACCCCAGCTGAAATTCCCTCTGCACTTGTGCCCTGCTCTTCAGTTCTGGTGCATTCTCACTATTTTACTGTCAGACTTCTCTGCATCAGCCACAGTCATTTTACCATTCTTGTTGTTATCAAGCTTTATGAATGTGGTACCTTTAACCTGTTTTTTCCTCACTGAGGAGACGCTTTGTGAGATCCACTTCCTCTGCTCATTTACAATAAACTAAAGCCTGCCTCAGAAATGCTGTAAGCACTGAGGCATGTGAGTACACTGTCTAGCTGAATCCTTTTTGATGAAGTCATTTATTTATCTGCATTATAAATTAAGGAAGTGGTGAGGAACACATGGTACAGTAGTTTAAAACAGAAAGTGGTGTGAGGGAAAAGATACAGAGAGTGAACAATGGAGACAGGAGAGCAGACAAAGACAAGCACCCAGTTGAGAGCAAGATTGCAATCATACTGATTATTTTCCTGCTGTATTTCTTCTTCCTGGTTTGCATTTTTTTAATATCCTCTTGATACCATCCACTGTAGGACATATTCACTTTGCCTGGCTTCACGAGCCTTCCGAGTGCCATTCACAGCAATGGGTCTAATTTGGTTGTCCTAAATCACCCTCTGGAGGGGCCTCTCTTTCCTGCTGAAGCACCTAGAGAGCACTGCTTCATATTATTGGTATCTGGAATTAAACACTGTGAATATTCCAGATAATGCACTTCTCTCTCTTTCCTGCTGTGTTTTCAGATAAGCCTGGAAAGCATCTGTCAAACCTGGGGAATTACTACAATTTCAGTAATATTTTATTGAAGGAGAGCTCAAGGATACTGGAATTCAAAAGATAATACAACACTCATTGCAGCAGTTATGATTTCTCATATCATTTTTTTTCACCTTTGAGAAAGTTGTTTGGGGTTTTTTTAATCAATGTGGAGAAGAAATGGCTGAAGGAAGGATTGTTAATGTATCCCTCTGTGTAAGGACTTACCGGTCTGTTCATCTGAGCAATAATATTTTTATAGTAACATCAATAATCAACCTTTAATAAGCATCTATTTTGTCTTCACTCATAAAAGCATCTTTATTACCTGTAATGAAGCCATTCTTGAGATTTAATGCCTGTATAGTTGAGTATTTCAGGGTTAAAAATGCAGAGTTCAGAGCACCATCTCTCTTTCCATCCCTGTTCAGGTTAGAGCTGCATATGAGGAGGAGGTTTCCTCCTTGCATCAGCTCCCAAAAGCTCTGCTCCACCCCTTGTCCCAGCCCTGGCAGGCTCCAAGGTGGCACCCCTCCCAGAGGTGTGTTCTGTCCCTCTGAGACTCCTCAGGGATTTTGGCTGAACCCTCAGCATTTCTGTGCAGGCTGTAAAAAGCCCCAAAGCCAACGGTTACAGCATTTCTGAGATCTATTGTTTCCGTGATAAGCTCACGACTTTCCTATGAGTTACTCCAAAGGCTCAAATAATAAACATGCAAATGATGTGTCAAGATAAGACCCAAATTAAGCTTTTCATCCTACCTGGAAGAAGTTCGAGTTGGAAGTAGCCAACTTTCAGATAATGCCACAATGCTGTGAAAGGATCTTGACTCGTGGAAGGCTTTGAAATAGTCGGATAGGCAGCCCACGGGTCTGTTTTCTCACATTTCAGTGACAGATTATTTCAGAGAACTCTCTAGCCCATTTCCTATTTCCTTTGCCCTTGGCCTGCTGAGTAATATTTGCATTTTCCCCTACAACATATCTCCTCTCTGCACGGAAGCTTCTGATAAATGTTTTCCGTTGAACTTCCTTCAGCATCCACATTAAACAACGCCTTTGCCAGGGACCATTTCCTGAGGCCTCCACTTTCTGCTGCTGAACAACAACCCTGTCGTGCCTTCCCTCTGCCACGGCGTGGGACTTGGCATTGTAGGACATTTCCCGGCCTCTAAACAGCACTATTTCAAAAATCCCACCAGAAAACGCCTCCAGAAATCGAAACTCTCCATGAAATGATAAAAATATTTCCTGCAGGAGGATCGCAAAACTAAGAATTAACAGTTCTGGAGAGTTAGAGCTAAGAATTAACAGTTCTGGGGAGTTAGAGCAAAGAGTTAACAGTTTTGGAGAGTTAGAGCTGGGCTCTGGGGTGTTTCTGTGAGCTAAGGATGTCCTTTGAGGAGCAAGACAAAGGTGCACTGTTATGTATTTTATGCCCTGGTGCTGGTAGGTGATTAGAATCGTGGGAGACCAGAGAGCACACCAAGGTGAATTAGAGTGAGACTGTTTGATAGCAGCTCTCATTTATTTTACAGAATAATATTCAGCAGTGTACCCCTTCCAGCCTGCTAAAACCTTTTTCTGTTTAGGCCCATTTTCTTCTGAGTCAAAGGTTTGATAGCTTTTTGAACAGTTAAGATTCAGGTTTTTTCGTGCACATTTCAGTGGCAGCTAATGATTCATTAGAGTTTTACTGGGAAAATAAAGTTGATAAGTGAGCTACATTCATCTCGGAATTAACTTTAAATTTAAAAATCTCCTAAAGCAATCCTTTCAAGATGACATAAAAAAGGTTGTCCTTTAAGCTGGCACATAAAAATTTCTTAACTTTCTCTTCAAAATATATTTTATAAATATTACTAAGATAGATCTGGCCTGTGCTATAATATTCACCAAAAAGGCCTATCTTGAAAAGCTATTTTTTTCTAAAAATTACGTAATGCCTACAGAGTAACTTTTTTCTTGTCCTGAATTTCTCTTTTGCTAAAAACTTCAGGCAAATGCTAATCTGTTCGATGTTTCTCCATGTATTGCACAAGTATTGGAGTGTCTCAATGAATTTGATTATAAAACTTGCACCATTTTCCCCTAAAGAAAAAAAATATGAAACATTTCACTTTTAAATGTGCTCCTTGGGTGCATTTTTCAATGAAGAGATTTAGAAAGAATTACACCCAGTGTAATGTGTTTTAGCTCATGTACTGATGCCCATATTCCCTCAAAACCTTGTGAAAACTGATAAAAAAATATGTAGTGCTGGCTTACCAAGAATAATTTTTAAATCTTAGTAATTTATCTTGAGAGGCTCCATAATCAATATCATACAGCACCGTGAGCCTGCTGCTTTATTATCCTTTTTATCCAAGTGTGGAGAGATAAAGCATTGATTTTTGTTTGCTGTGTGTACTGTAAAAACAAAGGAGAAATGTCATTTTTGAATGCCAAGGTTGTATGAGCATCATCTTATTGATTTTAAATTAAATAAAAGTTATGTAAGGCAATAGTTGACATTGCTTTGGGGAAAAAATAAATGCCATTGAAGCAGATTTTTAAAAAGCCGAGCAAAACCTTTGAAAATAATTTATGGCAAGTTCATCTCCCCAGCTGAGCTTTCAAAAATTGCTTTGCCACTGGATTCACAGCAGTGTAGTTTAGATAATACTGCACAAACTTTAACCTAAGGATTAACAATACAAAAAAAGAAGAGTACAGTTCCTTATTTTGGTGATTTCCCACTTTTGGGGTTTTTTATTGTGATGGCACCATACACGCCAGCTGACTTCTCTCTAAGAAACAAACTGAGAGTTCAAATTTTCTCTATTCCATTTTTTTCCCTGTTATTAGTAATGGATTCAAATATTTTTTTATTTGCTCGTTAAAGTAAATTTTATTCATTCAGGAAGACCATTTGTTCAAATCTGCGGTGTCTTGTAGGACTGAGCTCTTGAATTTTAACACAGGAGGAATGAAGCCACCTGCTGCTTGGAGACAGAAAACAGAGTTCTGGTGTAAAGGCTGCATAGCAGGGACAGCCTTTAATTAGAGATAATGTGCAGGGAGAAATTCCATATTTAAATGCATTTGGAAGTGAATTTGTTATGCCTGTGCTAGAGGAAGCACGGAGTTTGATGTGCTTCCCAGGCACAACCATGCACTGAAGTGCAGTCAGACCTTCACCTTTGAAAAATGGGAAGGATTTTTATGGACCTGTAGTTCTGAATTTATATTTTCTTCCCTTTCTCTTTAACTGTGCACTCCAGAAGTGTCAAACACGTTTAAATTACTAGTGAGGAGTTTCTGTAATCCCAAAATGCCAAGAATTTAGCTGCTCTTGCTCTGAAAGTGCTGTAAAACTTCAAGAATTGGAAATGTGGGTGGAGATTCTCAAATATATCATTATATATAGTTTACATGGATGATGATATATATATATATAGATACTCTTCAGAGATTCTCAAATTCTCAATTTCTTTCATATATTTATAAGTGTACGAAGTAAGAAACCTTCGTAGAAATGCCCCAACAGACTCTCAAATAGGCAGATTTGAGAAGTCAGATAAAATATCCCAGACCTGCTCATTTCTTTCCAGTTTTGCTGACCATATGCTTTCTGCCCAGCAAATTCTGGTCATCTACTGAGTGTTCCAAACTAACTTACGAGTTATTGTATTCCTCCCCTGCCCGGTGATCAAAACCTCTCCGTGTGCCAGCTGGGTAGGAATTAGCATCTGCCATCTGTCTTCAGTGGGGTCCTTATCAGCACATGGGCAGAAAGAATTCCTGTGTATGCACTGGCAAATGCAAAAGGATTTCATTTCTTTTTAGCAGTTCTTGGGAGCAGGAGAACCCAAAAGGTACCAGGAATGTGGAAAACAGAGCTCGAGATAATCAGTGAATGGAGAGCATATATTTTAATGTTTAGGCTGTCTCTTTTGTTGAAACACTAAATGAAAATTTTA
Organism: Machaerirhynchus nigripectus; assembly: GCA_013397975.1. NCBI lineage: Eukaryota > Metazoa > Chordata > Aves > Passeriformes > Dicruridae > Machaerirhynchus > Machaerirhynchus nigripectus. The sequence continues at coordinate 174,737 of VZRQ01010638.1, forward strand.
TCTTGGTAAATTATAAGAACTGTCCTGTCATAAAATAATTCTCTGCAAATTGTTTCCTGTTATTTCCCATGTGGCCATTCTGACACATTCATAAATTTCTCCCTCACCTTGGCATGGATAATCAAAAACTTATTTCCCCAAGTGATTTTTTTAACTCTAGGTGAATGTTCACCTGTCCATCAAAACTGATGAAAATTTTAAAAAAGTAGAATCCCTTTCTGCTGGCAATCACTTTATTCTGCAAGGCCGTGCGAGTGTGAGAACATTCGAAGGAGGACTTGAGTTGTTAGGATGACATAAGGGAATGGGAGAGAATGGGGAGGGAAGGAAGGAAGTTTCAGAACAGCCTGAAGAGGAAGGAGATGAATTTTTAGACAAAGGGCACAGTGAAAGTATTATGTTGTATGCAGGAAATGGCTTCCTTGTGTCTTGCTGTTTATTGTAATATCACTCTTATATTGACAAAAATGAATTTTTTGTATCATAATTAAGAAATGGGTTCAAAAATACACCTGCCATCAGTTTTCTGTCTAATCACACTGAGTTGCTGGATTGTAATTTTTTCTGTCTGTGAAACAGGCACATCTGTAAAGGTGAAGGGTTGAAAGATTCCAGGCCACCTTTTTCTATGTAGATAAGATCATTCATGAAACATTAATAGTGATTAGAAAACAAGATACTTTTCCTCAAAGATCTTTTGAGTCTCCAAACCTTTCCAAGTTCCATATCTAAGAAACAAAACCAGGTTAAATCTGTAGTAGGTGTGACCTGATTTGCTTTTCATTCTCAGTGCAGAGCAGAGCTGTGAGATGGCCCAGGTGGTAACGCAGCCTTTTACGTGTAATCAGGGTTTCAGAACATTGTAAACCACTGCGAAGCAGACAGCACAATGCACTCTTCTCTGATTTTGCATTTCCAGAATTTCATAGTTTGCAATTTATTTTTAGAATAAAAGTTCTAGAAGCATGGGGGCTGTCACATTGCAGTGTGAATGAGCACTGGTTAAAAAGGTGCTACCACTTTTGACTAGAAATAATATTCTGGGAGTGCACAGAATCAGAGAATAAAAAGCAGAAGGTTGTAAAATACCAAGTTCCTGCAATGTGAAAAATTGTTTCTACACCAGCATGTCTGGGTAAGCTGCCATGGCAACAATTGCAAAAGACACACTCCCTGATCAAATTCCCCCTCAAATTAAAGATGCAGTTAGGAAGTGTTTGCTGCAGAACCACACTATATATATATATATATNCGTGGTCACATTCCGAAGGACATCCTGTTTAATTCTGAGGGAGGCCATGGTTTAGAGAGGGAAGGCACAGTTTGGGAGATAAGTTTCTGCTCCTGTCATGGCCCTGTTTCCTATTTACTCTCAGGGAACAACATAAAATACAACCAGATAATTTTCCTAACTCTGCTCCTGACACAGTGGCATTTAGCAAATGGGTACCAGTCAGCCTCAGTGTTGTGTAAGTGAATGGTAATCTTAAAATATCGCAGCTTTTATTGGAAATGTACAAACACAAAAAGGGAATTTATTGTTTTGTTTGGAAGATCACTGTCTTGAATCAGAAATTTGCTATTTCGTGTGCTCTTGCTACTTTAGACGCTATCTGGGCCTGTGCCTAAATAAAGCCCCGGTGGGTTTTGATTCAAGGGTTGGGTTTTGGATGATTTTTTAATTTTTAACTGAAGGGGTCCCTCTGCTGGCTCCTTCCAAAATTCCTTTCCGCAGTTTTGGAGGGGTTGGAGCTGTTACCCTTGAAGTGCACCATTAGTAACATAAAGCATTTTCGTAATGAAAATAAGAAAATATTACATAGTGAATACAGCCGTCTTCCCAAGATTCTAGAAGTTAGTTCTACAAAGACATTTTCTAGAAAAATATTGTTTTTCCTAATGATATTTAAATGATAACTAAAATACACTATAACTGTATTTGAAGAAAATTGTGAGAATAATACCCTCTACTTTGAGGGGGATATTGAGCTTTTTGTTTAAAAAAATAAAAATCTGTGTTGGAAGCAGAATGCTAAAGATAAAAATATTTACCTGGGTGAAGTAATGTCCCTGTCTGTGTTTAGAGTCTAATTCCCTTTATGTGTTACATTGCCTATAAATCTTTCAAAGATATTTAGAAGAGAAACATGTTCGACTTTTTTTTTATCCGTATTGTTTAGATTTTAAATGAATATGAGAATTCTGGTTTAAATATGGATATCAGCCCTGGGCTGGGATTTTGGAGATGTAGATTCAGTTTTTTGTGGTTTTGATCAGAATTTCTGTAAAAAGCACTGAGGCATCAATGATAATGCCTGTAATGCATAGATAATTAGGTAATGCTTCAATAACACAAGGAATTCTGTGATTTCTGTAGATTCCCACTACATGGAATTTTGAATTAATCACATTGTAATTTCATACTATGTCTGAAATATATTCAAGTAAAAACCAATATTTTTTTCTATTTATCTTAGCAAACTGAGCCCTAATTGCTGTTATTCATAAATGCTCAGCCAGGAATAGAAGTCCTGCTGTTCTAAAAAAAAATATATTGTGGCTCCACGCACTGAGTTCATTGGGACCATCACACACTGTCCTTCTGAAAAGAGTTATCTCCCCGCAGCCAGGTCCTCTCCTCCCCTTGCCGTGGCGCTGTAAATAAACCTGCCAGCCCTGACAGAGCACCCAGGGGTGCTGCTCACACCTGTGTCCTGGCTCCTCCCTGGGAGCCACAGCGGGGGCTCTGAGCAGCTCCCTGTCAGCACCACTGCCCCTCTCCCAGCACACGATCTCTGCCCAGCTACCACTCCTTCCTCTGGAGGTTTGATGCAGTTTTGGCAGGGTGTCAGACATCACAGAATCACAGAATCACCGGGTTGGAAGAGACCTTCAAGATCATCAAGTCCAACCTCTGTCCCAACACCTCAACTAAACTAAGCCATGGCACTGAGTGCCACATCCAATCTCTTTTTAAACACGTCCAGGGATGGTGATTCCACCACCTCCCCAGGCAGACCATTCCAATATTTTATCACTCTTTCTGTAAAAGACTTTCTCCTAATATCCAACCTATATTTCCCTTGGCGCAGCTTAAGACTGTGTCCTCTTGTTCTGTCAGTTGTTGCCTGGAAAAAGAGACCAACCCCCACCTCACTACAACCACCTTTCAAGAAGTTGTAGAGAGTGATAAGGTCACCTCTGAGTCTCCTTTTCTCCAGGCTAAACAACCCCAGCACCCTCAGCCGTTCCTCATAGGGCTTGTGTTCCAAGCCCCTCACCACATCCACAGTTACACCCTCCTGCGCTGATGGGAACTCTCCCAGCGAGCACATTCATCATCTCAGACAAGAAATGGGATCAGCTCAGAGCATTCTGAGCTGTGGTTCCTCCACCCAGGGTGTTCAGGCTCTGTCACGGCCACACTGCCTGTGAGGTTCTCCTCAACAAGCCCACAGAGACGAGCACAGACATTTCCAGCACCCTGTGTCACTGAACTGACAAAGGGAAGGGAAGTTCCTCCCAATCTGCTGGGAACAGCTGAGAGTGCAGAATGTCCCCAGCAGAGCCCACTTCCAATCAGCTCCCACACTCGGCTCTTCCAGCCCTCCTGGGAGCAGGAATCCCTGCCCACCTGAGCAAACATCTCCCACAAACAGAGCAGCTTTGCTGTAAGTTCCTGTGCTCACAGGGCCTGAAGCAGGCACCACAGACCTCGCTAAAACACAGGGCTGGGAATTTCCCTCAGATGCCATTCTGGAGGAAAAACCCTGAAAGATTGCTGCATGATTCCCTCTGTTCATTGCAGGTGTGAAATATGGAGACAGTGAGCGGATATTTGACTATTGATGGGTTTTATTTCTGTATGCCAGCCTAGAAATACTTCACAATGGCATGGCAAATAATCTGCTGGTTACTTGAGAACATGTTTCAAGATATTGTTTTGCGTGGATAATCCCCAGTCTGAAATTACTCATCATATTCCATACCATAAATATGCAATAGCAACCCAAACACAGCATTCTTACTGCTCACTGCCTGGTTACAATTTCAGTTGGGAGTGATGCTTTGAAGTCAGTTGCAAATATAATCATCAAAAATAAATCAGAATAGGCATCTTGAGTAAACATAAATTACTACCACATATATTAATTACTACTGTGATTTTCTTCATGATTGGAAAAGAAAACCAAACCACCACAGCACTTAGGAAACAAAACTTCCTTTGGCTCAGAAGTTCCACAAGGAAAGTGCTGGTCTCCCTTTGTTTAATCCCCATCATAAATATTCAGTTCCCACTGTTTGAAGTGTTCGTACCTGAATTTACTGCGAGGGCAGGAACAAACCAGAAGGAAGCAGCAGTTGATTGCACAGCTGCAGCTGAACTCCTTCCTGTGAATCCTGCTATGAGTATACATTTAGAGCTGGGTCACCAGAGCTGCTTAACACCATTGAAATGCTCCTTTGAACATCCAGCAAGGCAGTGTATGCATGAAGGCTCCTCAGCACTGTTCACTTATACTGGAGAGTGCTGCCCTTTGGGGGAAAAAATGGCCTGGAATGCCACTGAGTACTTCTCCAAATTCATTGTTTGGTGTTTCCAGCAAAACCTTGAACAAAGACTAAGCAAAATAGGTGAATACAGAAGATACTGCCTGACATCTCCTCTGGCTTACCAATGAGCTGTGGGCAAACCAGACTTGACTGGGAGATCACTAATTTAATTTATCACTAATTTCAGTGGGTTTCTGTAGTGCGAAGCGAAGGCAAAATAAAACAACACATTCCTCTCCCTCAGGGCAGGGACACACCATTGTTCTCAGTCTCACTCCTTCATTTCCAGCCCTTCTACCTTCCCCCACCCCCTCTGGGCAGGGGCAGTGGGGAGAAGCTTTCCCTGTGGGAGGGTGATTTGTAATCCCATAGCAGCTCTGAGGGTGTTTGTTATTTGTAATCCCACCAGGTGTGAGGGCACTGTTCCCCCAGCTCTGCCAGGTGGGAGCTCAGCTGGGGCTGGGCTGGATCTCCTCCTGCCCCAGAGCAGGGCAGACAGCTCTGGGAAGGAGAATTGTGAGTATTGGTCCTCCTTAGAATATATTCACTCATTCTTCATTTCCTCAAGTTTATTCTCTCAACCCTCTGCCTGCTGCTAAGGCGTTGTTTTGGGTTAAAATTTGGTTAAGGTTGGGTTTTAGTGGTGAGTTTTGTCTGTGGGGTTTCAGGGGAGTAATTTAGTGTTCCCAGAGCCCTCAGAAAAGCTCTGAAATCTTCCAGGGAGTTGTTAGACCCTTTAACATTGCCACTGCTGTAGCCAAGGTCATGGAGCAGAGGCATCTGAGGGGATGGGGATACAAAACCTGTGTTTTTAGAAACTTATGATTCTCATTAGAATTTGCAAGGTAATTCTGTAAGGAATGGCAAAGAGTGATAACGAACTCCATTGTGTGGGCTGGTCTTTGATGCAATGATTCTTGCCCAATTAACTGAATTTGGAGGGGCCTCTCTGCAGCCTCAATACAATGAAGAGCTTGTTTAGCTTCAAGCCTGGTCTTAAGTCCCTCCACTATTTGTGTCTGTCACAGTGCTGCTTTCAGTCAGAGTTTCAGCCTCTAATTTCAGACTTGAGCATGAGGTAAAATATAAAAATGGCCTGGTACGTGCATTGAAATGCCACATGCATTGAAATCCCAGGCTTTTGTCACCTCCTAATGAGGCTGGACACTCGAGGCAAACTCTTTCTATTGTCCGAACCCACTACGGTTCTCCTTGCCTTGGTAATCTGTTCCTGACAAAAGAAAAACTAACTCTGGCCCAGAGAGTTAAATAGGTTTATATGTCTGAATCAATACCCCTAAGTATAATATTGGCATTTAGATTTAGAAAGTAATTCATAGTAAGTTTAGACTTGAGCTTTAAGTACTCTGTAATGAGTTGACGTTTATCTGCTGCCCTTGTAATTGAAAGTAGTGACATTTTGTTTTCTTCAAGCACATTTGTTTTACCCAGGTGGAATTGATAGCTGTCATTTCCACAAGGACAAAATGACTGAGCAGATAAAAATGTGGCAGAAAAGTTGTTTGTACAGAACCAAAGCTGTATTTTTGTATAAGTTATAATAGGAATAAAATTGCCAAGGATCAACTACTTCTGAGATCCAAAGTCTAGTGTGGTCTCTCATTCAGCAGCTGCATTTTACAGGGAGCTGAAATTGTGAATGAAGTACCTGAAATCACAGAGTATTTTGCTTGCACAAGGATATTGTGTGTGATGTTGCTGGATTGCAGTTATGGATGGGATTTGATAAAGGAACTTTTGCAATTGCTGTTCCATAGTTAACGTTTTATTGTCACAGAAGCGCAGGAGCTGTTGGAGGAACAGCAGAGCATAAGAAAGAAGAAAGATAAAAAATTCTCCTTTTTTTTCCCAGACTGCCCAAGTCCAGAGAGCTTCAGAAGAGGAGTTCAGGCTCAGAGGAGCTCATTTTGTCAATTACTCACAGGTATGTCCTGAGAGCTGCTGACTCCTCAGCACAGATATTCAGCAATTTGTAAAATACAGCTACTCACAGAAATCCTATACCATAGTAATCAAATAGCTCAGTACTTTTCCTTGGGTTTTTCAGTGTTTTTGTTTTGTTTGGGGGTTTTTTTGCCATTTTAAATAAGGCAAGAAGATTTCGTGCGAAAAATACAATTCAATACAAAACATACAATGAAGTACTGTGAGGAAATGAGCAGCTGACAGACATGGTTTGCTGTGATTGAGAGGAAACATTTATCTGCTTGTGAGAAGAGCATGTTTGCAGTCATATGTCTCAACAGAAGGAGAGCGATAGTGGAATATCCCCCGGAGCAGGGGCACTGGAGCATTCCAAGGGAAGGAAGTGTGGTCGTCCCCAGAGAAGTGAACACTTGTTTTCTTGGCCATTTCACAGCCTGGGTTGAAAGTGATACTATAGATGTTTCTGCACAGCTGACTGAGGAATTAATAAACAGCAGAGCCAACAGGTTGTATGCAAGATAATCTCAGATATCTGTGTGTTCTGTGTTTCTGGGCACGAGCAGCCCAGGGCAGGGCAGTTCCAGCCTGACTCGGTGTGTCAGGCCCTGGGCTAAGCTGCAGCAGCACCACAGAGACCATTCCAGTCTGTGCTGGTCTGCTGAGCACTCTGCAAACCCTCCCTGGGTTCACCTGCTGATGCTTCAGACGTCTGGCACGGCTCTGCGGGAGTTAACCCTTCGGGATCGGGGCAGTTTCCCGCAGAGCTGCTGTTGGTGCAGGGCACTGCGCTGGGAGCTTTGAGATCTGCCCTGCTGGGTGCTGCCCCCTTGTCCCACAGCATCCCAGCACCCACTACTGCAGGGCACAGCTGGTGGATCCAGGGATTCTGGGGGAGGCATCGTATTTCTTGGCTGCTTTTACTTCCCCTTGAGGAGACGTTGAACATTTTCTCTTATTTCCAAGCAGCCAAAACAATTTGATGCAAACTCATCAAGGGAATGACTACCTTGCAGTGACCTAGATCCGAGGAAGAATTAGTATGGATGAATTTTAATTGTTGGATGGGAAATACACAAAATGTTAAAGGTCGTCTAAAAGATACTGTGTCATAAGCGATTCATGGAAACGATTTCCTAAGGTCAGGCTATATTTTGATTATCAACAGTTCAGGAAAACCTTTCCCTGGACCCTTCTGGCTGAGCATTAGCACGAGAACACAATGTTGGTGTGCTTGGAGATGGTGCTGGAGACGCTTTGATGTTGGGTGCACAGATTCAGTTAACTGACATCAATACAGTTCACTGTTTTCAGCCTTTCATGTTAAATCAAAAGATATTTTTGAGGCTCCCCTCTATTCAACTATTAAAAAAAAAATTAAAAACCTGACACTAAAACTGATTAAATCTCTCAAGATCATACTAAAAGTTACATTCCCAGGAATAGGATTCTAAGAATATAAATATCTCCATGATAGGAATTCATTGCTTGAACTGGGGGAGGGACAGAAAGATTTGCAGCTCAGTCAGGTTCATACGTTTATATACTTGTTCTGGTTTGGAAATATATATGTATTATCTTCTCTTGAGCATTTTAAGTTTCTAATATCTGGAATGTTTGGGGGAGATTTGAGGAGTGATGAAGAAATAAAACATTTACACCCTGAACACTCTCTCAGTTCTTGTCCAGCTCGCATTTAGCCACTGGAGGGCGGTAAAATATTTTCAACTTTCCTTTTTCCCTTCCTTTTAATTTCATTTTTTCATTTTTCCTTTTAATGTTTGAACTCCTGTTAAAACATGTACTGGTTTTTAAAAACATGATTTACACAGTAAAAAATTCGCCATCTCCATATTTTATATAAGTCATAAGGATTTTTCCACTTTTGTTCTTGGGTCTCCTTCCTGCCCTTGTGTATAGGAAATTGTGGTCATGGTAGAGGGAGGAAAAGAGGCCAGAGCTGATGGTCAAACGTTTATTAAGACTTCCATGAGGGAAAGTCTTTGGTGTTGGCAGAAGGGCATTGAAAGGGAGGCATTGGCACGGGCAGGTGTCAGCTGCCACTACCTGGTTTTAAAAATAAAAGCCAGATTTTTCCATGCTCTGTTTCTATTGAATTATCCCCAAATACAATCTCTCTATGTTAAATATGCTGTTTCTTCAACAGTAAAGAGGAGTGTGCTCTGAGCATGACCCTTCCGACCTGTCTTTCCCAAAAATCTACATTCTACCTGTTCTTAGGTTCCTGTGGGTGTCTGTGCACCCTGATTTTCACTAAGTGCCAGAGGATTGATTTGGGAGCATATCGTGGTGTTCAATTTTTCTGGCTATTACTGCAAAGGTATCCAACATTCCATATCATATTATGATGAGCCCAATATCCCACTTTTAACTGTTTTAGAAAGGTAAATAATATCATTGAAGAAAGCATATATTGTAAACTATGTGGTGTCAATATTTTACTTACACTTCAGCTGAAAAAATATGGAAGGATGACTTAATAGATAGTTTTAGCTCCAGTAACTGCAAGCTATAAGGTAAAACTGGATTTTTCATTCCTCTTGGATCTTCTTTATTTGGGTTTAATACGAATTATTCAAATAAGAGAACATGGACAAGTATTAGGTTTCTTAAACGGTGTGTGAAATCCTGTACACAGCTGAACACTGTTCTGTCTGTTGTGATGAGTTTACTTTGGAGCAGTTTTGGGTGAGGATGTTCTTGTAAGGACCAGCAGCTAAGAAAAGGCAATGCAGGACCTGGGTGGAATTAGTCTGCTCCCAGATTTGGTTCTTGGGCACTGTTTTATTGCCTTTTCTGTGGGGTTTGGTAGCTGGGCACAGAAGTAGAATATTCTTCTCTTGTAAATTACCTTACCCTTTTTTAACCTTCAGCTGCCAGGATTAGTTGTTTGGCTTTGCTTTTTTGTTTGTTGACTGACCGAATTCTCTTTCTCAATGACTTCTGAATTATTTTGCAAAGCTTTTTTGACTGCTTTATCTCCCATTTCATTTCCTTTAATATCCACACCAGCTGGAATCCATACAAAAATGACATTGTTGCCATGACATATTACCTTATTATAGACATCAATAATTTCCAGAGCTATTCCTACTCTAGTGATTGAAATTTCTAGGATGATATCAACGGCACGTAAAAGATCTGGAGAAGTGACAGATTGTAAAGGTTGTACTCCAGCAATCTAATTCAGTGCCATCAGGGTAGGAAATAACTCCACAGTATAACCAGGTAACCAATCTAACTGGCTTCTTCAACTCAGTCCACACGGGAGGCTGCTAAATCCTAGCTCTCTTCAATATCTGGAAAGAAAATGGGAAACAAAATAGAAAAGGGGGGGGAGAAAAAAGAAAAGAAAAAAAAAAACCCAACAAACATATGAATTACATTTAAATTATTGCAATTAAATTTTTAGGGAAGTAATTATTAGTCTTAGAGGAGGAAATGTCAAGCCTGACTCTTCCCCCACACTGCTTGCAGCACACCAGGGTAAATGTGAGGTGGTGAACTTGAGGGGTGGGGTTGGGTTGGTGGCTGGACTTGCTGATCTTAAAAGTCTGTTCCAACCTTAAGGATTCCATGATTCTACGACTGCTTTCTCCATAATTGTTCCAAATCCAATCAAATTGATCAAATTTTTCCAAATCAAATCAAACTGATCAATGATCCATCATCTCTTCCTATTTTTTTTTTGCTACACTCTCTTAATCTTTGATCTACCAAGGATTAAGTTGTTTCCTTGTGAGCACAAAACTCAGAGTTGCCCAGATCACTTTCTTGCCCAATTCAGTGCCCCTGCAAAGAGGTTCTGAATCCTTCAAGTATCTTATTTTCCACCACCTGCAGTTCAAAACTGATTATTTTTGTACTACAAGGAGCCTCCCAACGTGGTTGCTGCTGTAGCTGTGCCTTATCCATCTCTCCTTGTGGTGTCAGTGTTCCTGGCTTTGGCTTTTTCACTCCCACAGGGAAAGTCTCGGCTCAATGAGGAAAATGTCTGCAAATGTTAAGCAGACACGATCATGCCAGTCACTCAGAAAGTGCTGAGGAATCCTTTAAATCTGAGGAATCCTATTTACCTGTTCATTTAAATGCTATTTATTGAAGCTATTCCTTAGTAGCCAACCTCTTCTCAAAAAGTGATGCTAGAAAGGCATGTCCGAGTCATGAAGATCAGCTTGTAGGGCTCAACATTTGACACATGCAAACACTTTAAGTCAAAATTTTAGGATTTAGAAAGAATTCACTTTCCCAATTTCCCAGGAGCCTCTTGATGTACTTCTAATTCTTCATTCCTTCATTGTTCAATTACAAAACTGAATTTGATGACCATAAGTCATTTTTCAGTCATTCCTCTAAATATTAAAATTCTGCAGTAAATGTCATTTTCCCTTATTATTGGAGATATGGAGGTAATGAATTTTCAGGAGCTTGAAAGAATTCATAGATAATTTAAATTATCCACTCCTGAGCATACCTGACCTGGAAATGACTGTGTGCTTGTGCTGGAGTTCCACGGGGCGACGTTGTGTGTTCTGCAGTCCTGACGTTCCATTATCTCGTCATTCTATGATATACACAATGGAGAAGAGGCAGGTTTAAAGTAAGGCTTAACATATGTGCTCTTCCACATTAATCCCTCTCTTCCTTCTGACCTAAAAGGCAATCTCTGGGTTATGTAGGAACATTAGGATATACAGGAATGCTAATTATAAATAAAATACCATAATTAATTTACATGATGTCCACTACTCAGGCTGCACCTACAGTTGATTTTTGTCTCCCTCACTTGACCCCTTTATTTGAGACAGCATTTCTGGCAAACTGTTGCTCTCTTGCACATAAAATATGCTGGAGAATTAGGAAACTTGCGTGTTAAACTTCATTTTGAAACAATGCCACAGGCAAGTTGTCCCCTTTTAAAGAGGGCATTATAGCATTTCTGTGTCTATAAATACAACACATAAAGCTCCTTATTACCAAATGCTTTATTAACATCAGCAGGCAGACTTATGACATGATCTATGGTTGATTGATTTGCCTGAAAGCCACTTTAATACTGAGGAAGAAGATTATTCATCTCCAGAAAGAATGACAGTCAACAATAAATCATTCCCTCCATCTTCTTACATAGCCATGAAGTTAAGGCTATCAGATGATAAGAACCTAAATCAAAGTACGATCTGGTTTTGGGGGGGAGGTTGGGTTTTTTAATAAGAAATGCATAAGATTGCTTTCTTATTTTTTTGATCAACCTAATGCTACAAACACAATCACTGCAGGTTTGATGAGCTATCAGAAATTTAACATGGGCTTAACTTTTAACAGTAAGAACATTAGCTTTTCTACCCTAAATTTAATTTGTACTTGATATTTAGGATCATTTTGGCTTGTTTTGTAACCTGATTACAAAATTACCCAAACTGAAGACTTTTTCTATACTATCAAGGGTGAAAGTGTGGTTTAGTAGAGTTTGGGGCATTTTATAGTGCTCGTTCAGTGAAATGCTTTTCTGATCCAACAGCCGGATTATTTATGGGATGGTTTATTCCTTTGTCTTCCATTGCTTTTCCACACGTGTACTTCTGCCTTCCCATCCTTGCAACCCTGAGCTGTGTTATGCCACGGGATTGCCAAGCCAGGGAAGCAGCAGCAGCAGGGAGATGTTTTCCAAGAACACCGAGTGGTAGGGGCAGGCCAGCAAAGTCCCCTGCTTTGCCAGTCCCCAGGACAAGCGTTCAGCAGTGATTGAAATCCTGAATTTCAAATGGATTCGGGATTTTTAAACCTCACACAAAAGCAGGAATCCTCAGCTTTGAACACTTTGATGTCTGGCTGGACGTGAGTGAGCACAAACAGTAAAGGAAGAAGATCCAAGAGCAGGGAGCAAGTTCAGTATTTGAATGGTGACAATTTGCCAGACTGGGTAAATCTGTTCGTGCCCTATTGGAATTTTGGGGGAGTAAAAAGTGGTTTATAAAGGAGGCAAAGAGTAATATGACAGTAGTATGGAAAAGGAAAAAAAATGTAGAAGTTTCTGGCAAAATTTTACCTTTGATATTTCTGTTTCTGCTTTTTATGAAGTTTTCCCCCTTTCTGTGGAGGTTGGATGATCCAGTGAATTAGGGGCTCCCTGGCAATGTTCTTATTTTGGTTTGCTTTTTAAAAAGTCCTTATTGCTTTTAACATTCTGAAAGCTTTACTGAGGTTCTGATTTTCCTTACTCTACTGCTGTAAAGCCGCTCTAGCGTTGCCTTATCAAGTGCAGCTAATTAACATCAAAGGGATATTGTTATTCATTATGGCCCTATGATCAGTCATGTATCCCCTATATGCTGAATTGGCTCTTTTGAATCTCATTCCTTGTGCCTGCTCTGAGTCCCTTACAGATTGCCTTCTTCATTTGCACAGCACCACGCAAGTTAATATGCACATGCATTTAAGTGGAAAATTACCTCTTCCTGAAGGACCATCAGGCCTGTCTGGTGGCATTTTCTGTAAAATCCATACTCAGATACTGCACTGCTGACGGGCAGAGCCTGCCTGTGCTTTATATCTGCGTTCCCCCTTGACTTAGCATGCCCCTGATCAAAACCCAGCCTGCATGTTCCTGCTACATTTCATTTCGTTGGATCTCCAGGGGTCTGGTTTCCTTACCCACGTGTTGCTATTGCTTACGAGAGCCCACAGGTGGGCAAGGGCTACAGGGACACCCTGGCCACTCTCTGTTTCCCTGCCCTCACAGTCTTCTACCTCCACTGTCTGTGCAGAAAAGTCTGCCTGGTTTCTGGAATGAAGAGGGAATTCCATCAGCAGAGCAGAAAAATGTCTGGAGCAGAGCCCTGAAACTACAGCTCTGTGGGTTTTCAGTTTTCCCTCGGTCAGCACGTCAGACCAGGTCTGCTCCCAGTATTCTGCAGGTGTAGAGGGAACCTCGACTCTCAGTATTTGAGAAGGGAGTATAAACCATGCAAAAATGCAATGTCACACTGTTCAAAAGTTCATGTATAATTTTCCATTGGAAATAACTTCCCTGCAAATTCATGGAATCACCACGATCCCTGTCTTGTGACATGCACAGCTGTATCCAGAGAAGTTAGGCTAGCTTTTAGTTAGATATGATGGGAATATATATGCACCCTTTCCCTGAATTCCCAGTGTATTTATACACTGTCTTTATATTTTTATGCTCCTATAATGCCTTACGGTTTCTTGGAAGCCAATTTATGTGTTGTAGATATATTTCTGGCTTCATAAAAGGTGTTCTGTGTGCATTTTATTTTCTTTTCTAATTCAAAGTATCTGAAATACAGTGAGGTTTGTGTTACAGTCCATAAAAATGGCATTTTTCTGTTATAAAACTGAGATTGTGTTATGTGCTTTGGAGCATTCTGAACTTCAGGGGCATTTGTTCACCGTTGCAAAAACTGATGAAAATGTCATTTCTAGTAAGATGCAGATTTTGGGGAGTATCTGCTAACTCCAAAAACTGCACTTTTTTACACTTAATTTGGTACCAACTCAGGCAGAAACCACGCCATTTAAAATACTTTTTTTAAGGCTAAGAGGAGGTGTACTGCATGTGTATTAACTGTGAGTTTCTAACTTTGCCTTGAAAAAGTGAAAATCTGCTTAAAAATAGTGGCATGCTTTCAGATCAATGCAGTACAGGCAGGTGCTAAAAGTGCTTCTCTATGATTTTAATTTTGGCACATCAGCAAGGCTATCTAGAATTCCAGCAGCTTGTGTGTCCTGGAGATCCACTCTGTTTTTGAAAGAATTGAGAACTTCTCAGTACGGCCCAGAACTAAAGAGCCACGTGCTTATTTTAAAATATTTAGAATTTATGAAAATAAAGAAACAAACAAAATCAGCGTTGTGTCATTAGTGAGTTCCTTGGTTCTAAGTAACTTCTGTAGTCCTGTGAATAAATGAATCTCTTTAGAGAAGCCCATCTGGGGGGTCTGATAACTCCAGGATCCTGTTTTACTCATCCTGCTTCTCACTCATTTCTTCCCATGGTCTTGCAGTGTTTTGACACATGATAAGGAACTGGCTGCTGCTGCTGTTTGCCACCTCCTCCTCTCCTTCAGTCTCTGCTTGGTTGGGTAGCTTATCCTGCCCGCATTTATGTTAATCATATGCAAAGCAGCAGAGCGTGGGCATCCTGAGCCTGCCCTTTCCTCTTTGGAAATCTTTCCTTACAGTTGCCCTTTGCTATCTGAGGTGGGCTTCTGGTGTCATGGTCTTAAACTTCTCTCGAATATGCAGCAAAAACTAAGGTTTGGGGGTTTTTTTGGTACAATTCATCTCCCCTAAGACATCATTTCTTCATTGAGTATTGTTTAAATGGCCTTCATAAGTGATGTCAGTCTACCTGGTCTAAATCACCTGGTGTGTAAATCACCATTTTTTTTAACTCTTTATGGCTGTATACCAGGGTGACTGAAGTAAAACACTACAGAATAAGTTTAGAATTAACGCCAAATCATGATTAATATTAAATTAATATATTATTTTTCAAATCAAATCCTTTTACAAGTAGGTCGTACCTGCAAGCCTAATCACACATGTCCAGGGAACGCAGGTGAACCAGGAACAATTTGTGACAGGTCAATGCCTGTTCCTCAGCCAAGCTGAGTTCCTAACCCAAAACTAAACAGAAAACAGGAAACAGACATGGAAAACATTTATAGCAAATTCATCCCTCCGGTTTAGAACCAGCATGAATTGGATGATCGCTTGTACTTGGAACTCTAAAGTCTTACAAAAGTCTGCAGGTGACTTCCGTGACATTATTGTAGCGCTTGAGGAAATGCACCAACATAAGGGGCAGAGTGCCCGTGACACCTTTAACGTTTGCATGAATTCTACATCATTATCCCTGGAAGTGCTTCCTCTTGAAGGAGCATGCAGAGGTCAGGGTGTGAAAGAGACGTTTCCCTGGAGAGGAATTGGAGCTGGTGTGGTGCTGGAGAGGCTGGCGGGGAGGAGGAACACGCGTGTCCCCGCCGAGCGTTCCGGTTACACCGAACGGTTTGTGCAGACCAGGGAGATAAAAATGGATGAGATTCACACTCACCTGGCAGCTCTGGGAAGAGGTGCCACCACTGCATGCAAACCTTCGGAAATCAGTGGGCTTTTTCAATTGGGTGAGGGGGTTTTATAAAATTCAGTGGTTGATTAAAAATATGTGTTTTCCTGGGGGCAAAGAATAATTTGAGTTTTGTATTTCCTCTGTTTCTATGATTTCAACATTAATGGTCGAGACAAGGATTGAAAAACTAATATCCAGCAACGTGGTACAAGAATTACAGGGATTTGAATGCTAAGACAATTTCTTATTAGAGCTGTCCACCTTTGCTAAATTTCATCCCTTATAAAAATTGATATTTAATACAGCTTAGGCTAAAATTATCAGTTAGAAATGCTTATTAGCATGAATACCATGACTCTGTCTTATACATCCCTTTGCAAAAAGCATCCCCTAGTGAAACGGAAAGGTAATAGAAAGCTTCTTTTTCTATATTAGAAAATGTTTTAACATAAAAACAAAGCAAATGTGAACAGTAAGTCTTATTGTCTTCCTGTAGGCCAGGTCACATAATGACATCTGGGGATGGAAATGACGATGAATAAAGAGGAAAAAAAGCCAAAGTTCTTATTATTCCATATAAATGTTACTTAATTTGTGCGTATTTAAATATGAATTGCCATCAATATTATTGTATAATATCACATACATGATATAATATAAATATTATCATGTACTGTTATTAGTTAAATATGAATATTTGACTTTTAATAGTTTACAGTAAGAGTTGACGTATGAAACGAGCTCGTGTGACACCTCTCGTAGTCATGTCCCCTGCTGAGGGCCAGGTAAACCTTTTTGCATTTAGAACCAAAATGCCATCATTAGTACTAATTTGGTAACTGCTTCACCTCCACCTTGAGGAGTTTGGCAGTATTTTTGTTGAAATCATCTAGTTTAACTGAATTTTTAGTAGATTGCAAAAAATCCTTCATGCCAACACTATAAAAACCTTTGTACCTGCTCAGCTTGCTTGTCCAAGGAGTGCAGCTGTTTAATGTGGGGAAAAGGGGAAAAATGAATCAGTTCCCTAAAGATTTTAATTGTCATAAAAATCCAGTATTAAACATGGTGCATGTTTAGCCTTTTAGGGTTTCCCATAAGTTTGGAATAAGTCATCTTGTATTTGGTGCTGACTGAAAAATGTAATTTGACGTTTTTAAAATTAAAACCGTCATGGTATTTAAAGATGAACTTAAGCTCTGCTAATTCTATTAAACTGCAGGCTGCCAATGAGTTATAAAGTCTAATTAATCATTTTGTCAGCTTTGCCTTCTGAAGCTAGTCAATATAAATTTGAATAAATAGGAAGCTGTTGACCCAGACACCTCTGGATGTTCTGAATAAAGATGTGCCAGTAGTAAAACACTCCAACAATTACCTACTTTGCACATAGTGTGCACAAATGTGGCAGGGAATTATATGCTAACACACAGGCGTGGCGTTAGTCTCAATTTAAATTATTTATTTGTGGTGGTAAATAAAGGAATCTGTGTAGTCATTCCCCCTGTGTTTTGTCAAGACAGGGGTTTTGAGGAGGAAAACTTTTTAGCCCAAGTTTGTCGCTGACACTGCAGTGTGCCATGTCACATCAGGTTGCATCAATAGAGCCATGTTATGTAAAAGTAATGAAATGTGACTGATAGAACCCAAGATACTGTAACATACTGTAACATAACGTGTCAGCACTTCTTTAATGGAGCCTTTCAGGAATGCTTTTTTTGGTAAAACACCTTAAAAAGTCAGTTACAAAGAGGGATGAGGAAAGAGAAAATATTTGCACTCAGTTGCTGCAAGAAACATAGAAAATAATCTAAATAAAAAACATTTCCAGTAATGTCGCCCTGAGTTTTGCAGTCTTTCTATGTTTTCATTCTTGTAGTAGAATTTCTCAGGCATTTTACTGTAAACATCAGGCATGTTTACCTACCGGTATCTATTATTATCATTCTTTTTGTTAGGCGGAGAATTATGATAGACTTTTGGTCTGACCAGTGTCATGGAGAGGTGGTAACCCCATCCTCCAATCCATGGTTGTCTCTAAAAACATATATAACTGACTGAATAAAGAGCCGGGCTGGCTTCTTCCTTTTTCTTCCCCCTTTCTTCCTTCTTTTTGGCTCTTCTTGCTCTCTCTTTTGGCCCTGGCCCTATCCTGACAGAGCGGTGTCTGCGTGGTTCTTTCATGTCTGAGTACGACACAGTAATTTATATATATATATGTATATATATATATGAACTAGAAATTCAGAATAGTGAAGCCTACACATCATGCCAGATAATTCTCTAACTGTATTTTATGAAATTGATTTCCTGATCATGCACAAGAGTAAAAACTAGCCTGTGTTTGACACAAAACTACCGAGATGTCACACCCATGGAATTGGAAGTTCTCTCTATCCAGCAGAAAAACTTAGATTTCCCTAATATATCCTAACGATCCAGGAAACCTCATTTCCATTAAAAACAGCCGCGTGATCCTAGAAGCAAAGTGATTATTTACATTTATAGAGGTCGGATTGCATCTTCTTCTCAATCCCTCGCTGAGCTTTTGAACCCAGGAGCGGAATGGCCCCGCGTGAGGGATGTGGCACATAAAGCACCACCGCCACTGCCATCCTTCTTCGCAGGAGGGGAGACACCGCGCTGTTTGTCTTCAGCAGATTAACAGGGAAGGTTGTTTTTGTTTGTCTGACTGGTCAAGGACAATTTACAGTTCAGTTACTCTGAAGGAAAGACTTGTTGATTTGAGAGCACTCCTATTATAGCTCCAGGTAGAGGATGATGGATTCAGCCGTCACCGTGATAAACTGCAGCGCGCGCGCTGGCAATGCACTAAATAAATAAAACACTGGTGGATCTGTTTGCTTCAGCTACTTAACACAAGGGCTGGTGTGTAGGTGGAGGCTTCTTCAGTGGGGGGACCAAGGATTTCAATGTTCCCTTTAGCCCAAACGGATCTTGGGCTTTCCGAGGATATACAGATCCATGAAAAGGGCAAACAAGGAAAGAAAACTAAAAGAACCCAAGTTTTTCAGCAGGACTTTTGCATCCCAGTAGGTCAAAGGCAAATCTTTATACTTCTTTCAAAATATCCTCTCTCACCTCATTGAACACTTGTTTTCTCCATTTCTTCCTTATCTTTGAATTTCTGAGACAAGAGTTGTTAAAAATCTGGTTTATCCCTTGGCTGTGGAAGACTGTTCTGTGTGGAACATCCCCTCTTGGAACAGCCACTGGGACAAAGTGGGCACAGATTTTCTTACAGGTTTAATCGATCTGTTAGCTCAGTTGCTTAATATCTGGTTGGATATTACCCTTGATAGCCATTATCATTCCATTAGACCAGTCTTGTCAATTTTTAATTGCTTATCATTTAAGATATATTCAATATACGTAACAACTCCTTTTTTACTTGTCAGTGGGAATTGTTTGCTATGCTACTAAGCTTTTAACTAGTAGGAATTTTTCTGTTGTGTCATGTTACTTTCTATGATTTTTCTCTTGGTGATGTGAGATAAATCACTGCTAACAGTACTAATTCTACCATATTCTAGTCGATTATACCGCTACAAATTTACAGTTTAAATTAAAATTTATACACTTGAGAAAAACTATTAAAACTGTAGAATAAATCAATTAAAACCTACATTTACGCTCTACTTTCCTGCATATCCCATTCCATGCTCTTCACTGTAGGCAGGGTGTATAGGCTGGTTTTGAATTTTCCAGTATGCTGTGGTGCAAATAACACTTACACTGACAGATATTGTACCTGCATAGCTGCTGAGAGATCAGAAATAGAAAAATTGGGAAAATTCATGTCCCCAGCCCAAAATTTAAGCTCCATTTTTCATTAGGAGGTGGTGCTGAGCGATGCCCGTGGTAGCTGAGTGCATCTCTGTGCCATTTAGTGGTTAGATCAAGGACTGTCATATTCATAGTTCACATTATTTTCATCTTGCAGTTCAAGCAGCAAAGATGAGATCTAGATTGAGAGATCACACATCCAGAATCAGAAAGCTTTATTGCCAAAAGCAAGAGGTCTTTTTCCCAGAGTTTTTTTTTTGTTTGTTTGTTTTCCCTGATAGGTTTGGCTTTTTTCAAGCGTTCAGATTTGCAGAAAGGCTTGAGAGGTTGATGATAGCACCCAGAGCCCCAGGTGAGTTTCCCCCTGTAAAAACACTGATCCTTTGTTGTCTTGTGGCCTTCCCGTGGTGTGATTGTTATCTCGAGATGAACTTTTGTCTGTTTAAATACTGTGAAATCCCCACTGAGTCAGGAAACCTTTAAAACACGGGGAACTGGCAATTCTGCATGAAAAACTTTGGCACACAAAAGGCACACCGAATTCTCCTCTTCTGCCCTCCAGAAAGGGGATGGGAGCAGCAAACAAACCTTCTGCTTTGTTCCCATCCGGGCCTTGAGTGGAACAGATAACATTATTAAAGGAAATACTGCAGAGTCACGTTGGATAGTTCTTTCAGCAAGGATGGACCCTGTGGTTCTCATTCCCTGATAATATTGATACTGCTTTAGTGGCCACAAAATACTATTTAATGAGTGTTGTTTCTTTGCTATCAGGAGGACCCACATGGGTGAACACCTGCCTCTTGTAATAATGGTGACTGTTTGGGGGTACAGTTGGAAGGGGTGATATTGCAAACAAAAGCCAGTTTGACAGTGAAGAGTGAAACCAGTGTTACTCGTGTTTGGTTTTGAAGAAGCCTTGGTAAATGGAAAAGTCAAATTAAAGCATTAGGTCTATATAGCAAATGAGAGTTGTTAATCTGATAAAAATATAACATTAATGGGTAACAATAGAGGAGATGTGAACATTATCAATAGGGCTTCAGTGCAGATAAGCTTTGCTCTGGGAGACAAATGTGGCAATGGCTCTGCTTTCTGCAGGGGGCTTTGGTGCCCTCTGTCATTTATTTAGCAAGTTCGTTACTGGGAGGGAAATGAGGATCTAATATTGCAAATGAGCCAATTTCTACTCTTCCAAATCAAACTTTTGTGTGGAGGATACTTAAAAAGTTTTGTCATTGGTAAATTTAATATTTTCTTGGGGTTTTTTAGCAAGTTTTATACAACTCTCTTCTTCCTGTCTATAGGTTGTTATTTTTTAACCTTTTCCCATTTTTTTTGCAACTATTTTTGTTTTATTTCACTGAGTTCTTAAAAGAGTTCTACTTACCCGTGCTCACAGTAAACTTAATTCGTTGCTCTTGCCGTGCACAACACTCCAGTAATTACTGAAACTGCCAATGAAGAAACAACTACAAAGCAATGAATAAAATGCGTGTTATAAATAAGGTATCGGATTCTATTTGACTGCACAGGGCAACAATTTCTAAAAATTGCTGAAGAGTCCAATAAACAAGGTAGATCATTTCACTTGAAGATGTTGTGTCTGTAAAAACCTGCACAGAAACAGCCACAAGTTGCTTTGTACAAATGTGAAATGAGATGAAGTTTTAAACTTGCAAGTACTGAAACATATTATTGGTTGTTCTAAGAGTAATAGCAGGGGAAAATCATGGAGAATCCAAAATGGGCTTGCTCTTGTCCATATCCTTCCTGCTCAGAGTGAGCAATTCTTAACCAAATTTCACTGTTTACGTTTCATCCTTTTCCTGGCAGGGGCTTCTAATGAATTTCTTCATCAGTACAGCAAGTTTTGAAGGGTGGAAATGGTGAATATGTTTGGGGTGACTCCAAGCAGGACTAAAAGGTGACTCAGCCCTAAGTCTCTTTGCAGCTCAGCTGCCAGACACCTATTTAAGTCCCTGACTCCGAAAATAAATGTTCAGAGCAGCCCTGAGTGTCAATCCCAAGATTTTTAAGTCAGTTTTCCACTGAAAATTTCATTTGATTTTATTTAGGAGTCAGCTGAAAATCAGGTGCTCCGAGTGCCATTTAAAATGGAATCATTCCTGTAAGTGTGAGAGTCACCCTTGAAAGCTCAAAAACAAACCCTGGGTAGCTGGGGACTCTCTGGGAGGTGGCTCACAGTCCAGCTGAGGTTGGAGAATTAGCACTGTACTCTGAGGCATTTTGGTTGCCCCTCCAGAAGCAAAAACCTTTACAAACAATAGGATTTGAGAATAAGGTGACTCGAGCACACTGATGTGATTTTAATGGGAGAACCAGCTGGAAATGCACTTGCTGTACCAGTTGCATGGAGATCCTGTAAATGCATTCTGCTCAGATATAGTTTATTGCTTTCTCCTCTGTGATTAGAGAATTCAGACAAGCCCATCTCTGCACTCAAGGAAATTAGGGAATCAATTTCATGGAAGAGGCAATAACAAACAAACAGAAAGCTCTGGGTTAGCACAGGAATATTCACATTCACAAAGTTGTGCAGGTTAAGCAAAAAAGTTCCTTCTTTCGCACAGTGATTTTTCATTTTGCACTGCAGGCTTTTAGGGTTATTAAATGTCCAGATTTTAAAGTGTATTTCATCAACTGAAGCAGAACAGGAGCCAAATTTGGGGGTTTGATACGCAAGCATCACTCTCACTAATTTCATTATGAACTTTACATTTCTATTCAAAAAAGCATTGCCTGGCTCTGCAGCGGTGTGTTGTACGAGGGATCGCACAACCACGGGATGTTCTGGGTTGGAAGGGCCCACAAGGAGTGAGTCCAGCTCCTAAGTGAATGACCCACACAGGGATCAAACCCTCAGCCTTGGTGCTTTTGCACCTCGGGAATGAGGGCCCTGTGACACTGCAGCACACACTCCTCTCAGGAACTCCGATTTCCTTCCAGCTCAAAATTTACAAATCATTGATCCTTTCTATCCTCTTGTTCTTTTTAACCTTGAAATTATATTTTATCTCCACTAGGGAGCAGCAAATGACATAAAAATGTCATTACTCTTCTAATCCCACGGAAAGGAACAGTGGAGAAACTGGACTAAGACTTTTTAATTCAGTAATCTGGCAGGTTGTAAATGCATTCATTTGCAATTCTTGTTTGAACAGCTGGGATTTTTGAAAACTACGTAGTAGCTTTAGCTCTTTTTCTCTCTTTAGCTCAGTTCATTTTAAGTCCCCCAGGATAACTTGTCTTTTGGTGGATAAAATGGGTGTTCTTTTATCTTCAAACTGCTGTAAAAGGGTTAAGGAAGGGCCTGAATGTTTCAGTTTCCTCAGATGGAAGCTCAGTTGGATTTCTGTTTTATGTACAATANTAAAAATTATAATAAATACAATTTATATATAATACAATATGTATTTTTTAAACAGGATCTTTGTTATAAAAGCGCTTTGAATTATGGCATATATATATATTCGGAATATTTAATTTTTTTTTTTATGTTGTTTAATTCCTTATCCTGCTACGTGTCTTTGCAGCATGAAGAAGAAAATAAAGATTCATTAGAGAGTGCACTTAAAACAAATATATCACATTCATCATTTCTGGTCTGGTTAGACTAAACACGCGAGATAATATAAGGAGAATGTATGTACATACACAAATTAAAAGAACAAGCATCTGGGATGTCACTGAGTTTCTTCTGGACTAATGGGCCAAAACTTAAGAAAAAATTAAACTTTCGGTTTTTTGTGGTTGTCAGCTGCTAAGCTAAGGAATCATTTTCCAATAAAAGTGATGAATGCTCTTTTTTGGAGTCCTTTAAGAGTGGACAGGGAAAAGCTCTAAACAATATAGTGCAGAAAACCTTGCAGTGACAGCAAGGGAGGCTCCATCACCGTGTTTCTTGCTCTGATCTCTTCTTCCTTCTGCCACTTAACTGGAATATGTAAATGACAGATATTAAAAATAGGAAATTTCTGAAATAGAAGATTTGTGGCTTAAGTTTTCAGGTGATTTCTTGGTTTGAGAAAGACACCGTAGAAATGACAATGACAAGGGTGTATAGCCAGTGCTCTTCAGGCGTTTACTCTTGCAGTGGATGTTGCTGGGTGTTAAAAAGTACCTCTAAAAAAATCCCCACCTTCCCAGAAAAACAGGAAGCGGTATTTTTGAGAGATAGATATTTTTTGGTTGTTTTTTTATCAAATACATAAGGAGGAAAAGACACCACAACAAGTTTGGAAGCTCCTAATTCTCCGTGGCCTGGAAAAACGCTGTGGAACGCACGTTTTGAACACCAGCACTTCAAAGGTGACGCTCCCAGGGCACGAGGCAGCGCTGATGGCACGGTTTGTCCCAGCCCTTTGGTACCTTGGGCAGCCCTGAGGCAGCCTAGGAGCCTGTCAGCATCTCACCCACCAGACCTCCCTGTCCCAGCTCCTTCCTCCTGCCTGTCACCCACTCGGGAATTCCAGACCATTTAAACGTTTCCAGCGCAACTCAGAGCCTCCCTCTGTTCCACCCTTCTTTTCTAGGCTTATGTGCTTGGCTCCTTTGACTGAACTGGAGTCAGAGTCTGTAAAGCTGCCGAGCATATGGCAGGAGCTATATGGAGATGTCTATTTTGTGTCACCGAAATGAGAGCGCTGAGGTGCTGGGGGTGCTCCACCAAGAGCAGACAGAGCTCACAGCTCTGAGGCTCTCAGCTGAAATCCCCTGGGAAAACCTTAATCAGCAGGATTGGATCCAGCCCAGAGCATGTCTGCCTCAATGGCACAGCCCCTTCCAGCCGCAGCCCTGGCAGCTGGGAGCTTCCTTTGCTCTGCAAAGGGCTGAGAGGAGCAGGCAGGAGCCCAGAGCTGCTCCGTGGGATGGGTGGGACACACCGAACATCTCCTCCCTTACCCCGCCTCGGAGCTTGTCCGGCCCTGGTGTGGAGGCAGAACGGGCTGCAGGGTTTTCCTGCTTTGTCAGGTGTGAGCTGTTTGTGTCCAGGCTGGGGAGAGGGGCAGCTTCACGGAAAATGAGAGCGCTGTGGGTGACAAAAATACGTAATGAGAAGGTACTGGGAGTATTTTCAGATGGCTCGTTCCTCTACCAAAAGGAAATATAAACACTCGGATTTCTCAGTTTCCATGTGCCATACATGAAAGTGATCGGGATAATTTACATTCACACTTATTTTGATAGGCAGGGAATAGATAAGTAGTGAATTAAACTTTTTCTCCCTACCATCTGTACCCAAAAGCAGGAGCACTGGGAGCACAGCAAATCATTCTGGTTTGGGATGCAATGGTATCTCAATAGAAAGGTAAATGTATGGAAAACACCTGAAAGCTGGCCATAAGTTTGTGGATGTATTAGGATTGCAATGAACATAAACTATTGAATTCCATTGAATTATTTATGGAGTTTCAGGACATAAGATTTCTGTCATGCTGTTGACTGTGTTATAATTAGAATAACTCTGGCATCAGCTTCAAGTTGCACACAAACCAAAAATAAATAAGATCAATCATAAGATCATGATATTGAGTGAAAGAGCTAAAGTATGATGAGTTCCTAATATATGAAAAAAAAAAAAAAACCAAATTTCAGCTGCTCTGTTAAGACAGAATGTTGAAGGTGTTGGAATTTTTCACTGACACAATGGTACAGATTTCATAACATATTTAAATATTTTATGCTTCTTGCTTGTAAATCTAACATGGAATCATCAGTGACTATTCTGGTCAAATTTACACATTTGTCAGAGTCTGAGTTGCCTCCTTAGCTGAGCTGCTAACTCTGACAAAAGCAGTCTGTAGTCTCAGATGCATCTGCAGCAGTGATCTGGTTTCATTTCTTGGAGCTTACTCGGCAGCTAAGGGTGGAATTTTGCCCCAGCACCCCTAGGAAAAGTATTCTGCCGTCATCTTTTTTTTTTTTTTTTTAATGAAGTTTTTAAGTTTAGAAACTAATCTCGCGTAAAGTTTTTCTAACGCAAACCTCTGGCCTTGAGAATTGGAATGGATTTTTCATCCCTCTTAAGCAGTCATCAGTTTTCCTACAACCAGTCTCTGTGTTTTCCAGGATTACTTAGTGTCAGCAAATTTCCATTCTTTTGATTTGCTTTCCTAAGTAGAACTTCTAGTAGAAATAAATTACTCTATAACTAATCCAGCTTGCATATTTTATCAGCATTCTTTCCATCATTTGTTTTCTTTGCATTTATTTTAATCTTGCCAGTTAGAAATAATAGAGTGATTTAAGAACCTACCCTGTGCAGCGTTGTTGTAATACCTGTCAGGAGCAAGAGGGGACCCTTTTATGCTTCCTTTTACCTGGGGTTGCTCCCTTAGAAGATGAGAATGAAAAATAATTCATGGTACGCACCCGTGAGCCAAACCTCAGCTCCTTTTTGCACCGTGGTGTTGATTACTGTTGTCCCCTACTCTATAAGGAATGGAAAGTGTGGAGACCTTCAGTGGGGGTGTTTCAGAAGTGTTTTGCTTTGCACCAGTCCCATCCCGGAGCGCAGTGCCGGCCCTGCAGGGTGCGAGCCCATCCCGGAGGGCAGTGCCGGCCCTGCAGGGTGGGAGCCCATCCCGGAGCGCAGTGCCGGCCCTGCAGGGTGGGAGCCCATCCCGGAGGGCAGTGCCGGCCCTGCAGGGTGGGAGCCCATCCCGGAGGGCAGTGCCGGCCCTGCAGGGTGGGAGCCCTGCCTTACGGGAGCTCGGTGCTCCGCACACATAATGAACATCTGGTGACAAGGCGCTCAGAGCAACAGCAGCAGAAAGGAGAAGGGGAGAAGGAAGAGGAGAAGGAAAAGCAAGAGGCAGTAAAATCTTTTGCATGCCTGCTACTTTTATGGCTTAAAATATTTTTCCTTCAATCAGTACATCTAGGGAAACTTTTTTTTGATGTAACAATCAATTTTTAACAAGGAAAAAGTCTGAACTCATAAATATTGTATATATTAATTGTGAAGCTTAATGGAACACTTTGTGTTTCTGAACAACTCGTTTACATAATTAAAATCTCCTTTGATCTGTGAGTAAATGATTTAATCTTAATGCTCATTAGGCTAAATGGGTCTTCTATTCAATTGTATCAAGATGCTATGGAAAATTCTCAGACCTTTAGAAAATATTTGTTAGTTGTTAGGTAAACAGAGACCTATCTGTGAACAGAAATCTTTTATCTCGGCAAAAGAATTTGACTCTAAAACTAACTCAGATTAAAGCTTCTTTTTTTTCTTTTATCTGACACTTTGGTTTCAAGAGCAGTTCAATGAAATATGGAAGGGGGTTGTTCAATTTATATTCATTAACTGCTTCACTACAAAAAGAATTTAGTCCTTGAAAACAAAACATGAATTGGGAAAAAAAAAAAAATTCAGGTAGGTGCACCTCCAGCTGAGGTACGAATNAAAAGATTTAGTCCTTGAAAACAAAACATGAATTGGGAAAAAAAAAAAAATTCAGGTAGGTGCACCTCCAGCTGAGGTACGAATTTCTGTAGCTATAGATCACCTCACTGGTATCTTCTTGTGGGTGTTGCTCAGAAGTCCCTGCGGATATGGCAAAGCTCAGGAACATCTGGGAAATACGCGACGAGGTTTTTCATCTTCTTTAGGATTCATGTAACAACAGCAACGCCGTGGCACTATTTATCTGCCAAAGGTTGTCACCTTTAGGTGTTCGAGATGGGCAGGATCCTTTCTTCCAGTCTTTTCCCTCTCAACTGCTGGGTACAAAAGCTCCTACCCAATACAAGGTGCTGTGGATCTCCCTTGGATCTTCAGGCACTTGTCTGACAAACCCATTTCCTGATACCCTGATTCAAACAAAGCAAGCTGAGAAATTGGGCATCAGTGTCACAATACTCATTTTTTTTTCCTCAAAACCTCTATACCAAATAATTTATTCCGAAAATAGCCCTTTTTCATTATCCCATCTGTAACTTTTTTTTAAAAGCCACTTCTCATTCCCACAGGGAGCTTTTTCCCTTTTTTTAAAAAGGTAAGAATTTTAATTAGCTCAGGTGGTGCAATAAACACAAACATCTGTGTCCCTTTATTAAAGGCTGTTCTCAGTCCCTTCCCTCTCTCAAGAACAAATGCATGGCACAAAAATCCTCCGGAGTCACCTTGCTGAGAGCTCCAGGGCGGGGTGCCCGGGGACCTGGGCTGTGTACTCCAGCCTCTCCCCAGCACTGCAGGCTCCCCTGGAATATCGGGAAAAGCAAAGCCAGCGCTCAGCCACTCCTGCCCTGTCCCCTGGGACGCTTCTGGCAGTCTGCAGCTTAGGGACATCTTGAGCCAGGAGGTTGGATCCATGTTTAATTTCTCTGGAAAGTGTTCCCTTCCATGCAGTAATCCATGGAAGACATATTAATTGTGCTATTACACAGCTGCAAAGGCAGTTGGGATGAAACACACTTGTGCACGCTGGCAAAATAGTCAGTGTTTAAATGTTGAAAATGAAGGTTTCTGTAATATTTCCTATGTATAGTTTGTTTCATTTACCTCTTGTAGGGTCTGAGCTGCTGTGATAGTTTTATTTACTAAAAAAAAAAATTAAATTGTCAGGGCTTTATTTGGAAGTTCCATTTTCAACACTAGTCTTACATTACAATTGCCTGTGTCCAAAGGCCACCTTACAGAAAAGTGAAACTTTGGGTTTATGACACCAATTCACTCTTTAACAAAAAAGCAAAATCTGTCTTGGTTATAACACACAGTTAATTGATCTGTTACTGTTACTGAGCTGATCTCAGTGTTTAGTTTGGATTATTTTCTGCTGAAATTTCAGATTTAATATATTTTAATTCTAGAATATGTGACATATCGTTTTACCCATTGTCATCTCATTAGAATTCTTCCCTATTTGTCAAAAAAGTACTGACTATGATTCAGTCTGCATACAAGCAAAATGTGGAACTTCTACTTAAGTAAATAATTAAGCCTTGGGTTTAATGACTAAAGTTGTGGGGTGGTTTGTTTTTTTTTTTTTAATCAATCAAAAAAATATCCCCATGCTATCAATTTCAGCTGAAGGAAACAGGTTTTTGGCTGTGCGGAGTGTCGAGAATTCACATAGCAAAGTGCAAACTTTACCCGAGGAAGCACACCCCTGTGCTGGGAAGGGCTGCTGTAAGGGATCTGCCAGCAGGGCACGGAAGGCGGCTTTGGCACGGCTTGCCCTGGCACCACACTGAGGGCATGGAACGGCTTCGGAACCGCCCGATTTGGGATTTGGGCTCCCAAAGAGCTCGGAGCAGAGAGGAGCACCAGGGCTCTGCGCTGACGGTCTGCATCCGACAGAGCCCCACGCACGTTTTAGCTGCTGCTTGCTTTTAAATTTGAAACAGACAAAGAATCTTAATGTGGAAAATCGACGTGAAAAAAGAGGGGTTTTTTTTCTCTTTCATGGTTTTGTAGCTTGAATAAGCATTTCCTCTCTCAGTGTTTATAATGACTGATAATAATGTGAAAAAACTGCCTGAGCATCCCTTAAATCATTGTGAGGACTGTGGGGTGGATTTCTCATTTCAGCAACATCAATACAAAAATAACCACAATATAGAGATGAAGTTCACTTATCCTGAGTTACTGCCTAGGGTTTACTTGTGTGGCTTTATAATAAGATAATATAAATAAACATCTAACTTTGGGAACAAAACTAAAGAATTTGAACTCTATTAGACTGATAAAATTTGGGGGGAAAAAGTCAGAAAGAGGCTTTTTAGCAATAGTCTCATCAGTTGTTAATTTCTATACAAATAAGTGGTGTGCAATGATTTTAGCATTGTTTTTGTTGGTCAGAGGGTTTTGCAATGAGACATCTGGGGTGCTGACATGTTTTTGAATGAGACATCAGAGTGTGGATTCCTCCTCATAGATGTGTGTGTTGTGCAATCCCCATTTCTGATGCCAAGGTACAAAGCATCTTCCATAAAACCAGCCTAATGTTATTGCTATAAAAATGTTACAGAATTAACACACAGACATTTACAGCCTATTGAAACCTTATCTTCACGGGCTTGAGTCATGGAGACATGATTCTGAAGTGTATTTGTCCTGAAATCTCATGGGCAAACTGAAATATGCTTAAAACCTTAAATAAGTGCATAGTAGATTGTGAGTTTTAGTAATGCTGTATTAATACAGTATCAGTGAGCTCTGGCAATTTTTTTTCAAATCATATTATTTTCTTCAGTCTCCATGAAAAGTTGTCCATGACTTAAAATTTAAAGCACTTCATAAAAATATTCTGAGTGAAGTTCCATTCAATGCACGCTGCAGAGATGGAATTCATGGAGCACAGATTAAAGAACAGTGTGTTTCACAAATACATTAATGTATTTTCAGCCTAATTATATTGATCTGAACTAAAGTCAGCTTTATATTTTTTAAGAATTTTAAGTATTTTCACTATTTTGTTGTTTTTTACTTACTTAAATTTCTTAAGCAACCCTGCTACATGATGGGTGATTGTCAGAATAATAGCTTGCATTATTGAAAATTATATGAAAGATAAGCACTCATGTTATTTCTGTACACCAGAGGCTGGATTTGCTTTAAAAGAGCAAACTAAAAATTTTCATTTCTGAGCCATTGTTGAACACGCTACAGAGTTATGAGTAGTTTAAAAATTTATTTTATAAACTTATCGTTGTTCCATCAGCAAAGGCAAAGACAACTGGAGAAAATTGGCCAGTCCTGCAAAATTCCTGCATTTAAAAAGAAGCAGTGTGGAAGAAGGGGAAAATATGACTTGATAGAAAAGAATAAGTAGAACTTAAGAAATTGAGCTGCTCCAAAGGATATAGTCAGAGTGCCTTTTCTGTAAAATTTGGGATCAAAGACTTTCTTTGCCAAATTAGAAGGATTCTTGCAATGAACTTACTTTCTGTAACATTGGGGCTTAAGTGTTTTGCACAGGCAAAATATTTTTACAGGAGATTCTGACAAATACAATTTTTGTGCTGTTTTCCAAGCAGTCATGTGAACACTTGCTCTTTGGAGATCTAAGGCCAGGGGTTTTCCGTGAGGACCAGGAAAACAAAGTGGCCCTTTATGTAAGAACACTGGTTCATTCAGGAAGAAACCAGATATCACAGGGAAGAGTGTCAGCAAGCTGGCTGGTAGGCACAGCAAAACCAGGAGAAGTAGCAGTGAAATATCTTTTATCTGCCTTCACAATTAATGTTCAGGGAGGTAGAGTTAAAAATAGTTTAGAAATGGTTAAAAATAATTGGGTTGTTTTCACTAAAATTTCCGATTCCCCTCAAGATTTCCCTCTTTCAGAACAGGTTTGTTCATGGTGGCTGAATGTCCCACTAGGAAAGGCACTTTGCAAGGTCAGGCCAATGTCCAGGATGAGCCCAGACCCTTTCCCAGGGTATTTCCCGCCTGGCAGCAGCTTTCCCTCCCCGGGGCCCTCAGGGATGTGCCTTTCTTTGGTCACCTCTGATGGATTTGTCTTCCATGAACTCACTCAGGTCCTTCAGCAGGGCATGTGAGGCTGTTTCACCCCAGCTGTGATATTTTAGCTTGTTTTAGTACAGATAAGAGCCACCCTGGCCGTACCTCCAGAGCACAGACAGCAAAGCCTGACTCCAGCACCCCTGGTTCCCTCACTCCTGCAGGGATCCTGAGTGACCTGCCCCTGTGCCAGAGCTGATTGTGCCACATCCAGGCTGCACCCAGAGCCTGTGCCCCCATTCCTGATCTGCATTATTCTAAAAATGCAGTGCCAGCCTTATTTTCTAACTCAGCGTTGGAATCTTTCATCATGTTGCACATTGCTATTTGCATTGAAGTCCAAACTCTGATTAATGACATAAGTATTGGAATTGCTAAAATTGAATTTAATGTTCACTGAGAGAGCTGGAGCACAGTGAAATTGCTTAGTCTCGAGCTGCTACCAGAACAGTGTAATTTAGAATTAGGGAATGATCCTTTCCAGTCATTATTTAGATTATTTGTTTACATAATTTTAATGGTAAATTTTGGACTGAAGTTTTGGAGCAGATGTTCAGCCGAGCAACTGGTAAATATTAGAGAAGAAATTTTTTAACTTGTTACTCCTCATTCTCTCAAGTATGTCGGAGATCTAACGAGGCACTTTAGATGCACCTACCTCATGTGAGGTACCTGCTGCACTGACGTCCCACTGGGCCACCTGATATCCAGAGAAAACCTTCAGAGTGGATCTGAAGTCATCCCAATCCTGAAATATTCCCACACCAGATATTTTCCTGCTTGCATCCTACAGGCTGTCCTTTCGTCAGTCCACGCATCCCTCATTTTCCTTTAATCACTTGTAGCAGCTTATTTTGCCAAGATAGAGAAGGGTATTTTTAATAGCATTTTAAGGTTTCCAAATCCCAGTTCAGAATTAAAAACCATAATAGCATTCTGAAGTAATTTTATGGCTCCAGATATATTACAATTAGTGATCAAACTGTGCTGGTGCACTGCATTGTCAGCCAGCTTTTATCTCTGGTAAACAGCTCAGTAATTAGGATTTCATGGATCACAGTAAGTCCCACATTTTACTTACCCATTTTGGGGCTGGTATTTCCTTCCCTGGGTTATAAATTTATGTGATAGTCCAGCGTTACAGGTAGAAAATTGAAATAGAAAATCAGATTTCCTGAGGATGCAGAGTCAGGTGTCAGTGCCTGACTCGGGCACAGGAGGTTTGACTCCCCGCTCCGTGGTGATTCCAGAGGCTGCCTCACGATCCATGGGTTGGCAGGAACTGTGTTTAGAAGCTGTTGGAAGTGCAGACCAGAATTTTCTCTATGCATTTTTACATTTCAAAGCTGATCAAATATATACACAAAGGTTTTCTTTTGTTATTCCATGAGCTGCATTTCATTCCAGAGGCCGTGGGGTTTTTCTATACTTTTATTATGGAAAACAAAAATTTCTCTGTGTATTTTTTTTCATATTAACATAATAACTGAAGCTCCTTAAACACACAAGTATTACAATTTCAAAGTCTCTTGTCTTTTTCAAAATACCAAGGACACCAAGAAAACTTTGAATGTAACATTTTTCCTGAAATGGAACTATGTATTTTTCTAAAGCAGAGCACACTATTAAACGAACTTGCAATATTTTTGGGGATATTATGACAAAGTGTGGACTATTCTAGATAAATTACTGACATACCAACAACTGAGACACTGAAATTCAGATTGCTTTTGAATATACAACTATTTTTAACCCATAAAGGCAGGGATTATGAAGGACAAATGGCCTTGGTTGACACTGTATCATCATAGGTTGCTCCTATTAGCTCTTCTAATAATTCACTGTTTTACAAACGACACCTCAGAGCACAGTCCCACCAATCACTCAGCTTGGCCAGCGAGGCTCATTTCTCACCTATGGATGAAAAAACAGGAACCAGATTATAAAACTGTGGTGTCCAGGAAATGTTGTACTAACATGAGGACCTTGTAAAAGCAGCTCCCTGGTCAAAGAGAGCAGTTCCAAATCACAAAATAGATAATGGATGATAATTTGCTGTAAAAAAATGGGAATAATCTGAGCCTTCAGGAGCACACTTAGAGACAATCAGATCTTTGCAAGATTTTTAGCAAAATTAAATCATTTGAACACTTTGAGCTAGCCATGGATGTTGTTTAAAAAGTGAAAGATCATATGAATAATAATCAAGAGTGTATGATTATTGTTGTTATTTTTTATTATTTTTACTGTTTATTATTTTTATTAGGTTTTATTATTGTTATTGATTATTATTATTGTTATTATTGTTATTATTATCTGTGTCACCTCCTCGGGAGGGACAGGGATGAGTGATGCAGGTGGCACTGACATTTCCTTCCTCAGGAAAACTAACCTAATATTTAAACCAGAATATGGGTGAGACTTCACAGGAGTTTCATTCTGCTCCCAGGATTTCTGCCTGCTCCAAACAAAACTCTGTCAGCCACATTTCGCCTCTTTGGGCCCCTCTTAATCATTAAATAAGACTTCATTATAATGGCTAATCTTTAAATTAATTCAATTCAATACTTATCATTTTACTTAAATCAGAAAAAGGAGCAAAGGGGAAGAACATCAATATTTTAACAGGCATAGAGCACAGAAATTTCATAAATAAATGACCCATTGGTACAGAACAAATCCCTAC
Organism: Machaerirhynchus nigripectus; assembly: GCA_013397975.1. Classification (NCBI taxonomy): domain Eukaryota; kingdom Metazoa; phylum Chordata; class Aves; order Passeriformes; family Dicruridae; genus Machaerirhynchus; species Machaerirhynchus nigripectus. The sequence goes on from VZRQ01010638.1 coordinate 208,334, forward strand.
AGACCATATCCTGTTGTACAGCCGTGCAATTTACATAATTGACTAAAAGAGCACTCCTAAAATAAAACAAGATTACTTAGAGGAGTTTAGAAACAGAGACTGAATAATTTAAAAAAATTTTGACTAAAAGATACTTAATTTAAAAATAAAATTTCTATTCAGTCAGGTTTCACAGACCCGTTGAATTGTACTCTAAAGTTTGTACAAATTATTATAGTACAAGACATATTGCTTTTAACTATGAAGTATTTTAATGTCAGGCTCAGTGTGGGAGAAAATTTATATCAAATATGTGTTTAATTTTCTAAAGAACTTCTTTAAAGCTGAGAAAGTTGTCTCATCTAGAGCAAAAATATTTTGTCACTTGGAGATCTTCTGATTCTGCTCAGGAAAATCTTTTTTACAGGAAACCAGGTAGGCTACAATTTTCTTTTTAATTCTTATTAGCCGGTGGAGAGTCACTTCTTTTGTAGTTGTCAAGTGATTGAAAGAAACTCATTGCTATTTACCTCGATTCACAGGAGCCTTTGCACGATAAAAAATGAAACACCTTTCAAAACAGAAACTTTGAAGCTTTCGCTTGTGACAAAGGTATCCATAGGAGTTCTGTGGGAAATCTGATTTTTTTTTAAAAATTAAGTTTGGGGTTTTTTGTTTCATTAGATACTCTCTGGATCAGGCTATAATTCTTTCTTTTTTGTGTTTCATCACCAGAAGAACAGAATCAAACCAGTAGCACCTGTGCAAAACAAGAAACCATACAAGAATTCCCTATCCACCTTTAGCAGAGCACACCTGGGGAATTTTGGCAGTCTGTGGGGGGAACATTAAAAGCCCTCAGCTGAGCCCTGGGGGGAACAGGGCTGTCTGATGGCTCGGGAGGAGAGGTCTGTGCAGCTTGTTCCTGGGAATTCTGTTTGAAAAGCAGAGTGCACTGGAACCACAGCAAATTTCCCTGGACTTCAAGATCTGAGACTCTGCATTATCAAAGGCATTTAGCTACAGGGAATAATTCACTGGAAATTTAGCACAGCACTCCAAATACTGACAGGATTAGTATAAATTCTCACTGCCCTGTGGCATTTTTCACCTCCCAGTAAGAGTCTGTTAGAAAGGAGGAATCATTGGTTTTCTTAGTTTATGTAAGGAGAGTTCAGTTCCTGTAGGACAGCTTAAAAGTCTTAGGTTGGAAAAGACCTCCAGGAGCAGCCAGTGTTTGATCCTGTATTGATCTGGAGTTTTGCACGGATCACTGAGGGCTGCTGAGCTGAGCTGAGCTCACTTCAGGCTGTGCCCTGGTGTGTTCATCCCACCACTCTCTGTGGGTCCGTGTCTGTTCTTCACCAGAAAATTCCTGAGAACAAGCCCCAAAGCCAGGAGAGGGATGGCCCAGAGGGTGGGGAGGGGTTGGGAGGCCTTTTCTTATCTCTCTGTGTTTCTTAAGTCTTTCCACCAACGTTACAGCCCCAGCAGAAGGCACAGTCCCTGTTTAGTTCTGGGAGGTCACATGAAAAAGAGAAATCAGCCTCACAGGTGCATGTTATTAGACACACAAAGCACTTGTTAACAGAAAGTAGGAGATGGCTCACATTTATCAAAATTATCCCTGACGTTTCCTTTTGCTCAGCTGAAAACAATACCTGAAGCTCCCAGAGCAACCTGTAATGTGTGAGGGGGGAAAAAGGAACTAAACCACAACCACAGTTATTTTTTTATAAAAGACACCCAAAGGAATATGTGGTGAACAAGTTGTGCTTGTGGGAAAGACCAGAGTTGCCCAAAGAGCCGCATTTTATATGTGTTTATTACAATTAAGTGGATTTTAAATTTTTCTATCTCTATTTCTAATATACTGACAGCTAGGGACTCTCATACCTCTGAAAACATAAAAATCATAATCCTGGCGGTCCTGAAAACTGATGTTCTGTTATTGACAGAATAGACATTGTGCCACAGGCTAGGAAAACACAAACGTGGCCATTATTCTCCCATCTGTGGTTTCAGCCTCGTGGCAAAAGGGGCTGCTTTTAGGGATGAACAATCCAGCCCTGGTCAATTAGAGGTCCCTCTACCAAAACTGCAAATAGAAGTGTGCTTTAGCCACAGTTTCAGAGATTGTTTTGTCTGTTAATTATTTACTTGAAAACTGCCTGAAAGAGACTTTTTCCCTCCCTTGAGACTGCTATTGTGATGCTAATAAGTATCTGTATGTACTTTGTGTGGTAATTAAAAGCTGTCACTACAAAATTTGACTTGGATAGCTCATTCTCAAGATGATTTGTATCAATAAATAAAATATGGTACCTAAAATAAAAGCAGTCTTGCTAGCAGAGGAAGAGAGAAGACAAGCTTTAAAAAGAAGTCATTTAGTAATTGCATGATGTATTAAGGCTAATAAATCTGCTTAATTGTCACATTTGCCTTAAATTAATAATTTATATCAACATTTGGTGTGGGCAGATAAGATGAATATTTTTATGTTGCGATAATCCTGGAAAGTGGCACTTGAACACTTTAAAAACCAATTAATTGCAAGTCCTGTCTGGTTTTACACATTTGTGGTAGTAATTGAATAAACAAAGGTGAGAAAATTTCACAGAAACCAGTAGGCAGGACAGAGCTTAAACCCATTAAACCCTCCCAGTAAATTCACGGTGCTAATAAGATGAGTTAATAACGTGCCAGGCTGTGTCTGCTGCTGTGGCAGGTCATCAGCACCAACTCTTCACCTGCAGAACTTTACCACCCGTGGGTTTGCTGCTTCCTGGCGCTCTGTGTGCTGGAGGAGAGAGGAAAGCTGCTCCATCTGACACCAGGGGATGATTTGGGGCCGGCTGAATTCACCGGGCTCCCTCTGTGCCCCCGTCACACCCGAACCTCTCTGCAGCCTCCTCCCACCTCGTGCTCTCACCACAAACACACCGCAGGGACTCACTTTTTTTTACCTGTTTACATCTCATTTAACATGAAGTAAGTGCAATGCTTCAAAAACAGGGATTTGTTTATCCCAGGTTTACTGGGAAACCTGTTTTGGGTGATTTGTAGGTTCCTGTCTCCCTTGGTGCTGGCCTAGGGAGGCTCATGGCTCCTCTGCTAATGGCCTGACTCTTCTCCTGCTGTTCCCATCCTCCTCCACCTCCCTTTACATCTTAATGGTGTACATCTGTTACTGGACAGATTGCACAAGATGAACATAAGGCACTCTTTTCCAGGGTCAGCTAAATTGCCAAGCTAGGTCCACTTAGGCTATTGAAATGTATGTTCAAAATTCCAGAAATTCTACTAATGACAGATATCTCTGTCATATTATGCTGCATAATAATTATACTTATCCAGGCCTGTGTGAGGTCAGAATAAAAACATTGTTTCAGTGTCAGCTATATATTGGTGTGAGCAAGGAATAAGTGTAATAATGTGGGGTTTATTGGGATTTCAAAAATTGAGATTTTAAAATTTTCATGTTCAAACTTACCTTGCTTTAGAATAACACGTGTGAAATTTGGGAAGTTTGGAATCAGTAGTTTTGGAGCATACACATCTTGAAGTGTTTTTTCAGACACTCTGGTTGTGTTTTTGGGATTCAACAGATGTTAACAATTAGCAAAAGATAAAAAAGAAACTGGGGTACCTCTTGGCCCACTGTTCTTTGTGTGCACGTGTTTCCTAAGATTTTTTTTCTTTTTTTTTGTTTTAACTGTGGGATTAGTGCAGAGTAACAAGGCACTGATTTGTCTTGGTTCTGCACTCTGGAGTCGGACAAGGAACTGTCGCAACACATGGCTTTCAAATGAGTTGATTGTAGACATATTGTCTGTCAGTCAAAACGACAATATTGTAATTAGAGCAGGCCCTGTCTCTCCATACGTGCTTCAGATGGCAATGAAATAATCTCAGGAGTGAGCTATGGGGATGCTACAGCGTGGATCAAAGCTTATATCCTGCTCTAGTGTAAATGTTAACCAATTCACAGTTGGAGTTACTGAAAAAATCGTATTTTATCCTGTCATTCTTGTAGTCTTTATATTTTTGAAAGCTAAAGAATCACAGGTATGATATTTCTCAGTAACAATATATCAAATTAATGTGTTGGAAAACCCTGAGAAGCTCAAGAAAGTAAAGTTCTCTCTATTTGTCCTGATTCCCGTGACTGACTCAGTCGGGCACTCTGCTTGAAGTGGGGTTTAGTCCTGGTGCTGCTGAAAAGTTGATTTTTATACTGCAGTTTATATACTAGAAGTGCACAGGATAAAGCATTCACGGGTCTATTGCAAAGTGGAGGGGAGGGATATTCAGAATTGTTGCTGGAGTACAATAAATGTGCAGGGAAAAGGTATTGTTTGGATACCCCAGAAAAGAAGCAAACTTTGGGGCAGAGAGGGAATTCTGCTGTCATGGAATGGAGCTCCCTGGTTACAGACATTGCCCGTTTTACTCACTGCTGTGCCATGAAAAGCAGATTTACTTCCAGATTCTGCCTGCCTCTGGGTCCTGTGACGAGGGAGGTGGAAGGGAGATGTTTAATTCAAATAAGGTCATCTTGCTTAAATAACTGGTAGTAGATAAATAGGAATAATAGAGAGTAGGATGAAAACAGCAGCGTGGCACTGGCACAGCTGATGCTGGTGATGTCCCTGTTGGTTTGCATGAAACTGACAGAAAAATGCTTAGGCTGAATGTTTACTGGATATTTTATTCACCTGGAGAGGAGCCAAGGAGCTCCAGAAAAGACACACAAGATAAAAGTAAACCCTTGAGAAGGTAAAAAATAATTAAAGAATAAAAGGGGGGACACATAAGAAGGAGAATTGAGTTATGCCCAGAGCTACTCCCAGTTCACTCTGGGCACTAACTGGGATATTGCAACTTCTTTGGTTCTGTGAGGAGCCCAGATTCGTGCCATGGACACAGTCAGAGGCAGTGCTGATGAGTCAGACTTTTGATTTTGTGATTTACAGGGAAGTCATTTGAAAAGTAGTGCCATATGGGATGATGCTTGATTTGTAATTCTAGAAGTTAACAATTCGGTCTCCTGAAAATCCTGAGTCTGTCAGGGATTTCTCAAGTCATGTGCAGCATAGAAAATGTCCACTTTTATTTTTCTCTGAGTTATTTTATATGAATCAGCCCTGGATTTACGGGCAGAGGACATAACAGAGCAGGGAGGTACAAAGGAAGGACAAGGTGGTTCATTCTCTGCCAGCTCAGCCATTCCCAGGGTTTTTCCCCAACACAGCCCCATCCTCACTGACCAGGGCTGCATCCACCCCTGAAAGCCAAAGCTTTATTAACACTTTTTTTTAAATCCCTGTGTAAAGTTTGCACGTGTGCTTCAATAGTACCATATTCTGCATCTCTGCATGCATTATTAAGGAGTTAAACCTTAATTTAACTCCACTGTAAAAAATCCCTTTTTCTCTGTGCTGCCTATGGCTAGGGCAAGGTCTCTGTCAACCATTGAGAGGGAAAGGAAATTCTGCTTTCTCCATAAATAAATGCATTCATTTCAAAAGGGTTTTTAGGCAGTCAATACTATACCTCTTTCTGATATTTGTAAAAACAGAAAACACTTGAAAACTTCTTGTTTTATTTTAATGCACTTATTATAGTTAAGATTTTAAGTTTTTCTTGACCTGATAATTGACTTGGAAATCCAGCTTCTCATAGGTGTCCTTTTCTTGGTGAGAAAGAATGCTCAGCCATTTTTAGTCATTAATATTGCATTGATAGGGGTTCTTTAGCCCTGCACTTATAAAATAGATGTCATCTCTAGTACTCGAAAAGTGCATTTGATACCAGAAAATAAAACTGTGACTGTGCCAGTGCATGGTTGGGTTGAAGCAGGTGGTGGATGGTGATGAGGAAATCTGCACCCTAGCAAAGCCCAAGCCTCCCTGTTTGTTCTGTGCAGATATCTGTCTGCATGCTTGAGTGTATTCAGCTATCTAAAAATGTGATTTTGCACTAAAGAATGAAGCCCTGCCTCCCCAGCCTGGCTCAGTGTGTCCACATCCACAGCAAACAGCAGCTGCTGCCGAATTTCCCATTAACTTCCCACTCCTGTGGTAATTGGCTCTTGAGGGGGTAAGGACGGGGTGTGCTGTTATCACTTGTCCTAATTGGTCCAGCCTCGTGCAGGACTAAGTTTCAGAGCCTGTTCAAGCCGCCTCTTTTGCTGCTTTGCCAGGGTTAACCCCTGGAAGTTCCCTATGAGCACAGTGGGAGGATGTCAGGAGCTGCTGCCACCGACACCACAACAGCCACAGCTCTTACAGGGGCTTTCCCTGACTCTTTTCAGTGCTGCCAAATTAGAGTTTGTAATTCTCTCTCTCTCTGATACATTCTAGAAGACCCCCCCCAATGACTCTGCTTGCTTTTTTTTCCTTCCATATTTGATCAGCATTGATTTGTTGTCTTGTTTCTCATGGGGCTTGAAATTAGCCCTGGCAATGCCAGTGCAGTGCAGGAAATGCTCTTATGCACACCTTGGTGATACAACTCCATTGCCACCTTGGGACAGCTGATCAGTAATGCTGAGGGTAGAAATTGTGGAGGGAAATCCTCACCAATGTTTTAGAAGAAGTCAGATTTCCATCATCAATTATGTCATTAAAAGATTTGTACTTTTTTCTCCTAAATTCACAGTTGGCTTAAGAGCTTCTGGCTTACCTGACATCGCTTCTCTCATTGCATCTTATCCAGTAATACTTGCCCTTGCTGGAAATGCAGGGGTTCTTCTCAATCTCAGCCCAGAAATCTTGCTTCAATTTCAAAGTGGACAAGAATTAAATTATTTTTTAAAGTGTCTTTTTTCCTGCACAACTGTTTTATTCCAGTTCCCTCCAATTGGGCTTCATGTGATGGTTTTAGGCATAACAGCTTAAGTTCGAGTTGCCTCCCTTCAAAGATTTGAAAATGTGCACAGATCCTGATCAACATAAATTAGCATGGCTATGCCTTCTGTTATCAGTTATTTCAACTATATGAAACAATCTGTTTCTGTTTCGATATAAAATAAGATGGTGTGCACGTTTACAATACATATCACTTCCAGACATAAGCGGGAATACCTGTTGAAGGGCCCTGTGAGTAAAGACAGCCTGTTAAGGATCTTTTTTATGCATGAGAGGAACATCCATACAGTCACTGTGTTTGCAGGAACGTGTGGGACTGGTTTGGAATACAAAACAACATTTCTGCACTGTGACATAGCCTTTTCCTTATTTACTTATTTATTTATTTATTGCTGGGGGGGAAAAGGTTGGAGTGGTGCTACCACATCATTATAATCCATGGGAATTCTGACAATGATTCCAGGGGTTCAGGATAATGCTTTACACTGGAAAAAGCACCAGTGGAAAGGAAGGAGCCAAGAAGTGTGTACGTGGCTGCACTGGTATTGTCTGTCCCTTTTCCTTACGGAAGTCTTGGGAAAGGAGGTTGCTGCCAGTATTATTAATCTTTATCTTGTGCTGGCACTCAGCTACCAGGATGCCTCTGACATTTGATGGGGTCTGGAACAAACTCTTTTTTTTTTAATAGAATTTTTATGTCTCTGACTAGTCAAGGAAAGAAAGAATGAATTTTGTGAGTAGGGAGTAAATATAAACCAGAATTTTATTCTCCTCCAAACATTTTTTTTTTTGCTTTTATTTTTGCTTTAAAGCTAAAGGATGTCAGCAGCTCAGAGCACACTTTTCCATCAGCGTTCTTCACTCCTTGTCTGAAATCTCTGGTTCTGCCTGTGGAACACATTTCTTACTCCATGAGGTGAAGTGTCACTGCCCACCAACTGAACACACGAGGTGGAAGTGAGGCTGTGCTTTCTTGAGATATCCCAGGATGCAAAATCCTGGGACACTGCCACCACAGGTGGGAAACCAGGATGTGGGAGCAGGGGGAATACTTTCATTTACTCCTCCTTTTTCACCCCCTTTCACGTAGAGTTCAGCACCAGGGAAGCACCCTGAGGGCTTCACAGTAACTGCACAGCTGGGAGAGGGATGCACAGATGCACCCAGCTGAGGTGAAAACACAGGTCCTGCCTTTCGATGGAGTACTTAAACCTCGGGTGAGAAAAGAGGTACGAGTATGTTGGGCACAAGATTCTGGAAATCAGACCAGGTGAGTGCAAGGAGACCACACAGGTTCCCTCTCCTGCATCACCTGCTTTGTCCTCATCAGAAACAGCACACCTCCCTTCACTAACAGGTTGTTCTAAAACAAAATACTAATTATTAATTGAAAAGAATATTATTATAGAGAATATATCTATTAATAAACTGAACAGTCTATGTTACAAGGTCTTCTACCTGAGTTCTGTTGGTAAATGAGTGCACAGGAGGATCTTGGAGTTTATTTTTCTTTTCCTACTCCATTTATTTTTATACCAGGCCCCAGTGGAGGCACCTGGAATATTACAGTTAAAGGCAGCCACAAAAATTTGATTATGTTTAACAAATCATTGCTATGCACTAACAAGGTAAATTGGGTCCATCGAAATAATTTTCCTAGCATTTAGGAAATCTGTTGATAGAGCAAAACACAAAAGAATAATCTGCAAGGTCTGTAATTTTGATGTTTTTCTGTAGCTGAGGTATGTGAATAGATAAATTATCTACTGAGACATCAAAGAGAGGTATTTGTGAGTGCGTGGTGGCTTGGGAAAGAGGAAAGTGATTAGTGGAGTGCCACAGGAGATCAGTATTAGGACCAATTTTGTTCATTTTATAAGCCAGTGGTCTGGAAAAAAGAAAAGACCACGCAGCCAAGGGATAGCACACTTTGGTTTCTGTGTTGCAGGGGAGTGGCAGGCCATGAAAAACAAGAGGTCATGCAGCCAAATTCAGAAAGATTTATCCAAGATTCAGGCAGATAAGCAGCTATCATTTTAGCTGAGTGGATGTAAATTGTGTGGAAAGATTAAGGAAAAGCAAGGAAATGAGAATGCGTGAAAAGGCTGCAGGAGGATGTTGCTTCACTGGGCAGTGTGGGTTAAGGGAAATATTTTAAATAATTTTAGTGATTTTTGAGTGTGTATTATTTGGTTTATTTAACTTTTTCAGTGAGGAAGACAGTTTAAATTCCATATATTGAAAAGCTTATGTAAAAACGAGATTGAATTGTTTTCCTAAAATCCAGTATCTTCAACTTTCAAACGGATTTCCATAGATCCTGGGGGAAAAGGGTAAGGAACTCATGAACAGACTCAGGCCCTGCACATGGCACTGGAACAGTGCAGAACTAATGCCCTTGCTGAACCGACCTTCCAGCAGCTGGACAGTCTGGATTTCTGGAGTCATTGGGAAGTGGGTATCTCCTTTTTTTTGCCCAAACAATGGTAAAATTGCTCCCCTGCCCAAGCTGTTTGCCTGTGGCAAGTTCCTGGGTGCAGAGATTCTTTTCCTTGCCACACAATAAAGGTAAACTCCAGCAGTGTGTTATTTTGGAAGGCTTTGCACAGGCAGGAGAAAGTCAAGGATCGTTTAATGCTTGTAGGAAAAATCCAATCAGCCTGGTTTGTTCACTCCAGAAACGTGAGGACACTTCAACTGGATCTTGCAATGTTGCTCCCAAGAAATGTCTGCAGAATGGAAATTGGCTTACAGGTCACTTTCATAATGAATATTGCATTTAGGGACTAATAATTTTCAGTTATTATACCGTTGAACAATTTATAGCAAATACCAAACGTAAATCCCATCAAGTTATACATAACAGACTTGAATTCTTACAGGAATATATGGATTTTGTAAATTACTATTGGCGAGTAGCTGTCTAAGGGAACATTATAGAATTGTAGTTGCCATATTCAAAGGCAATATACCCAATCTGGTCTCTGTGTCTTCATGAAGCAGCTTCTTTTTGATGTTCTGGAGCTGACCTGATACTCTATTTTTTTTAATTACATCTAGTATAAATATATAATATAATAATATTATTATATTATATTATATTGTTATGTTAAATTATATTATGTTATGTTATATTATATTATGTTATATTAATTATAAACGTTTCTATACACTTTATTTAAAAGATTAAACAAGGCACATGTAACATCTAAGAAATACCTAGAGGTAAGATTCCAGGTGGTTCTGCCACCCGTTGTCTCCCACAAACCCCTGGGACCATGGAAAGAAGGTCATGCTACAGAAGGGGTCAGAAGGCTCTAAAGGAGGAAGGGCCACTGTGGGTGTGTGTGATGGAAAATACTGGAATATGGATAATTTCAGTGGAGATTTCAGTTCATTAACTACGAACTGAGACTTGATCCAGTTTGTCACTCGTCTCGAAATTCCCCTGTCCCATTTACCGAAGGGATTGAGGAGGTTCCAGAACCCGAAGTGTGTTAACTTGTACTTAAACATTAGCAGAAACAGCCATTGCCAAGGAGCACAAATGTCTCTGCAGCAATTGTTTCAATTAAATAACGGAGCAGTCGTTAGAGAATCATTACACTTTGAGCTTACGACATTTCTTCATTGAAATAACATCATCTACAGGCTACCGCTGGAATATTTTGGTTTAATCTATGCAAGAGTTTGTTATAACTGAAATGTAATTTAAAAAATAAGCTCTAAGCCAAGTGCTCTAATAAGAAACTATCATGCTACTTGAGGAGATAAAATAAAACTAACACTGCCTGAAATAAGGACAATTTCTACTGAAATCTCTTCCTGAAAATTGAGTAATCTCAGCTGTTATTATACAGTTTTCCATTTTTTAAAGTTTTCCCCCAAAAGTTTCACTTCTGGTTTAGAAAGAGGGATTTATCTTGGGTAGCTCATGGGCAATGGATGATCTGCTCTTATTGTGCTTTCACCACCACAGAGCCACTTTCTCTCACTTACTCTGCCTTTAATTTTTTTTTTCTAATATAGCTAACATTTGCACAATTTGTTCAAAATACTTGATTCAGCACGGGTTGTTTTTTTTATTCACAAGCTTGAGGTGTATATTGATGCCTGGAAAGATTGCAGCCTGATCCTTGTCGTAAGGAAATTCAAACACAAAAATTAATCTCATGCTTTGGAGACTGTTGGAAGTTTGATCACGAGAATTACTGCTTATTCAGTTGTGCTAATTCCTTTTTGAATCAGTATGAAAAAGAAATGCCTTAATTATTAGCATAATTAATGTTTTAGGAAATGAGAAGATGATTAGCTCGGAGTTGCTTTATGTTGCATGTGTCTCTCGTAGTGAATAAACCAGGATCCCCAGAACTGAACGTGGGCAAACGCAGTTGCCACGAGCTGAGAGTTCCAGAGCCGATGTTCAAAGCTCCACAATTTACCTGTGAGTGCTACTGAATATTGACTGGTGATGAAGTGTCTCTCCCTGCAAGTTCCAATGTCATGACGAGTCAATTCATCTTTGCCCAAATAATGGTGTGTTTTGTTTTAGGTGATATCTGGCTTCTGAGGCCAATAAATGCCTCTCCTGGTGGATGGATGTTTTATGTGAGGCCGTGTATTCCCTTTGAGTTATGTGGTATTATCAAAGAAAACCAGAAAAGTGTATATTTTCCAAAGAGCCGTGTAAAGGTTTGTAATTGTTTTCATCTTTTTTTATATTTCTGCTTCACCTTTTGAGCACCATAAACTGTGATGGTCTTCTTTCAGCAAAGGTTGAAGGGATCTGTTTCATTTTTAAAGTGTTTTATTTCTCGTTTCCTATCGGAGCAGGGAATCAAATGGGGCTGTTACGGAATGTTTTTCCTAGTGGCATTCATTGCCTTTGAGCTCCCCGTGAGAGGAGCGGGCTTGAGGAGTGAAGAATCCTAAAACACAGGTCCTAGTCCTGTATGAGTGAAGGCAGAGAATCCTGATTACCCTGATTCTGTGTGGACCCATTAGGGATCTCCTGGAGGAGGAACATCAGGCATGGAGTGAAACTCCAGCTGAAACTCACTGTGTCTTAAAAACACAATTTTGTACAAGTCTTAATTGGCTTGACCAACATCCGGCATCTTTAATATCTGCTTTTTAAAAGACATTCACTCCAAGTTCACTCTTGTGCCTCTGGGAGTAGGAAACAACCTTCTGCACAATTCTGGCCGTTTTAGGCCCCCGCTGAAATTCCAAGCACTTGTGCAAGCTCGGAGAGCAAGGAATCCATGGCCAGTTCGAGAAGGTGACCTTGGTTTTCTTTTTGACATATTCCTCTTATTTTTCTGTCATATATTTCCTGTTTAAGAGGGAGAATAAAAAAGCTGTCTACCTGGAGGTTCAGATTCTCTTAAGAGTGTGACAGTGTGGGACGGGCACTAAAATACAGAAGTTCTTTGTGAGAGAAATGTTCTGGGCTTTAAAAAACCTGAATACATATTTTTATAATGGACTACCCAAGAAAGTATATGAAAGAGGCAGGATTTCACTGCAACTTCTTTAAGTTTTCTACGTTTGCATTTGTTACTTGAGTCCTTTGAGGGGTTAGTGTGTGAGTAACCACACCAGTATCACCTGACCCACTTGTTCCAATCACTTTTGTGTTTGCCAATTTTCCTAGGTCAGATCTGGCTCAGTTTTAATGTGCACAATGTGTTTTAGTTTAATTTGCTATAATCTATAACTTGCAGTCGAATATTTTCATTTTTCCTTGGGAAATGAAGCAGGAAAGTGGATGCTGACAAATAAAACCTGTGGGCTAAAGCCATGCAGCACCAGGGTGCTCATGTTATCTGGAGAGGGACTTGTGGTGTCTTTCAGTGGCAGCTTAGGCATGTTGGGCAAAACAGAGGAGTCAGTGATTTAAAGGAAAATCCCAACAATCTGCATGCCCTGCTTTCATATCCAGCGTGAGATACCTGGAACTTTGGCTTCTCACTATTCGCAGCCCCCAGATAAAAATTAAAATAAGATTTCAAGGTGGGGAAACTAAGCTTGGTTTAAAATCAATTAGCAGCTGTTTTCTCTGTAAGTTTTGCTACTTCCTTTTTCCCTGTTCTAAATCCCAATTTGTGTACTCTGAGGCCAGCACTGCTCAGAGCACTGGTTTAGACATCTTTATTAGCTGGGAAATGCTATCGATTGTGTTTTCCTCTAAACCTCCAGCACTGAACTCGGGTTTCTCACTGGCAGAGAGATCTCTGTGCTCTGCAGCGTTGCAACACCAGAGCTTGGTCAAACAGTTGCTTTGTAACGTCGCAAGAAGAGTGCAAAATTAAATGTTTATTACAGAGGCAATAGTGTTATTCATATCTCAGTAGGACGAGGCAACGCAATCTTCTGGTTCTGCTGAAGACTTATGGAGCCTAAAAATAACTCATCCCCAGTGCAGAAAAATATGTGAAAATATACAGTCTATCCCTTAAATCCACAGCATTAAGTTAAATTAATAGAAGAACTTGTAGACGACGTGATTGAATCCATGAGGGATATAGTGTGATAGTGTATATTTGCCTAAAAGCTCGCTCTGACAGCAAAAACAATGTACCACAGTATGTTTCTTTCTTATCTAATGGAAAGAATAACACACAGAGACTCAGTTCTTGTAATGAAAACCCCCACATTAATTTTATTTTTTGATGTGTCATTGTAATTCAAGAGATGTTTTTAATCTCAGGATTGCTAGGGCACAATAAACCATTTAAAAAGTATTTGGCAAAGATCCCTGTGCTTAGCAACAGCTCCTTTCATTTAGAACTGTTTTTTGAACCAAGCTATTCAAAGCTTTGTTCCACTTATTAAAATAAAGTATCTTACTTCAAACAAGTATTTCAGAGAACATAATCAAGAGGACAGCATTCAAATACAATGCACAGAAAACATAAAAGGCAGCAGCATGAAAAACTCCAATACTTTGTGTATGTTTCCTTGTTTTTCATTGAGAAAAATCATATAAAAATATACTCACAATCTTATTTTTCTTTGTGCCATTATGGGATATTTAATACTACATTATGGGATATTTAATACTACATTTCTTACCACATTCTAAAAGTCATTGCTCGATTTAGAGGAAAATGAGCTGTGCAGTATTTTAGTGAATGAAATATTGCACGAGTGGTGTATTTCCAAGTCATCTGGGTGACACAAGACAGCAAGGGAGGAGCTCAATATAGAATAATATCTAGTTTTTTGCTGTTGGCTTTGTGCTCTTCTGTGAACTCCAGTGTCACTTCACGGCACGGTGTCACCGTGGAAGCTCTGCTTTCCAGTAAGATAAAGGCTTGCTCGGCTTCATTACATAACTTCACACTGACAATTTATTTCAGAATTTTCGTGACTATCATTCACACTTTGGTTTAGTTCTGCCTTAATTTTGTTTGGTTTTGATAGCAGAGGCACTGCCAAGACAATAATGGCTCCAGGAGCAGCGCAAATGCAGTTTCCCTCCACCAGTGAAGGGATGTTGTTCCTTCCTCAGTGTTTCCCATTTCACCTGCACCCTTGCGAAAATAAGGATGGCTAGATCCTCTTCTGTGAAGAGATCCCAAAGCACAGTTTTGTGGGATGTCAGATTCTTTTTACAGCCCTGAGTGCTCAGTTCTCCCTGAAATTAGGAGAGGTTGCGGTGAGGGTGAGAGAGGACTGAGAGTACAGAATAATTTTGTTTTGCAGATTTTATTTTAAAATGCTGTTGTGTTTAGAACTGAGAACCCCAGACTTGAAAATTCCCCATCAGCAGAAGGATCTGGGTCTGTGCTCTGGCTCAAGCTCTGACCTCGTTCCTCAGCTCGTAGCTGTGGGGTTACAAACACAGCCAACAAAGCTTTTACCCCACCAAGGGTTCACAGGAAACTATCTTGGCCATTGTAGATGTAACTGATAAAATTGTCATAATCCACCAGAATTTTGGGGGTAAAAACCTGAAAATGAACCTTGAATAATGGTAACTCTGCATAGATCATGTTGTTTAACTTTTTCAAGATGGCAGTGACTGTAAAATCAGCGCAATTTTTGATCTCACGTTGTGTGGGCAGAAAAATGGTTATTTCCAAGATGTTAAAAAGCTAATCTATTCTGTTAAGTTTTTGTATCTTGCATAGATATAGCTTATTTCTTTTTTTTTTTCTTTTAATTTTACAAACCAAGTTGGGAGCCTTGACATTTATTGGGCCCCCATATTTTTCATTTATATTCTCTCTAGTCTTCACCATCTGTTATGACAGTAAATAAGTTTCAAATAAGCCATATCTTCCTCAGCATGAGTTGCTTTTTCTGCAAAAAAAAAAATTAAAGTTGCAGTTGGATGTGATATTTGAAGTCACAGCTTGTCTTCAAATATTTAGTAGCGTATTCCTGTGCCAAGGGATATCAATCTGCCATTTGCCTTGCTTACAGTATAATAAAGATTATCCAGGCCCTTCTTTCATAGATATGCCAAGGATTTTAATTACTATAGCTCAGGAAGTAGCTCTTTCCACTGTTTTTTTCCATTTTGCTTTGGATTAATATGGTTCCTTCTTGTCTTTTTGCACTTTAAATTCCTAAATTTAGGAAGGAAGGGTCTGATTTTGGTGGATGAGATGTGATCTTCCCTTACAAATAAATTCTTTGGCTATACCAACAGCAGATTTTTTGTTGTCAACGTCAGTGGTTGATGAATATTTCAGATGTTGGTACCCGAACTCAGGAAATTCTGCAAAGAAGTTGTTTGTTTTTTTAGTTCTGGAATCGGTGGCCTGAGGGTAAATTTGAGGTAAATTCATGTTGTATCTTCCCTTCATGCCATACAAGAACACTCCAGAGAGAAGCGATGTGACTGGGAAGTCACCTTTGTACCAAGACGCCACTTTGCTTTCCAAGTTTCTCTCTTCCCTTGATTATTGAGTAATTGTGAGTATTGTGAGTATTGATGAGTATTGTGCCACGTGGAGGCAATTCCTCGTCCTTTGAGGACAGTGGTGCAAAATCATGGGTTGTTCTCACTGGTCATCCACTAAACTGCAACAAATTTGCCTTGAAACTCTCTCAGAGCAGCTCCTCTAACCAGGAGGAAATTCCAACCCGTTCAACTCAAAACTGAAAATATTGCTAGAACAGCAAACTTTAATGTTTCTTGTGGACTGCATTTTTTACAGATTTTTATTATTCCCCAACTAATCTCTACCCCAGGAGCTTCCCAGACATGTGAGAGGTTTTCTAGGATAAGCCAGTAATACCCAACAGAAATTCTCCTTGTCCCTTCCACCCCTCCCATGTAATTCTGTGGCTACAACTGGCCCCACACCAAATTATCTTTTTGCCTCATCCTTCGATATTTCTGAAGGCTGTACTTATATTTAGTGGGTGGATTTTAAAATCTGCATCTATCATCAGTATGAACTGATGCTTCCAGAACGGCATCAAAGAGAACATTGTGACTGAACATCAGCTGTGCCACACAAAAGGAGGTTGACTGCAGAGTGATTTATGTGGAAAGACTCAGGCAACTTCTGCAACAGCCACAACATTCATTATGCAAAGACATTGTTGAGTAAAGAAACAGGTTTTATAGCATTAAAAAAATGTTCAAAACTGATGCACAATTAAGATTAACCCTTTTGTTTGTAAGAGGATTTCGCTTTCATTTCGATTTTCATAAGCTTCTTACTATAACAATAAAGCTTTTATTTTTATGTATGCAATTGTTTTTCCTTTTCACCTGTAAATAGAGTAATTGCACTTTTTTATGATTTTCCAGTATTAGATTAGTTTTATAGCATGTTCTGAAATTTCATTCTCTTTCAGCATCAATCTTTGTTTTGTTTTTATTACAGAATTATACTTACAAATAACATCATTTTATAACAATAAACATAAAAATATAATGCAATATAGCAGTTACAGCTTTATAGAGTAAACATTTCATTTGGAAGAAAATTCCACTCTCACACTGTTATTTCAATAAAGCAGCAAGGTCAGAAACTCTGAGGATTAATAACAAAGCTATTTATATCCTAAAACAGGGGACAAATATTCAGGGGTCAATGACTACACCTGTGAGAAAACACAGAAAGAAGATTTCTTGTCTACAGCTTAATTTTTTTGAAGAAGGGGTCTTGGACAAAAAAACTGATTTTCAATTTGGAGTTAGTGTACAATGTAGGGTAAATTGTATCAAAGCCAAATGATATTCCACAAAATTAAATTTCTTTCACCTTACTCGGTTGCTCGGTGCCAGGTATTTCAAGAGAATTAAAAATGTTCCATGCTACTTTTGCAGACTAAGCACACTCTGGATAGTGTAGAGAGATGGCAATATGAAGTCAGAAGATTAGTGCAAGGCAGGAGTTGCTTAAGTCCAATATATTTTTCTTAGACTTATAAGAATTTTCCAAGATGCTGAATGGAAATCGTGATCAAGGTGTGAAAAGAACACCAGTCAGGAGACTCATAGGAAATTTGGAGTAGGGAAGGGTTTTGCCTTAGATGAGGATATCTCTTTATCTGATCACTTATCAAATCTCTGTTCACTAAATACAGATTTGCTTGCCATAAAACACTGGACCAACATCTTTCCCTATCTTTCTGTGACTGCAGTTGTAATATTAAATTAGAAATATTTTTGAATTATATCCATGTCAGAAGGAAACTTTACAATTAGAAAGACGTTTCGGTCTGAGAGTCCAATTTTCTGATCGCTGTATGTCATTTTGATTTTGTCAGTTTGCAATGCAAAAATGTAATTAAAATAATGCTAAAAAACTTTTAGAATTACACAATTCTTAAATGAGGAGTTTTGTCTCATGGTACAGTGCAAGTTTTTCCCACATGGAATGGCTTCCCCTGAGGTCCCTGTAAATGTGTGTCTCTAGTGCTCAGCTAAAGCTCTTCCATTTTCATAAGGTAATGCTCCATTTTTCAAAGACTCTCCTTTAGAAACCCAAGAATTGTTTGCAAGTCTCCCAAGTCAGAGCCTTTTCCTAGATATACTTTATTTCTTCATTTTTAAAGTCATATTTAGTAAAGAAATGCTATGTAAAAGTGAAATAAGGTGGCTTTTCTTTGCACGGTGTTTTGCAAAGTAGCATTTGCTGACTTCTATTTCCTTACTACCAGCGTTTGCAAGTCATGTCTTTAATTATGGACCACTCCAATTCCCAGCTCCACTTCCCATTTCCTGTTCATTTCCAGCCAGTGCGTGTTGATTGATATCGTCAGCTTTGCAGCACTTTTTCCTTTTTCAGTCCTCTGAGACACCAGTACTTGCCCTGAGATCCTGTGAACAGTTAAGCAGCCGGTGGATTATCAGCTCCTGCTAATTTGAAAGGGTCTGTTTCAGTCAGTGCTCTCTGACCTGTTCTTTCTCTATTCTAGGCTGAGATTTTACCTCTTTCTTGTTTGTATTTGTGACAGTCCCCTCCCTGCCTGGCCGTGGAGTGAAGGTGGGTGCACGTGGTTGAAGGTTTTAGCCTGTAATTGTCATTTGTTGATGGTGCCATTGAATATGGAACTACCAAGCTGCAGTTTTCCTGCTGCTGACCTGCTCACAGCACGACTTCTTTTTTGCTTTAGTAACCTCAGTGTTTCTTGCTACTCGCCACTGTGTCCTTCTGAGAATAACCCCATGGTACTCTACGCATCCCCTTCTGGCCCGTTTTCTGTGTGCTTCTCTCTGTGACCTCAGCGAGTGTTTCACATTTGGAGTGCTCATCATTTGATCTTCCTGCTTAAAATCAGCAGATTTTACTTTGCTGGGTTTCTTTTTTTTCTTTTATTAAGGTTCTGAACTTTCTCATTCCATTCCACTTCCTTTATACCCACCCATGCTTCTCCCTACAAACATTAAGAACGTTTCTGTAGTACTTCCTTCAGTTGCAAAAACTGCCATTGATGCTTTCTAAGAATTTGCAGGCCATTTTTGTCTTACTTCCTTTACAAATAATAAAATCTCCCTGTCTTGGCAAACTCTTTCTTAGTGATTCTACCAGTATTTCACAAAAAACAAAGAAAGCCTCACCCACCCAATTTCCTTGCTCTGGTATTCTGTAGTTAGATAGTTATCATGATAAATGCACGTGTTCTTTATCGCCATATGTAATCTTGCTCTTTGCATTGCTGATCTTGAAGTAAACATATAAAGTGTTGTCTTCTAACACAGACAAATGATGCGAGAGAAGAGGCACAACCCTGGAGTTCCATCCTTCAAAGTCGATCTCTCGGAGGCCTAATGCAGCTGGGGGAGCAGAGAGGGCAACCTTATAATATTTGCCCTTTGAAATGCTATCTTTCAGAGGTGACCTTTGAGCTAACTTGGGAGTCTGACAACCTGGGGCCTCAGCACAAGAATCTGTTCACTGTCAGCCCCTCACTGCTGACATCTCCTCCGCCTTTGTTCAAAAGAGTGCCTCCTTCTGATTTTACCTGCCTGCTTCGTAACTTCTCCTAACTCGGGCTATCATTCAAGCCAAATACAGTTAGCAGCCTGTTCCCTTTCTTCTCCAGGTACTTCTCTGAGTTTATAGTTCTGTTGTGTTCTTTACCTTATTCCTTCTAGGTTAAATTTCCTGTCTCCAGTAACAAAACCTATCAAGAGCACTCTGGGGAGATCCATAGTCCCACAGTACCGCACACTCATTTTGGACCTTAAGCAAATGTAACTGTGAAGTTAATCAGGAGAGAGCTCAAACACTCCCATGACCTGGCAGAACTGAAATATCAATGTGGCAGCACACAAAATTAGGGAAAACTGAATTAAATTCTATGGATGCTTTCCAAGAACAGAGGACTCCCCACGATTACCAAATCAGCCATTGCCATCTCTAGCCATGACCACTGTCCAGGTGAGCTCATGCTTGTCCAGGCTGTGACTAATGCAGCTTTTAAGAATTCATGCATCCATTTCCATAACTTTGGGAGTGCTGAAGTTATCCCTTTTAATACACGAGCTACAAATTTTAGAAGGCAGATTCTTACAAATGTAGCTGAAAATTCAGTGGAACCTTTTTAGAACCTTTTGTAAGAGATCAGATCTGTATTACACACTTCAGGAGTTATTTTTAGTTTCTTTAAAAGTGCTGAAAACTGTTTGTGTCCACGCTTCTCCTAAGGGCTTCTTCATTGAAACCTCCTCCTGCTGAGGAATGCTGCTGGAGCTCACCTGCAGCCCAGGTGACATTTCCGTGGTGCCTCAGAAGCACAGGCTGTGTGTGGGGTGGAGTTGCCTGGGACACGATGCTTTTCCCTACAGCTCTTGCAGCCAAGGCCCTTCTCCCACCCTATTTCAGGTTCATCTGCACTGTGCAAAAGCCATGACCCGAGGTGTGGCCCTGGTTCGTGGGACCTTGTGCATCTTTATCAACAGGACAATCAGGGAAGGGAAGGCCTGGAATTGCAGCGTTTTTCCAGTGCATTCCCAGGCCCTGCCAGCACTTCGTCCCTGACTGGCCGGGCAGCTAAAGGAACCCCGCTGCTATCTCTGTACTTCTCCACACTTTTCTGTTCTGTATTGTGTCCTTGCCTCGTCAGTGCTTTGGGGTTTTTATCTGTACAATTGTTTCCTTGCTTGACTCCAATGTGTTTGTTTGTCTAAATGATAGCAAACCCCTATTTTGGTGTAGTTCCATATTACTTCATCAATCACTGGAAGGGGACGTTGACACAGTGTTAGGTTCTTTTGAGTAAAACAAGGCTGGTTTTATTATTTTCTTGTGTATTATTTTCCACTATTCCCATTGGACTGGGAAAATTGAGTTTTCATAGGCCTAATCTTCTCAGCTAATGTTATGAGCTAAAGCTAAGTAGCATTTGTTGGAAAAAAAAAGAGGTTCATTTTGTGCTCAACTCATTCTTTTGTTTGGCAGAGATGTAACAGATACCGTGCAGGAATTCAAACTGGTTTTTTTAATTCACTGCATGCCTCAAGTTCCATTTAGATGGTTGCTATTTAACTGTATTTCAAATATTATGTTTATTTTTTAATGAGAAAATTTTTGACTCTATAGTTGAAATAATGTTGTGTAATCCAAAGAAAAAAATTGTAAGAGTTGTGCAAGATGATCTGAAGGGAAGGGATAACAGGAAAGAGAAACAGAAGTTACAGAAGATCAGAACAGAAAAACCCTCTTGTTTGGCCAGAAATAGCTCTGTGACCATCAGATATGAATTAATTTGTTGGATGGATTAAAGGCCATGTGAAGGTTGAAAGGCAAATGGGTAAGATGAAGTCAAAAGACTGTTCTGTGCCAGAGAAGAGCAGCAAGTTTGCAAACTAAAATGTAGTGGTGGGGTTGTAATTAGTAGCATGAGCAGTATTTCGAGAAAAGGAGTAAAACGTATGAGTGGTTTCTGTTCTGGGAAAGAAGGAAAGCTGCCAGAGGAAAGGGTTGCTGGGTGTGTGAGACCGTGGATGGAGGCTGGGGAAAAGTGACACATTCCCAGTGACTGCAGATTCCCCGCAGGAAAGCAGAACATGTGAAGGATCGGGTGCTGTTCCCCAAAATTGTCTCTTTTGCAGAGAATCTGCAGTGCTGAAGGGTTTGTGTAATATATTGCCATGTAGGAGGGAGATGGGACAGGATTTCTGTTCAGGAAATCCAGGACAAGGCAACAGGGATGTCAGGCAAGATCAACTCATTGGAGAGGAACCACCTTGTGTTTGGATGTTCTCCAGATGAGCTCCTGAACACACAGGGAGGAATTCTGGATATTCTACACATGCTATTAGTGAGTGTCAGTTTTTTATGGTGTATCCTTGTATTCGTGGCCGTCTGAATTAGACTTTCTAGTCTTTTCAAATTCTCATCAGGTAAGAATTTTTCAATCCTTCTAAAAATTTTTGCATCATCTTTCTGAGACCATTATTACAGATAAAAGCAGAATTTTTTAATGAAACAGCGTACACTTGTCAGCAGTATAGTTACACCTTTCTCCCCCATCATTCAGTAATAATATTTATTCCTTGATTACACCTGTTCAGCTATGTTGGCTCTATCTCCTGGCAATTTTAATACAATTGATGGCATTGATTTAGAATTGTGTAAAGTCTATGACTGGAATTTTCTTTTTCTTATGAAAACATTAGAATAGCTTGAAAATTCCAGGTTTTTATACAAGTTTTATTACATTACAAATGCAATGTATTTCATATGCCTTGGGACTTAACCTTGAAATTCTCTGTTCATCCTTTGCCATGGTGAACATTGACCACTTGCTTCTACCAAACATTTCCAGCTCCTTAGACAGCCTCAACATTTGTAAAGAAACTTTCCCTCTTATCATTATTTTTTTTAATTAATGATGTTGAAAAACTAACAAATTTTTGAAACCTCTGTAACTGTCATAATCCATACAACTTCCACAACAACTACTGGAAAAAAAATCAATGAAATGTGTGGGGTTTGGTGCACTGTCCAGAGAAAGGTGTCTAAAAATCTGACTTTATTCTTTTTCTGACAGATTTGGTACTTACAGACCCCTGGTTATGGACAGCTCAGACCTCTCTGCTCCTTCTCCAGGCCAGGGGCTGGACTGGAAGCCCCAAAGTGCTGTGGAAACCCCCTGTGGCAGGAGTTTTGGGGAGATTTTGTCCCCTGGGATCCGTCTGGTGTTCCACGTGCAGCCACCTCACTCGGCCACTGCAGAGAACGTGGGGGGACTGCTCTTCCTGAACAAAGATTATTCTTCATGAGTAATTTTCTTGCCTGTCGTTTTTTGGATAAGAAGCAATTTTTAAAATGTGTTGTCAGAAATCCATCCCTTATGCAATAAAAAACTCAAAAGCTGTGCCTGATGACATACAAGATGTCCAGATCTGCATTGGCTCCTTCTCTGCAATCTGTTTACAAAAGTTAAAAAATGCAGCAGAATGAGTTGGTTTGTAAAGGTGCTTTTTTGAATGCTAAATCATATCTGCAAAACTGAAACACTAAAATTTGTCTTGTTTCACTACATGAGAGTCTTCTGAAACAAGTGTTAATTTAAAGTGAAACATAAGATAACACAAATAGAACAGAAAATAAATTACACAGACTCCATTTCTCTCTCTCAATGGGAAGAATTTTATGAATTGAATTTATTTGAGGTTTCTGTGGTAGTTTGTGCTATTTGCAAAAAAAAAAAAAATCTGAAAATTATATACGTGCAATTACTATAATCTTTTCCAGAAGTATTAGTCTTAAACTGTCATGTGGAGTGTTTTATCTCATGAAAATCCCCATCAAATATTTTTGAATTTACCCAAATATCAATTACTAATACATTTTGAATTTTAAAAATGCATATGCCAGATATTTCAAAGTTGTATTTGGATCCTGATGAGTAATCTGCCTTTTAGAGATGTGATGTACCTCATTTGCCTTTGATTTAATGTGAGCTAAAAGGCTTAGTGTACTTAAAACTAATTCAATAATTTCATGCTTCTCTTGAGATTTCTTTAAGCCTGCAAGGAATTGGAAATTCCCAAACAGTGGTTAGGAAACACTGCAAAAGAGGTAACTTCTTCTGTCTGAGGTTTGCAGAAATTCCAATTATTGCATGGAGTCATGTTTCTGCTCCCTCTAACCACTAGAACTGTTCCAGCCGTGCTCACAGAGCCATGGATTTCTGGGATTATATGGCAGTTGAGCTCAGCCTGTTATTTTCAGTGGATTTTGGCAGTTCCCTGGGAAGGACAGTCCTTGTTTCCCTTCGGCATCCCTCAGAGAGAACATCCAGGGACCAAAATCTGTGCATCCACCGGGACACGAGTGCCGTGGAACCTCTCAGGGTTAACTCCTTAGGGCTCCTCAAGGAAGCAGCTGCTGGTGAGCTGGGCTCGTGTCCTGCCCTGGTGATTAATGGTGCCTTGGTGTTCCCGTGAATGCCCCTGGCTGGCTGTGTTTCCGTGTATTCCCAGCTGGAATCGGCCCTCGTCCCTCCGCTGGTTTCTGTTTGTCAGCACCGAGCCTCCCCTGCCCCAGTGCAGTGAATGATCAGAGTTCAGGTCACCTGGCCAGCTCAGACTATTGTCATGGATTTTTCAAACACTTTAGGCATATCGAAAGTTCCTAAAACTTTCTGTTCCTTTTCTTGTCCAGAGGGTTTGCAGACAAATTCCAGCAGCAGTGTGCTCCAGGCAGCCCTTCTGGTGGCAGGAGGGCTGTGCTCCTTCCTGTGCCTCCGTCACTTGTCCCCAAGATCCTGCTAGGCTTCCTTGGCATTTCTGTCTCATGATTTGTCACGTTTGTGTCCACCCCCGAGCCATAAAGGAAAAATCCCTTTCTTTATTATCAAACTAACAATGGGATTACTGGTCTGTGAGGGGTTTTTTGTTTGTTTGGGGTTTTTCTCAGTGTTGCATGACATGGTGCTATTAGTGTTTTTACGGAGTAACAATGATGAAAGAGGAAACTGCATTCCAGTGGAAGGTCACCTCCAGGTTAAAAGAGGAAAAAAAATAAGCATTCTCTGTCATAACTGCCTGCCATGGAAGGAAGAGTGCCTGAACATTATTGTCAAGCATTTTGTACTGAGTCCTCATCTGAAATTCACCTGGTGCGAGCCCAAAAGTACACGACAGGGTAAAATGCAGAATTATTTACACAAAGATAGAAGTGTCTGTGGAGGTAAATGAGTAAGAGACTGTGGGCTATAGACAAATTTAAATTCTGTGTCCTGTTTGAGCCTTAGAGTTTGCATTATTCCATCTGCTAATACTCATAAGCAACTGTCCTGATTTTGTGAGCTTTATGATATCAAGACAATTTTCATGATCAATAATAAGCAAGTCAGATTTTTTTATTATTATTATTCTATGAGGATTTGCCATATATTTTCACCATGGTCTTCCAGAAGTGTATAAAAATGTGAACACAGGGGTTGGCACAATGTTGACATACAGAGAAACATGATTTGTTTTCTTTAAGATAGGTAACCTTTCTAACGTTTCAGAGAAGCTGCCTGAAGAATTCTATCAGCAGGAAATTATAATTTCTAAATACCTGGCATTGTATAATTTAATGTTGTCTTCTCTTGACTCACGTAAAGTACAGAGTAATGGCAAAGGTTACCTGTGTGGTCCAATCTGTTGAAAAAAATAATATTTATTTGGCTCTTTTAGCCCAGGATACTCTTGGTGGTTTGTGACTGTCTGTGTTTTTCCTTGTCATTAATGAAAATATTCAAAAAGCTGAAAAAATTATATTAGTTTCATTAAGGCACCTCTCAAGCTCCAGCCATGTGGACTGCATTAGGAAAGAGCCTTTTTGTACTCCTGGACCACAAAGGAAATGAGTTACACTCGACTGGGCACTAAAATGATGTTCAGAGAGCAGTGTTAGGCTGAAAATATGAAGATCTTGAATAAAACTTCAGAGGAAAAAAGAACCTCAGTCAGTTGGTTTAGGTTTGATTTGGTACCAGAAGAAACCTTCACTTTAAACATGAAATACTGTGAAACATTTCACTCTTTTCTGAGAGGCAAAAGCTTGAATTCTCACAGGTCTAGTTCAGATTCATCACAAGTTCTGCTGGTTGGCTGAATGCAATTCCTCCAGAAATGCAGGTGTGAACTCGAAGAAAAGAGAGTTTCTATGCAAAATGTGTGGTGTTTGGTGTTAGAAATGAGTTCAGGGAGCCAGTCTCTCAGCCTTCCATGATTTCCAGCTCCATCTGGGCCTGCAGGGGCAATGCCATGGATTTGATACAACTGCACCTTTTTCAGAGGTTGTTTATTCATTTGTGGGGTGTTGGAATATTCTGACTGAACGCACGTGTATCAGCTAATGCTGCCTGGGGAAGGAGCAGGGAAAGACCCCTGTGAAGTTTTAATACACCTGAAATATCTGGTGCATCTGTATTTCCATGAATTAGAATATTCTAGTTTTGAGGATGATAATATTTGTAGCATCTTCATGGCTGCTTTAGACAATATTACCTTCTCCAGAAGCATGATCACTAAAAAAATTTAAATTAATTTAGCTGCATTAACATTTAGTTCTTTTCAGCTCTAAATGTTTCATTTCTTCAACTAAAATTTAATTTATTACAAGAAGAACTTTAAACAAGCTAAAATTGCTATTTGCAAAAATAACCACCCTGATGAGATTAAAATCACAATTTCTCAATTTGCCTGTGGAAACATATTAATGTAATGGGTTCTGTTCTGCACTGAATGACAGACAGATTGATGTGTCAACAGAGGAAAGAGTTAGAACCATCAACGTGTCTCTCATTGTTTGACAGTGATTTACTACTGTCCAAAAGTCTGTTAGCTCAACTTTCAGATTGAGTTATTCAGACTTATTCTGAGGTGTCACCCCCTCAAAGACATTATCTGTCAGCCCCTGCTGCTGCAGGGGACCCCAAAGTCATGCTGGAACTTCTCCTGTTATAGGGACAGGCTGGGACTCAGGGTGTTAGTTTTGGGGTTTAGAATATCTCTTCTGGAAACTCAAACCTGCATTTTATTTTTATTATTTCATTTTCAGGTCTGAAAGGCACTTTTTCATGTTAAGTGGAAAATTCTGATGAACACCCAGATTTTGTAAAGCCAGAAAATTTCTGATATGGGCACAATCAAGGCAACAGAGATCCTGGAGATGCAACAGCTACACATTATTTAATGAATGGGTAGCCCAGGATTTCATACAGAATTAGTACAATTTCACTTCCTAAATAGAAATTCCTGTGCTCTTATATCCCAAAGTTTAGCTCAGGCAGCGGGGAAAGACTTGAGATCCCAAATCCATGCTGAATCAGCCAGGAAAATCCCTTTTCCTTTCTGCTGTTTCAGAGTCAAAGCATTTATTTTTCTCTGTGCTATCACTGGATTTTCAGAATTTATCGCATCAGAATATTTTCACTTACCATTGATAATTTTGTCTTTCCAAATTTAATTGTGTCTACCTTTATTTACAATCTGATAAAACAACTTTGCTCCTGATTTTAATACAAAGAAAACCTGGTCTTTAATAGCTGGTTAGCTTAATAACCCATTTGTTCACCTTTGTCACTCCCACTAAAACAGCTTGCAAGAAGTGTAGACTGCACTAAAAAGTAAATTTTGTGATATAGCACTCATCAGAGTAGGAGGCTGCTTGTCTTCATTCCTGGTGTAACAAAGAAAATAGTGCAAGTACTGGTTTTGAACTTTGAAAATTAATAACTTTAAAGACAAACTCCTTCAAAAGAAAACAGTAACTCTGATCAGGATGGAAGAGACTGCAATTCTGACTTTGGGTGTTTTCTCTATTATTTTGGTACGACTGCTATATCCAGATTAATGGAGCACTTCCCACCCTAGTTCTCCTAGTTTTGTGTGCCTGTGCTTTGCTCTTTCTGAGCTGGACCTCAGCTGGGTTTGACCAGCCACCACATTTTTCACATCTTTGGAAGACCACTGTGTCCTTGGGCCCTTTTTCAGCCCTGTGACCGAATTTTCACAGTAGATTTCAGTAATCTGTGTTGGCATTGGCAAAGGACATCCCTGTGTCCCTGACTCTCTTGGCTTGAATACGTGCTGATAATTATATTTGAATTGAGAAGTAAATGTAGGGGTTCAATACATACACAGTTAACACTGACTTAACTCTTGTTTGCTCTATCACCCTCTGTTGCTTGTTCTTAAAAACTCGCTGGTTTTTAATGAAATAATTTGGTATTTGAATGAAGCACATCAGGCCATCATGTAAATGTCAGTGTTGTGCACACAGAGCTTTCAGAGGTGCTGATTTGGGTGTTTCATTCCTAGAGCCCGCTGATTTAAGTGATCAGCAGCAGTTTACAGTTATGAGACAATTTAGGACAAAGTTGGAATATCCACTGAATTCTCAGGGGGGGTAGGGCTGTTGAATGCTTGCTGTTAAATTAACTTTAAAAATAGCAAAATATTGTATTAAACTTATGTTCATTTGAAATAAACAGCTTATATTTGGAGGGGGAGTTCAGAACTGAGTGAAATGTGTATCAGGCTGCATCCTGTGAGCACAGTCAGGCATTGCACAGCACCAGGAGCAGTGTCCAGCACAGCCTAAGGAAATTCTACAGGCTGAAGGCTTGTTTGTTGTCCAAGTCCCAGCATCAGTCACTATGAGAAATAAACATGGTCTGAAGGAGGAATTGCAGTTTCCCTCACACGGAACTGGTTCCACTGTAACTCAGCCATCCCATCTGCCAGAGCAAAATCCAAAGTTTACAATAGCACACACGTGACTTGAGCACTGTGTTCCTCCTTTAATGGGCCTCGGGGTTAGAAAAACAATTGTATTGTTTTAGTAGTCCTAGCAACCCTCAGGGCTTTCAATTAAATAATATGTATCCTATGAAAACTGTAACATGACAGCATCGTTTTCCAAATTAATGACATTTATGGGGAAAATATGTATGATTTCAGAACACTGAAGATTCCCAGGCAGCTTTGATCATCCACTGAGTTGTGTTTCACTTGAGCCCTGGGGATTCCCTTCGGCAGCAGCTCAGCTGAGGGACAGGCCCAGGACCACACCATACCCTGCAGTGAGGCTACATCAAACCTTAGTTTCATTTACCACCTTCAGACCACAGCTCATTCAGTTCTAGGGAATAGAAAGCGTTTATTCCAGTCTAAAACCTGGTGGAATCTGGTTTTTTTTCTCTTTTTTTTAAGGCTCCTGGATTCCTCAATAATAATGCTGGAACACTTGGCCTGGAGGAAACAGAAGATTTATACAGTTATTTTATATTTCCTACCAAGTTGCATTTTGTGTTGTTAATTTTTGTTCTGTGTTAGTTATTCACTCACTCTGGCTCTGAGACACGAGTGGTAACACTACACAGGAATTCAGTCATTCTACATCCTGGACACAAAATGACAAATTTCCAACACATTCTTCGTTTGTCAAGTTCCTCGTATTTTTTACCTGCATCCCAGATGATCTTCAGATTTCCTGTATTGTTTAGAACAGGAATAACACCCAGGTGTGTTTCAGAGGTGTTATGGAACCAAATAGTCCAAAGCTGGTGGTACAGCTGAGTCAGGCATAAAAGCCACTGCAACACCCTCAGTTTTCCCACAGTGTGATTTGGAAATTAATAAGAATTTGATAGATATTTATTGTCAGGATCTTTTGGCTTAAAAATCTTAATTTTTTTTAAATATATATTAGTGTCCTGCCAAATCTTTTCCTTTGACTCTCTCTACTTTCTGTAGACTTTAAAACTATTGCCTAGGGACTTTTCAAGGGAAACACAGTTTTTTATAAATTACCAGCAAAAAGGGTAAAATTTGGCATTAAATTAAAAGACAATAAATCACTTTTTTTTTTTTGCTGTTAAATTAATTATCATCAAAGGTTTCATTAACCGATTTCTTATCAGCAAAGTCAACAACAAAATTGGAAACTGGACAATTTTCTCTCATTATCAAAATAGAAAACATTTTACAGCCCCTTTTTTCTCACTTTGTCCTTTCTAGAAGACTGACTACAGCATGCAGATTGGGACTCAAAAGTCCTCAAATCTCTTCCTGCCTCCTTTGTTTTAACTGGAGTTGAAAACTGTGATATCAAAAAAAATCTATGTTAGTCTGAGTCTGTCTGAAAATAGGCTTCTGTAGATCATTAGTATAGAAATATTGAGTTTAGGATGCTGTGACCATTTTAAATAAGCTTGCTTTTTTCAATAATTATCGAATAATTATTCAATAATTCAATAACTCTCTAATCATCCATAATTACTCTTCTAGCTGCTATATTTTCCTTGAAGTTCAGGTGAAATTAATTTAAATAGCCTTGTTTGAGTTCAAAATATTTGCCTGCTGAAATTCCAGGAGCATTCGGGCTGCTCAGTGGCAACATAATGGGAAAAAACCCCAAACCCACAAACTCTTTTGTTCTTTTGTTATGAATTTTTCTGGTTTCCTTTTCCAAGGGGGGCCCAGTGCTCGTTGTAAGGAGAGGTGTTGGCTTTGCACAGAGGGTCAGCACTAGCACAGGGTCTTGCTGAGGTCCTTGAGGTGCCTCTGGAAGGAGGGAATCCTGTGGGATGAGCGGATTCCCTGGGTTTAATTCCATAGTTGGAGCACGGCAGCAGGCATTCAGAGCTCAGGGTGCACAAGCAGGGAGCTGGGGTGGAGCTGCTGCCTCACTCACTGCACTGACTCACTCGTGCAAGGGGTCTGCGAGGTCTGTGGGCTGTAATTATCCCGAGTAATTTAAGAATCCATTTACCCTCTGCAGATGGAGATACAGTTTAATCAAATACAGTGTAAATCAGCCTTTATTAGGCACATTCTGTAGGCTATTATGGAGGTGTTAACGTTTAAAATGCTTCTATACTAAAATGTTTCCCAGGTGAACAGGCACAGGTTCCAATTGTAAAACAGAATTTTGCTGTAATGACCAACAAAGCACTTTTTCTTTAGAATTTGTGCTACTTTGAACAAAGACTCCTGATATTTACAATCCACATACTGTGGTCACTCTGTAAACCAAATGGCTTCTTTGGACAATTAGTAGCTGAAGTCCTGATTTGGTCAGTAATTAACCAAAAAATGTTGAAGCTGAACACTTGCAGCAATACATTTTTGCATTAAGATGACAGTTTTCAGGTTTGCTTGTAATTACTTCGAGCAAAGGGATGCAAGTCCAAATTCCTTTTGTAGATCTTTGGTTGTGTGTTGAGTTGAGCCTTATCTCCATTTTTATGTACAGAGCTCTAGTTTTGGGAAACTCTGTATTAATATTATTCTTCTTTTTGGGTGTTAAAACATAAATGCTTTGTGGATTTCTCTCATTAAGGGTATAGCAAACGAATAATCCATTTTGCACCTGCAAGGTAGCAAGTCCCACAACAAATCTGGAGTAGAGAGGGGGTTCTGTCCAAAGCTGGGTTGGTGTGCATGGAGTCCTGTGGTTTTAGGATGAGCTTTTGTCTGCAGTTAGCACTGAAAGCATAATTTTCTAAGGCTTTTCTAGACCAAATATAAAAGTATCTTCCTCAAAGACTCAAAGTGTGCAGAGGCCTGTGGTGATCTCAGGGACCAGGTGCAGCTCTTTCATGGCACTACTTTGGCTGTTAACAGGGTATTCCCATCAGGAACTCCAACACCTCATATAGGGACATTTTGGTGGGAATGCTGGGTGTTGGGCATTTGACACCTTTGTGACTCAGAATAACTTTCCTACCCACCCTTTAAGGGTAGGGAACAGAGAGGTCCTTCAGTCCTTCGAGGATCCAGTCTTGGAAGAAAGGATTATACCGATTTTTCTGAGTGGTAAATCTGGCCTGAAGTGTCTCAGCTTGCATTTACTGCAGAGTTCTGTGTTCAGTGACTCAAAGCAGCATTTAACCTGCTCAGCTGGCCCCTGGTAATAGCCAAGGCACTCGTTCAGTGGGTCAGGTGAGCCGGGCTGAGCTGTTCCTGGTGCACTGCACACAGAAAAAGCCATGGAAAGCTGCAAGTGGCAGCACACAGTGATGGTAACAAGAGTGATCAGAGCCAGAGAGAAAAGGTGGAGTGAAGAACAGCAGCAGGCTGGAGAGGGGCATTCCATTTTCATCTGATATGTTTCAGACTGAATCGTGGGTGCAGCATGAGCAGGATTTCTCCTCAAAAGCTAAATGTTAATCATCAGCTCTGGTAGATTTATCTATTAGACACTGCCCTCTAGATTTATGGTAATTGTGAGTTTGGCTTACTCTGAATCTTGAGGAAATAATAGAAATGGAAGGAATGCCAGCTGGCCTTTTTGTTCCGAGGAATTAAAAAGAAAAGGAAAAGCAAACATTTGATGGGGCTGATAGTTGTTTGCTTTCTGGGCAAAAAGCAGCATCTAATTTCCATTTATACATCCCTCACAGGGATGCTGCTTTCCAGCTTCACTACGCAAAAAGAGTGGGAATATTTTCTCAGTTAAGAAGTGCCACTACTGGGTTTCCTGGGCAGAAATGAGAGCTTTTAACATCTGTAATGTGGTGTCCTGGTAGAGTCGTTTGGGATTTGATGTTGCAATGTGAAAGGCAGACACCACAGGGCCCAGGTGTTAGCACCTACAGGCAATAAGGTGCAAACTGGGCACCCTTGGCTAGTAAAGACTTCACTCCTGCCATCCCAAAAATAAAAGGATAGGATCAAATCAAAGTCAAATCTTTCCTTTTTTAATGCTGATAGAGCCAGTGATAATTCAAATAGAAATGGCAAATATTCTCTAGATTGAGGGCTGGCCTTTATGTTTTATTATTATCTGTGTATGAATCAATGATTTTGTGTGATAGTTTATTCATTAATTAAATAATAAATCTCTTTGTTGCATATGTTTGTTTAAATTACCAACTTTTGAGTAGTCCAATCAGGTTTTTTTAATAGGTAAAAGGCCAATACAATTATCCTCAGTAGTCCTGAAAGAATGAAACATTTGCAACTCTTCATTTTTGCAAATGACACTGAAAACAGCATTAAAGAGTGTCAGGTAAGGGGGCAATGGATATTGGAAAATAAGGACAGGGAAATGGAACTTGGTTCTTTCTGAATGCTAACAAAGAACTTAAGCTATGAACCTTAAAGGTACTAAAAGAAGAAGAAGGTGGTGGTGGCAATTATAACAATAATAATAATAATAATATAATTCCCTCTCACATAGCAATGGATTAAATTCAGCTGCTCTCAGGGATCCCTGTGTGATCCGTGTACAGAGAGGGGATAAAACCCCATCATTTCCTCTAGAGCACCTTGAAAGCCATTTCTGGCAGTACAACTAAAATCTTGTCTTTTTAGTGGAATTCACTGTGCTTCTTTGTATCCCATCCTGTTTGAGATTAAAGGGATCCTGAGCTGCTTTGTTTTGGACGATGCACTGGATTCTGTGTAATTTTCATGCTTTGATTCATATTTATTGCAATTTATTAACGTACATTGCCCATAAGAGCTTGGATTGAAAGTCCAAATATTTCCCGTGCTGCGAAACTGCCTCCCACTCCCACCCTGCAGCCGTGGCTCTGGCTGCTTTAGGATCTTCTTTTGTGTCCCATAAAACACCTCTTTCAGGAGTTCCCATTTTATTGTTCTGTGAGATTTTTGGGTTGTACAGCTCTCAGCCAGCCTGGCATGCTAGCAGGATTTAGCACTAAACAAATTCTAACTTTTTTTGTCAATCTCCCAATTATTTCTTCCTTCAGGTGAAATACAAATAGAGTTGAGCAGCAGATTAAAGTGTCACTGGAGGCTCTGATCCTCTGCTATCATCCTCAGGAATGTTATACACGTGTTTTTTCATGAGAAAACAAACAAAAAACCCCTGAATATGTCATTTTTTTCTTTCATACTTCATGAAAAATGCTTTTTCTAGGGTACAGTCCCAAAGAAAGGCTCTACCTCGTGTCTCTGAAACTGTTCCATTAGCAGCCTTTGCTCTGTGACATAATGCTTGTTGAAGGAGAGATAAGAAAGAGAAGGGGCTTTTTGTAAAGATTGTTTATTGGGAAGGAAAAACAAAGCAGTAAAACAGAGCACATAAAAAATGAAAATTGCCATATAGTTTAATGAATATTTTGTAAAAATCATTTTCTATTCTCCTACGAATTCATGATAGCAGCACTGCTGGCTGCTTGTACATGATTTATCATGTCAGATTATATTGCAGCAAGCAGACTATCTACCCTTTGACCTTGAAGACTCCTACTATGCTGCAATAAATTTTGGTTTCTTAAAAGCAGCGAGGAAAAAAGCTCTTTTAGACAGTTAGAGCTTAAATACCCAGCAAAAAAGAAAGTCAGTTCTTTTTATTCTGCTTTGTGCTAGCAGATAATATTTTGTCATTCTGGATTTATATGGAAAAATATTTGGAATTTTTTGCATCTCTGCCTTGGTGCATGTGTGTGTGTGTCTGCAGCTAAATGTCATTTTCAGCACAAGTATGTGAACCATGTTAAGAGAGCTTTTCCATGACACTGTTTGCTGAGCTGTGAAAAATGTGAAGTTCTCAGTGCAGCCTCTTTCAGAACCTGACTTTTAAGTATTTCATCTTCAGCTTTGTGACAAACAATTGCTGTGGGATGAGAACCTGGAAAGACACCTGGTGAAACCAGGGAGCCTCATCTCTTGTGAGTGTGCTCCTACATTCAGGAGACCTGGAAGCAAAGCTTCCCCCAAGGCCAGCACTTCTCCTTTACCCAGCAACCCACAAAATGGTGTCAGCTGGCTCCAAAGATGCCTGGAAAACTGGTGAAATATGCAGTTTGTTGAAACAGAAAATGTCAAACTCTCAATCTTTCCTTCTGTGGGGTCGGTGGTTTCCTCTCAGGCTGCTGATTTTCACAGGATCCCAGAATGGCTTGGGTTGGAAGGGACCTCAAAGCTCATCCCATTCTCCATAATATCCAATGTAAACCTGCCCTCCATCAGCTTAAAGCCATTCCTCCCCACACTGGGGCTGTTTTCATATTTTCTGACCTGTGTATCTTTGAGATATCTACTAGTTTTCAAATTGAAGTTGATGAGTGGATTCAAAAGTCTTGATGTTGGGGGAAGTGCTGGGATGTTTCCAAAATAAGAAAAGAAAAAAAAAATCTATAAAGTGTATTGGGGTTAGGGAAAAAGTAAATTTGTGATGTAGTTGAAAGCACCCAAGAAGGCAGTTCCCATTTTATATTTTCCCTATGGAAATCTGTACTTTGGTCTCTAAAACTTTCAAACCATTCTTTGCAGAGCCATGTCTGCAGAAAATACATCTGCTGAATACCTGTTTTATAAATATTCTGTTACACAAAGGGTTCAGCATGGTGGGGCTCCCCTCTTCTGGTCTTTAATGTGACCCTTAAATTCTTCCACCTGTGTAATTAGGCTTGCTCTTGTCTCAGCCTGTTTGATCACGGGTGGCTCAGGCTGAGGCACACCTCAGCCACTGAGGAGCCCGAATTTCAAGGCCACTTTGTTTTGCTTTGTGGTAAAGATATTGAAGAGCCTCTTCATCCAAGACTAAAAATAAATAAATCATACATATCCCCATTGAGCGAGGTAAATTGTGCCCTGGAGCACTCAGAGAAGCTCCAGCTACAGGAATGCTGACTTTGATCCCAGGGAATGGATCCGTGCAGGGGAGGGGTCGTGGGGAGAATTGTGTAATAATGGAGTAGCTGCATCATTAGTGTAAATTAATTACCCATTCTGCAAAGGTGGGCAGCGTGTTGGCACAGCAGAAGCCCACGTGGAAAAGGCAGCAGCAGTTTTGGTGTTCGACTCATTTGTTCAATACTGAATTTCAGGAACCTTCTGTGAAGGAAAAAGGAATTTCCACTTCTGTGTCACTTCTGTCATTCAGATAATGACAACTGAATGGAACTTATTGTAACCCAGCCACAAAA
Organism: Machaerirhynchus nigripectus; assembly: GCA_013397975.1. Lineage (NCBI taxonomy): Eukaryota > Metazoa > Chordata > Aves > Passeriformes > Dicruridae > Machaerirhynchus > Machaerirhynchus nigripectus. The sequence continues at coordinate 243,514 of VZRQ01010638.1, forward strand.
ACCACATTAATTCTGAAAATGCCTTTACATGAAAATCAACCTGGACATTTAAAGCTGCAACTTTCCATTCTTTATCCTGTGGAGATGAAGAAATTTAGGCTTTTTCCTTTCTTTTTTTTTATTTATCTGAGACCTTACATTTTATTAATAGCATCTTAAACCACACAGACTTCTGTATTCAGTTCTAAGAGAATTGTCAAAATCCAAACCAAGAATCAAAAAAAATTTTTTTTTAAATTTTGAATTACTATTTCAACTAAGAAATTTCATTACAGGAAAGATTACTTTAAAATGAAAAGCAGAAAAAAATCCAAGCCATTCATAAAAATTATGTTTAAATTATTGTAAAGAGTGAAAATACAAATATTAAGATGCATAAGGTTATGTGTATTAAGATGTTAAGGTTTCATGTGTAAAACTCTCATATGAGAAATAGCAAAAAAAAAGAATAAAGCAGGAAATATCAAGAGAAAGAGCGTGAATTTATAGCCCAGTGATGACAGCAACTATGGAGGGGTCCATGGTTCCAATGCGGGCTCAGATGTTGATTTTTATGTACTTTAATTGTTCATTCAGTGCAGTATAAAACAACTGAGCAGCTCTAATTTCAGAACTAGCAGTGGCAATCCAAGGAAATACCTCACTGATTAGGATACTGCCTCTCCCTATTATTCCTTCTGCTGTTCATGGAATTTTGATTTATTTCCTCTGTGCTGTAACACCTTGAGAGAAGGAGGAGAGGAATCCTTTTTGGAGGATTTTCAGGACCTGCGTGGGTCCTGAACGGGAAGAAACATTTTCCTGCAGCTCTGCCCAGGACCCACGGGCAGCAGCTTCAACACTGACCTGATAGAAGGAGCTCCAGCTTTTTGCTACACCCTGAGGAATTCTATGTTGATTGAAAAGATCCACACATGACTTGAGTTCCTATTTTTGCTGAGTAAATATTAGGACAAAATACGTGAAGCACTGTAATGCTGGACATTACAGTGGGGTTCACTCAGCAGGGAATTGGACTTCTGTTAAACTGCAGGAAAACAAAAAGTAAGAATTGTCTGCCACGTCTGTAAGCAGCAGCTGAAAACACCTTTACAAACTGTAATGGATTTAGGGAACTCTGCTGGTTTTAATTCACTTTCAATAATTCATTAACATGCACTTTGACCTTAATTGCCAGTCCCCACAGGATTCCTGCGCTGTGCCAAACGAGGTTTCTCATAGGCAAAATTAATTTTCTACAAATAACTTCCCTATTTCTCCTGATTCAGGAGCACCAGAAGGTAGCACAGCTTTGGTGATTTGATCTCGATACATAAGATTTCAGCACTTGTTTCAGCCGGTATTCTTGTGTATTGAATTTTCATTTTTAGACTGCTTAAATATTGGGTGTGACTTAGAGAAGGATATGATTCATTTTGATGGAACAGCTTCTAGGTATCTGTATTGGTGCTTATTAATTACTTTAGCAGAAGTGTTTTGTTCCTTCAGTTCCTCTGGAGGATTAAATACCACATAACATATGTTAGATTTTGGCAATCTTATGTTTACAGAAGTTTAAAAAATATTTTGAGCAGTTGTGCATGAAATTATTTAATATCCCTCATGAGAGGAAACGCTAACAATGTTAAACCCAAATACAACTGCTTTCTATGAATACTTTTTTCATATCTCATGAGAAGGTGCTGAATGGAATATGAAATTTCCACATTTTGAGCTCTGGAAAATCAAGCCAACAATGATACCTGAACACAAATATTAAGAGAGGAAAACGTAGCACTGAAAGCAGTTGAAAATAACACATATTGGCCCAGTTACAGTCCCTAAGTGGGAAAAAAGCTGAGTTTGTTTCAGAAGTACATCTAAGTTAAATATTTGAGAGTCAGATTATAGTACAGAAATACAAACACATTGAGGATGTACCAAGTTCTTGAATTTTTTTTATTTTCTTTAATTTTGTGTCGTTCTAGAGATGATGGCACATCAGAAGCTAATTCCTAAATTAAACTGAAATGGCCTCTGCAGGAGAATTGGGAGCTGCCTTTCCTTTGCCTTCCCCAGCTGGAGCAGCACTGTCTTCCTCTGGAGTGAGGTTTTAGGGACCAGAGAAAAGAGAATTTTCTCCTTCTGTCTCAAACTCTGGAATCACACCTTGCTGCTCACGTTCTGCCTTTCACCTCCTGTTACAGCCACTGCTGGTTTTAAAGGGGACAAAAACCTCTGAAAGCAGAAAACTGTTCCCATCTCCCCTCTACTCCCACCTGGGTTCCCACAGGGAATCCCATCACACCTGATCATCCCACCACAGCTGATCCCATCACCACCAAGACTGATGATCTCTCTTCCCAACATTCCTTATTAATTTGGAAAGTCAGATATACAGGTGAGCAATTTCCATCCTCTGACTAGCAGCACTTCACACATGCTTAGCTGTTTTGATTTAATTTCATGCTCTCTGCTGCTGCACTTGAGGAGAGTTTGCATTGTTTCACTGCCTCCCTACCTCCTCCACCCAAACAAACCCCCAAGTATGAGACATTTTTGGAGCCCACCTTTCTCAGTATTCATTTTTTTCTCCACAAATTCATTTCATTTAGGAAGACAAAAATGGCTTCTGAGTGTTATTTTCTGGTTTAAATATAAGTGAAGAAGGACATTATTGTTCTTGCTGGCTAAGATTCACTTATTTAAACCCAGTGTGAACTTCTAGAAGAGACCACCGAGCACTGGCCCTCTTGCTCTGACTCTTTTTGTCTCATTCATCCCCACACTCAGAGAGGGTTCAAAGCACAGGCAGAGTAAATATTCCCCTCTTTTACCCACAGCCCTTCCTAGGACTGCTCTTTGGGGACCGGAATGGGACTTGCACACAGAAATCTTCAGCATGGGAAGAGAAGAGAAGGAGCTCAGATGTTCTCCACAGGATAGAAGTCCCTGTATGGTGAGCAACTGGTGACCAGCTGAAGCAGGATGGGTAAAACAGTAAGTGAAAACATTCCACCCCTAAAGCTTCTTCTTGCCCTTCTCAAGAAACTCCCTTTTCCCCTTCCTTTCTTCTTGTGTTTTCTCCTAGCAGCAAACCCACCTTCCAGCCCCCAGGTCTCCTTCCCTCTATTCCTGCCGATCCCCTCTGTGTCCCTGCCTCAGAGGTGAGCGCTGTCCCCATGGCCAACCTCTAATGACTCTCCAGATGTGTCTTTCTAAACTTGTGTCGTTACTGAGCCAAGCACCCAATTTCAGTGGCAGCTGAAATGCACCTTATGGGTTCCTCTACCCCTGAACACCAACCCCATGGCTCAGCTCCCCAGCAGGAAAGAGGGTTGCTAGGAAATATTCACCACAGAAATCAGCGACCTGTGCTTGTGGAAATCCCCACTGGCAGCTGTAACAAGCTGCTCTCCCACTGTGCTCTTATCTGTGTGATCTTGAGCAAAAAGGAATTTTTGCCTTATATATTCCCATGGGACTTCCCATAGGACTGAAATGGCCTTTCTAAATTAAACACTTCTCTACAGAGGAGTGACTTTGCTTGGTAGATTCCACACAGCTCTGATTGGTCAGGGTAAGTCCCTCCCTTCCAAAACTCTGGTGGTACAGCAGATCCAGGCTCTTCAGAGCCGTTTGTTGCAGGAGTAGCTGTGTCAGAACTTGGAAGAACTCTAAAAATGAAAGCTTGAATTGGCGTTTTACTTGGGAATATCATGACAAATACCCACTCCTTAAAAGCAGTGGGGCTGCTGTTTGGGCTGACCCAATGGAAAAGGATTAATTTCTGTTACTATGTGATGCACTTTGAGCTGTCAGAAATCTATCTGAATATTCTGTGTTCCTTAAAATAATTCCAAATTGGAAGAGCAGATTTGCAGGAAGCTGGCAATACCTGAGTGGATCCATCCAGAGCTTCTGACATTAAACACTCTGGGAACAAAGACCTGCTGTGGATTTCCTGTGTGATGTTTTCCGAAACTGCTTCAGATTGTGTTATCTGTTGTTTGTCATCAGAATGTGATCAGAAGGAGTTGCAAGGATCTATTTACTCTGAACTGCAAGAGTGAGAGAATCATAAAAAATTCTATAAAATTTCAAGTAATTTTAATTGGTTTAGGTTCCATTCATCTTTTTTTTCCTTTTCCACATGAGTAAAACCCTCCAGCTGTGCAGTCTCTCAACCAGGTCTTTGGAGAGCACAAAAGAAAAGGCAAAACCAAAGCAAGCAGCTTTCCCTTTTGAGCGCATTTTCAGTCATTCAACACAAGAATTTCGTTGTTCTGGCAGTACAGCAAGACCTATAATAAAATGAGGGATAAAAGAAAATTCAGATTTTTGTTTTATTGCTAAATGAGATAAAACTTACTGAAACCAAAGACATCATTAGACTTGAACATTTCTTCCCCCAGTCCCTCAGTGAGGCTGCATGAGTTTCCTTGAGGAAAAATTATTCTTTTTCTCTACATAAAGCACATGGAGCTGTCCCTTGTGTTGTCTTGGTGGGTTTTGGAATGATAAAGCTGAGAGTGTTGGATTTCCTGCACATGAGCTTGGATGAGGTTATTTTCCAGTTTAGGGGTTTTTTGGCTTTTGTTCTTTGGCCTTCAGGAGGAAAATGATTTGTAGACAAACATGTGCACCTGGTGCTGAAACAATAGGTACTAATGCATTTACAGAGAGGATGGGACTGGAGCCCTCCCAGGCTGGGTTTCCAGGAAAGCATTCAGCCGTGGCTTGCTCCATGCCAGCAAAATCCCTGGTTTGTTTTCTTGTTTGCACTTATGACGATTTTCCCCTTTTTTTTTTACACAGAAACTAATTCCAAACAGCACACACAAACAGTGTTGGAAGTTTGAAATGCTGGAAGAGGCAAAAGATGAAGGCAATCATGAATGAATAAAATTCATTCCCCTGAAACAGCATAAATTTTATTTTGGGGGAGAAAATAATGCTCTTTGTTTATTCTTCTAGAAAAAGCAAAGTCTTCTGAAGTTGTGTTTCAAGGGGGATACTGATACTGTGGAGATGATGGAGGCTAAAGCATGATGATACCAATCACAGAATTATAATTTTGTCCAAAAAATTTGAAGGAAATTACATTAGCAGCCTAACACAGTCCAGCAGGCAGTTGCAGGTGTAATGTTTCTATGCATTGAAATAAATTCAAGGTGAACATTGTCAGACCATGAAATTTATTTTAGCTATTCTGAATATAACATCTAATATTTTTTACACCAAAACCTGAATATTGATCTCCTTTGTTTTCTGCATTCACTTTCCTCTCCTATCTATCTACCTCCAGCTGCAGTCTTACTCCAAAAGCTGAGCCATACCGAGCTCTGGGTGGATATAATTTAGAATATTTGCTTATGTTTTCATTTTCCCTTTTTCCTGAGATGTAAAACAATTATTCTCAAAATATAATCAGACAAGTCCAGAAGAAAATCTACCCAAAGGTATAAAAACCCCATGAGAGACATATGATGAGTGGGTGGGCTTTCTTCAGAGCCCATCTGTAAAATATTTTAGAAAAATGACATCCCACAAATCTTGGTTAGAGGGAAGGATTGGGTCTGAGATGTTCAGAGGAGATAGTTAATGGAATTGTGACAATTTAACTGGGATGTGTTTCTGAGAACTGTGTATTGAAATCTCAGAAGATCAGGATGCAAGAGTAGCACCCTGTGCAAAAAAATGAAAAAATAAAAGAAAATAAAAGAATTAATTCCTTGATCCAGTGAAGTATTTAACTAAAGATATTGAATCACTACTGAATGGGGAAGGAATAATGTGTAAGAGACCCCGGACAGAGGTGTGAAATAAAGGGAAAGGAGAATGGAATGTGTATTCCCGGATTGCTACCAGTTTGGAGCGAGGACTAAGAAAGGGAAAAGCTGGAATAGAACCTTGAAAGGGAGGTGATAGATCAGAGCTTCTGAAGGGCACGAGGCAGGGCAGAAACACATCCCTGTGCCATGGAGGGAGGAACAGGATGGCCAGTGAGGGGAAGCAGAGTTGAGCTGGGATGAGGAAATTGACCCTGCGAGTGTGAGTGGGGATTAGGTTTGTTGGCCTGTGGGTAAACCAGAAATTCCTAAAGACTGGCTCGTGGGCTGGGCTGCTGCTGCTGGGGCAGGCACTCAGTGGGGTTGTTACAGGGGGAGACATCTGAATATGTGTGTCAGCATGAGGGGAATTGACTTTGACTGGGGAAGACAAAGTGACTGAGAATTGATTTTTATTGTGGCAGGAAATTGATCCAGAGAGAGGGGGAAAATCACTTTGATTAGTGTGTAAGGAGGGCTCCCACAGTGGTAGGGAACTGACGACAGAAGAAATGGGCTTTGATTTTAGTCATGACATGATTTTGAACGTGGTATTTGCAGCAGTTGATAAGTGCCCTCCATGAGATAAGATTTTATGTTCTGTTCTGGGAGGTGGCACTAGTCAGCTTCCATTCAGAAGAGCAGTAATTCATATTTGAGCCAAAAACCTCTCGTTATTGAAAACAGCATTGACCAAAAATTAGAACTAAGAAATGTATCTTGAATCATTTCAGTATATTCACAGTTAGTTACAAGCATGATGAACTTGTTGAATCCAAATTTTCAAGTTTTAATTTATTTTTATGCCTTTAAAAAGTTGGCGTGCTGATTTATTTAACGTTTCAGTTGCCATTTCCAAGCCAAGGGAGGTCCATTTATTCGAAGCTGAAAAAGTCCAAAAGAAAAAAAAAATTGATTTAAGCAAGTTTCCTCCACTGCCAACCATTGTGCTGGTTTATATTTGGCACCTGGCAGAGACCTCTTCTCCCTGCCACCAGAAATGGGTTTAATGTTTGAATCTGGCTGTCAGGCTCACAGGTGGGATTCCACCTTGAAGGCAAGGAGGGGGTGGAGAATTCTGGGCCTGGAAAAACCAACTTCACTTGTGTCCTCATGGAAGTCGTTTCCAAGTACAAGATGGAAAAGGTGACTGGGCTGAACAGGAACAAATTATTCCTGGCCAAGCTGATTGATTTCTCTGCTAAATTAACAGCCTCTCTGGGCTGCCTCTGCTGATTACAGAATATTATTTCTCTGTCGGTTTTTTTTTTTTTGCTGTTGAGTGAATATTGGTATTTCCTTGAGCACTATTGAAGAGAGTGAGGTTTTAGTAACTATTTTATCAGCACATTTCACGCTGGGTTTTTTATTATCAATATTTTTCTCTAAGGTAATTTTTTGGTCCATAATTTATCCATCACAAAACTTTAATATCTTTTTGCTATTGCCTATCACCCATAGGTGCTCACTGAATTAAATACCTAGTAAAGGCATTTTTTTTAAAGTTAACTGAAATGCCCTTCAATTTCTGTGGGAAAATATATACAAATATTTAGCTTTGGTCATATGAATATCTCAATCATACTCTTCTTGTTTTTAAGGAAGTGAGTATACGGACAAGCAGGAGCAAGTTCATTATCCTTTCTTTGCCACGGGGCTGTACTGCAGGAAATTTCGGTGTGGAGGGATTGTGGGAAGTGAGAATTCTGCAAGAGTTTACGAAAAAAAAATTATTAAAAAATTTTTGTCCTTATGCAGAATTTTTATCTCAAATATTTTGCAGAAAGCAAACTCCAAATTTGCTTTGAAGTTTGTCACTTCAAAGCCAAAATCTCTCTGGAATCACAAGTATTAAAAAATAGATGGACAGAATCGTTTAAAAAATGTAATGATGTGTAATCTAGACAAATTCCACTGTTTCTGTGCAGGTGGCTCGTAAATAGTGTCACTGTCAGATATTTTGCTGTCCTTCTTTGAGTTTCTCTCACTAGACTTGCTACTATTATTTTTGTCTGACGAGATTACCTTAGTCTTCTTTAAGATAATTGGTTTGTGATAAAATATTTTTTAAAGTATAGTGGCAAAAAATGTAGGGAACCTCAATACTTCAGTGCATGTTTAGCCATTCAAAATCAAACAATTCACAATTACAGTCAAAGCTTAACTGTTGGCAGGTGAAGTGGTTTGTCACAGAATTACTCTTATCTTTCAGTGGGTGAGTTCAACACATCATGAAGATAATAAAGATACAAGGCAGTACATGCCAGTTCCAAGTTCAGGAAAGCTAGTTTTAAACAAAAAGAGATAAAATTGAAACAAGTATTATGAGAAAGGAAATTATTCTTTTCATATAGGTTTTCTTTCATTAGGTAATATATGGGATGTAATAGGAAATATAAAGGATGTAATAAATCCCCAAAACAGCACAAGATTTTTCTCAGACTTCAGAGGTCTGTGTGATACATGGTATTTTATAAATATTGGGTACTTAATTGTCTGTGTGAGAAATAACTGTTATTTATGGCCATTTTACATTTAAACTAAATTAGGAGCTGTAACCAAAGCTATCACTCCAGGGTTTATACAGCAACGTCTAGATCCATGTGATGTATTTTAACCCATGCACATATCCATTTAAAAGGGGCTTTATCTCCTGCTTGACAATCCTTAATAACACAATAGACCACTCCTGTATCCCCTTTCCATCCATTAGTCAATATATCCACAGCAACCAGCAATAACCCAGCAGCAAAAAGCCTACTTAAGTTCTTTAAAGCCTCCCACCTGAATTGCTGTAGCCAGGAAAAACAAATGGGCCCAAAAATGTGTGGCTACATTTTAAAATGTGCTGAGCACCTGCAGCTTCATCAAAGGATGCTGGATGTCAGCACTTAACAATTTAGCCCACCAAATTAAAACTATTAACCATGTGAATTCATAAAGGCTGCAGTGGTGTGCGTCAGGGCTGGCGGCTTCCCAGGGATCCCTCCGTAGCTGGGGATGGTTCCCATGCCACTTCACCTGGGTATTTTGGTGACTGCCTGCCCACGCCTTGCTGGCCCTGCTGGGATCTGCTCGTGCTGATGGGGTACACAGGCTCCAGAGCCAGCACCCGGGAGCTGCTTTGGGATCACCCCCAATAACAGGAGAGATCAACAACCATGGTTTTTCCAGACCTGGTTTTGAGCGCAGAGTGAGCTCCTTGCCCCAAATCCCTCTCACTTTTCTTTCCCCAGACTTGTCCCTGTGTTGAAGGCTCACATCCCAAGGAGTGCAGACAGAAACTGGAAAAAAAGCAGGGCTGATGGTTTTCCAGATCCATCACCTTTTATATGTCTCTAGAGGGTAGCTGTGAGCTTGCATTTTTGTACCTGGTTCTCAGAGGACATTAGTTCCTAATAAAAAATAATTAAATTAAAACCTCATAAATATGAGACTACAGTGCAGAATTGGAGGCTCATGCTGAAAGGATTTACAGAACTCTCAGCTTTTTACGGTTGCTCAATATCATATAAAAGGTTTGTTTCAATGTCATAGACCTGGGATTTTCCTGGAAATAAGTCTGTAATGAAATCCTTTATTAACTGCTCACAGTCATGCAGAAAAACAAGTATATTAAATAAGGAGAATATGTTCTGGGTTGGGGGTTAGGTTTTCATACAGTTTTAAATTGAGCAGTCTGAGCATTTTAACAATCTTCCTACTGCTATATGACACCTTAATAATACTATTTAAGAGGTTTGAATTGTTATTTTTGATGCTGGGTCTAGAAACATGGATGTCTACCTCCCTCTCTGCCTCTCTCTATTTCTCTCTCTGTAAACATATCCCTGGTTTCCCAGCAGGTTCAAACACAGATGGCTGCCTTATTGCGACAGAAGCAAAAATGCTACATTAATGTTTAAAGAGATTAAAAATCCTCTTGGCAGCAGTGGCATATGTTACCAGTTAATTGTAGCACTGGAAGCTTCCCTGCTGTTTTAAAACATGGACTCATTTTCCTTGCTTTCTGCAGAGCAGTATGAAATGTCAAATTTGTTGGTATAAGTTTTGAATCCAGTCTGACAAAAATGAGTCATAAAGACAATGTTGTTGTCCTTCTCTAACATAGTTTTTGAATCCAAATAATGTTCCACTCCCATGCCAGCTCTGGCAGAAAGCTGGCTCCCTGCTCCAAGCCAGCGATCGTGTGCACGCGCTATGATTTCAGCAGAGGGCTTTGCATTTGGAAGGCAGTTTTTAGCTCTTCACCTGCATTATTTCCACTCATTGTCATCCTGGCCCAAGCAGGCTGCTGGTTTAAATTACTTTAAAGATGTAACAGCAGCTTTTTCTGGCCCAGCCTGCAGCTGGAAACAGAGCAGTCAAAGGCACCCCGTGACAGCCTGCGAGCCACGAGCGGGTCCGCTGTGCTGGAGCTGCTTGGGAGCGCCGTGGTCAGGGGTGAGCCCACATCACCCTTCCCAGACCCCTGCTCCCACATCAGCCACCCTCAGCAGGGCACTGCTCACACTGTGCAGCTACTGCCTGTCGCCCTGAGTTTTGCAGTCTTTCTATGTTTTCGTTCTTGTAGTAGAATTTCTCAGGCACTTTTACTGTAAGCATCAGGCATGTTTACCTACTGGTATCTATTATTATCATTCTTTTTGTTAGGTGGAGAATTATGATAGACTTTTGGTCTGACCAGTGTCATGGAGAGGTGGTAACCCCATCCTCCAATCCATGGTTGTCTCAAAAAAGATATATAACTGACTGAATAAAGAGCCAGGTCTTCTTCTTCCCTCTCCTTCCTTCTTTTTGGCCCTTCTTGCTCTCTCTTTTGGCCCTGGCTCCTATCCTGACAGAACGGTGTCTGCGTGGTCCTTTCTTGTCTGAGTACGACAACTGCCGGCTGCTTTTTGTCTGGGGAAAGAAACAGGAAAAAAGTGTTGAAAACCTGAACATTTCTGTCACTCCTTACATTAAATTCTGCTGCCATTACTGGAGATCTTCTTAAATCAGGGAGCAGCTGCCACATCAGGTACACATTAGGACAAAACATTCGGTCTTCCTAAGTAGCCTTTCAACCTCAAATGTGGTTAACAGAACACTTTTGCCTGAGAAAAGCCGGTGATAAAACTTCGTGTTCCTGCACTGAATGATGTCACCTCACCCCAGTTAGAGCTGCACAGGCTTTATGGGGCTTAAGTATTCTGGAGAGTAATTGTGGCATAAATACACTCTCATGTTGGAAAGGTAAACAAAACTTAGCCTCACGTATTGTCTGTGATCCTTTCTACTATTTGTTCTTTGCCATATGTGCACATTAGGTTTTACAGACAAGTGGATGTGATCTCTGCCCCTCAGGGGTTTGCAGTGGAGATTAAATATCACGTGGAGATGAGACATTCTTGTTGGTATTCTCAGCAGGGAAGGCCAAGCCTAGGGTACACATGAACTATCCTGGCTTGTCTGAAGAAGAGACCTTTGAATCAAGGCTGAAACACATCAGTGGGAGGGAAAGCACAGCTCCTTCTCATTTCTTCAGGGGGCTTCAGACTGCACAGAACCTGACACCAATCCCTGGCACTGAGATGCACATTTTGAAAAATCTGTGCAAACGCAGTTGGTTTTCCCTGGATTCTGCTCAGTCTCATTGCTCCAAGTTCATGGTTCCTCCTCCTATTATTTCTTCTCTCCTGATTCGATTAGATCATAAGTTCAGAATACAGACAGTGAAAAATATAGCTCAAGATGTCTAATTAAAAGAGCAGCTTGTTTGCTAACACGACAGGGATTTGAATTCCCCACGTACCACGCCATGGATTCCTGTCCTGGGAGGTTGATTTTTGGAGGACCCGTACAAGTCACTGGGTTACAGAGTTACCAAAGGAAATTCTCTTTCCTGGGCGTAAAAGGTTCCGTACTGACAGAATTTACAGTTACATAAATCATATTTGTGTGCTAATTAACACAAGCTTTTCAGGATAGACCACCAGAAATTAGCAGGAAATTTTACTGGATTCTGAGGAGTGGGGAATGAGCTGTTGTTTGTCACTCACTCTGTCTCCTGCTATTGGAAAAGCTCAATCCAGTGGTAGCACGTTCTTGCCCAAATGAAACAGAACATTTATTCTGGATTACAAACCAGATCATATCTTTGCAGACGCACAAAACCAGCAATGCTGGCTACTTTCTAGGCATGAATAATGCATTAAATCTTCATATGGGACGTTAATATTCTGGAACACCCTATTAAATCCTGTTTACATCTTACAGCAACATTAGAATACACAAATTTGGTACCAGTGATCAAGTAGTTGCAGAGAAAAAGATTTTGTAAAAATTATTTTAGATAAGAGATACAATTTTTCTTGGCCCAAGCTGTAAAATACTTATTTCAACACTCAGTGCTGATCAAGACATCTACTTTCATAAAATACCTTATGAAGCACGGATTTTAGGGATTAGTGTTAAGAATTCCAGCCTTTCCAAAAATTTGTGTAGTAGTTTATGAAAGGGTAATCCAGCAGAAAATAAACACCTTTTTTCCAGACACTGAAAGTCTGAAACATAAGATCAAAATATTATTTTGAGACAGATAAATCTCAAATTCCTTTTCTACAGGCAGACTGAAGATGGAGATTGTCTTCTGTTTGTGAGGGTCCTTGAGATTTACCAGAATTTTTGTCCCACTGCTTACAGATACTCTTTGCTAAAAGGCTAAAGACACAGACACAATTTCATAAAGGCAGTTGAAAAACATTCTGTAATTCTCTGTGCAGCCATAGGCAACACTTACACTGTTTAAATTACAATAACTGCTGTCCTATTATTTGTTTACAGTTTTATTGGAGCAACAAGATGAGTGCAGATGTAGCAGCAGTACTAATTCCTTGGGATTCACAGACACCCTGATTAAATTATTTTCATACTTTGTTTTCTGCAAGTGGAGTTTGCAGTTGTAGAAGAGAGTGTTTTTATCCTTCTTTCTCCTATTTGTGAACTTGTGATTGTAGCATAAAACACTAAAAAAAATGAGTCTTTAGCTTTGGAGTTATAGTGAGTCTGTTAAATACATAAACAAGCATATTTAGTTACTTTGCATTATTCATGTAACTGCAAAAAGATTCGCTCTGGGCAGACAATTACTGTGTATTAACATCTTGCCTTAGGGCAGTTGAAATGGTTCTTAATGAGGTGTTACCAATCCTGAATATCTTTCACTTGCCACTTGACCCAACAATTTATTTTTTGCTGTACGTGGGACATCTTGACATAAAATACTTTATTACAGGGATTCTGTTAATCATCTGCTGTACTTACACAGAATTTTTATTGGCTTAAAAGGTATTTAATAAACTAATTCATATTGTTTTAAATAAGGATAACTAGTACCTATAGATTGAAATGAATTGGAATTTTCTGAGGATTCAGATCCAGAGCCTAAGAAGCACACTGCTAAATCAGTATTCAGGTCATGAAAACAGCTAATGAGGCTTCAGACCTATAAAAGTCCACTCAAACAAACACCTGCCAGTGTTTCAGAGAATATTCTGGCCCTGGCATCTGCTGTGACCTGAAGGGCAGAGCAATATGAACTTAACTTAAGACAGTATTTCAGATAATTTGAGATCTAGAGACCAGAGCAATCAAGAGAAGAAAAATGGTTCTTCCTCCAGCGTGAAGACACAAACAGCCACTGCTCAGCCACACAGCTGCAGCTTGAGTAGAAACAGGATTTCCAAAGTTATTTTCTTCAAATATTGTGGTTCAGGTGCTTGCGTTGCACCAGTGGGACTGAGTGGTCTGCTCACAGTTGTATCCTGAGGACAAAATGACGTTTCTGGAAGGCTGTGGTGTGACGAGGCTTTGAGTGGCTACAGTGTGAATGTTGTTCAGGAGCTGCTCACAGCAAAAGAGCAGCGATGATGTGGTAAGAGCGTCCTTGCCAAGGCACACCTTGGCCTGGCCAGAGTTTGCAGCCACGCCTGGAGCCAGCTCTGATCTGTTCTCAGCTCCACTCTTGGCTCCGTGGCACAGAGCAGAGCTCACAGTAAAGCCAGGTCGGACCCCGGAGTACGGAGAGACACCAGAACAGAGCTTTTCTCAGGCTGCTCTTCCCTTGAACAGAGTTCAGGCACCTTTCTCTCCTGCTTTGCTGCCACAGGGGTATTCCCACAGCACCACGTGCCGTGGCACCAGCGTGGGTGCCACCAGCAGCTGGCAGTGACCATGCAGGGGTGCAGTAATCAAACACCTCAGTCTTTTACAGGCCACAATATGACTGTGTTTGGTGCAGAACCACTTGTCTAGAAAGGGGAAAACAGACGTTAAACAAATTAATTTATACAGAAATTACAGCTATCAAGACGAAGAGGCTGACCACTGCTTAGTTTCGTGCTGGAGCATATGGTGCACAAATATAATTCATCTTTGTGGCTGGGAGGGGATGCAGGGGAAAGGGGAATCTCTCTGGCATGGATGCCCATACAATGCCAGTTACTCTGCTGGAGCCTCTCTCTCCCTGTACATGTAATCTATGTTGAATTAATTTGTAGTTGGCTGAATTTCAAACACATCAACTTCATTTTCATGTATGTTGATGGGATTTTCTTTTGGATCAGTTTCTTATGTTAATTAGCCCTCCATTTATGCTACATTGTAATGAGGTGTAGCAACCCTGCGTGTGCAGGCCTGGTGGGAAATGGGCTGGATGTGCACAATTTCAGCTTTTGCAGTTACCTGGGTTCGATACGTTAGAGATTTTCCTGTTTCCCAAGTCGTGGACAGTCGTAAGGGGGCCAATCAGTTCTCTTCTAAGTTTTCAGTGGAGAGGTTTTACTTGCTGGAATATAAAGCCTTATGTATTAACTTGCATTTTAAAGGAATGAGGGGGGATTTTAGCTGGGAGACTTATTGGTTCTTCAGATCTTCAGTGGTGAAGTTAAAAAGAATAAATGGGATGGGTTTGCTGTGGCTTCCAGTCAGGCTTCTGCTTGGAAGGGAAATACCAGAGATCTGAAGCAAACTGCTCTATATTTAAGAAGAGATTAATGCAAGCAAATCTTAAATGTCTTTCTCTTTAGCAGAACAGAGACACAGGTTTTTCTGATACAAAAGAATTACCACATTAATTGCTTTGCTCATCCGTTCAATACCTGAAAAAAATCTGATTGATTAACCATTGATATTTTGTGTTACTTATTGGAAGTTCCAGGGTGAGCAGGACCTTTGTGGGGCACAGAGGCTTCCTGAATGTCCCTGCAGGAGCTGGTGCCACACTCGGGGTATCAGCACGTGTACCTGGGATTTTGTGGGCAGAAAGTCTTGCTCTGCCCTTGCCCCCAGGGAAGCAGAGCAAGGTGAGCACGGCCAGTCCGTGCCAAAGCTCAGGGTGATCCTATGCCCGAGCTCCTGTGGCTTTTAAAATCTCTGTTAAGTCAGTTCAGCGTTGTACTGAAAATGTTCAGCTGGTTTTTAGCCACCCAGCCAAGCAGGGGCAGAGCCAGCCTGTTCCTGCCTGTGAAACACCTCCCACTCACCCACTCCTTAATACAGCAACCTCAGCTGAGCCTGGCACTTAAAAGCTTTTTTCTTCAGGAGCCCGAGGCAGGAGCTGTAATTGCCAGGTCATAAGTAGTTTCTTTAAAACAAAACCTTATTTATTCCTTCTCCCACACAGCACAACTGTTAATGGTACAGGAGTTCAGAGCAATCATCTATTTTCCCTTTATAACACCCTTCATTTTCCCTTATAACAGTAGAATTGGGTAAGTACAAGTTTCTCTCAAGCAACATTCCCTTTTGAACACAAGAGTCTTTATCTCTCCAAATATATTTGCGTAGCAAAAATACTCCTATTGCCTACTGAAGTACCTTAAAATATTTAGTATTTTTCTGCTATGTTGTGGGGAAAAAGAAGTTAATCTAGATGACGTGGCTTAGACTGTTCCCGTTTCTCAAAAGAAGTTTGCAATAAATATTCATCTTAACCTGAGGGATTGTAGTTAATATTCAAACTCGGGCTTTTCAGCTTTATATTTTAAATAAGTGCTCTGGAAATGTATGAATGGACCCTCATTCTCAACAAATCCATGTTCCACACAGAGATGTATTTTTATATGAAGAATTATTGATAGGATAATTGTGAACTTGTCTGTCCAAACCATTTGGTTCATTCAGCCATTATGGTCAAAATTTATTGTGTTGGAACATGCTTAAAACTCCTCTCCTCACTTAAGTGAAATAATCTGTGTAGTACCAGAAGCAGAATTTCTGAAAGCTGTTGGTAAGATGTCCTCCCCTGTGAGCACTGAGCAGTGCCATTATGACAAGAATTATCTCAGCACTGCCTGTTACGTAATCAGCAGTGGGGAAATTATGCTTTATATTCTGTTGAGTGTTGCAGTGATCATGAAGCAGGAGGAGGGCCAAGCCCGAGCTTCCCCTGTAAATAAAAAAATCAATACCCAATGTTTATTTGCGCTGAGGCTTCTCTGCTTTGCCACAGTGATAACTGGGGGCTGCACAAAGAACGAGCACTGGGTAAGTGATGAGCACTGGCCTTTAACGGGGCATTTTAGGAGGCCGGGTGGTCAATGCAGTAGAAGTATTTGTTGGCTCAGGGAACCCATCCAGCTTCAGACTGTGGTCAAATACAAAAATGACTGAAATCCCGGTATTTCCTGAATTTAACCTTTTAGGAAATCAGACCCTCGGTATATAATTGAATATGCCATTCCTTGGGGAAACAAAAAAGCATCGTTGCCTACTACATTCAGCTCTTCAGCTCTGTGGCTCTCACAGTGTTTTAAGTAAATCAATGTGAAATAGAGAAAGTCTGCAGTATTTAGTTGAATGAAGTAGTTTTTAGAGCAGGAAAGAAAATCCCTGGTGCTTATAAAGTGGCAAGACTTTCCTAATGTGCACTTTCTCAACAGGACTTGCTGCGTAGTCACCCATGGTCAAGATTCCAGAGAAAAGAAATGTGCAAAACCATTTGCAGCCATGCATTGCACAAGCAACCAAGGGGAAAAGAAAAAGTCAGAGTAAGTAGGCATGCCTGTAGTGAGCCTTACCATAAATAAATAAAACATGTGAGTGCATCCTTTTGGTATGCTTAATTGTTTTGCTAAACTAACACACTAATGACTATTGTCTTTTCATGGAGAAAATCCTGAGCATGAAGCAAGACTTCAAAGGAGAAACTGGAAATTCTGCTCTTGGCTAAGAGATTTCAAGGGAGCCTGCAGCTGGGTGGGAAGTTCTGTACAACTAAATCTCTTAAAGTGCCTTATTCACTGCTTTTCTGCCATCTAATCCAATAATCTCTTAACCCCCTAACAAAGCACCAGCTCCTCCGCCGGGTGCCCGCGTGTGCCTGCAGGATGCACTGATGTTCCCAATCCTGTCCATACCTGTCTGCCCTAATGGGGCAGCCCAAAAGGGGCAGGGCTGTTCCCTGCCTGCCTTTTGGAAGCATCACTGAGCAGATGAAGAGATGCCATGTTTTGAACACAGCAGCCATACAGTAGTCCTGTGTATTTTCCTTTCAGTCACTGGAGCTACAGATGTGCCTTTGGTTTTCCCCTTAAGGGCAATAATCCCAGGCATGGCACCATAGCAGTGACAGGGACTGGTCTCTGTTGATGGGGGTTTTTTTGCCCAATTTTTATAGGACTCTCGATTTTTCTCCTAAAAGAAACCAAAACAAACAAGGAACCCACTCAGGGAGGGAACACAAGGACATGGATCTGAGAAAAAGCCGGGGCACTGCACACATTTACCTGTTCATTTACCTGTTCATTCACCTGCTCACCAGCTGCCCCCACCCAGGGAAGAACAGAATTGTCTGAGGTCGTGACGGGCACTTGCAGTGCCTGAAAATCACAGAATTACATTAATGTGTAAGTTGGGTAAGACCCCAAAGCTCGTCGAGTCTGACTGTTAGCCACGTTCCCAAGTGCCACATCCACGTGTTTTTGGAACCCTTCCAGCAGATGGGAACAAGCAGTGGCCTACCACTGTCCAGGATAAGGATCTCCTTGCTTTATTATCCCAAGAATAAATTGATACAAGCTGGAACAGCATTCCTAAAAGCCCTCATGAGTGGGCCATGATAGCTGGGTTTCTAAATGCCAGCTCCAGTTTAAGAAGCCCCAAATAAACAACCACAGCAAAAAGCTTTTTTAATTTTTTTTAAATCATCGTTAACTTCATTGCAGAGCTGATTAATTGCAGAATTTGGTCTGAAGACATTACTAAGGAAAAGGAGGTGAGATCAATATATGCAGTATGTACTACACAAATAAAATTGTTTGAAACAGGGTGTTTTGCAAGCTACTGAAGGCTGATTAAAAACAGTTTGCCTAAATTTACTTTGGCTGCCTTGCAAAGAGATTTTAATTTCATAATCACAAATGCTTTACTCAGTGTACTTCTCCCCCCACCCAATTACAATGGATGAACACACAGAGGAACAGAATTAGAGTTTGGAAAAATTTAAATGTAGCATGTCTTACATTTCCAGTGTTTCTCTTGGCAACCTAAATATTGTTTTAACCTGTGGTGTGATTATACATTGGCTCACATAGGGGAACTGCACAACTCTGCCTGCTGAGCATCATTAAGCACTTTGGTGCTCGGTGGGAGTTTGTTCATTAGGAAGAGTGTGTTATGAATTTTACTCTGTGAGCATCTTTGTCTGTGAGAGGGAGGGAGAACGAGGTAATGAGAAGAAAATACAAGAGCAATCATTTAAACCTACAAAACAACTAAATATAAATACCTCTATTTAAAGAAATTAAAGTGTTGCCCAGAAGAAAATAAGCATCGACACGAGGGCTGTGAAAGAAGTCTCCTGAAACCTGTTGCTACTTCTGTTTGGAAATTCACATTATTTACTCAGATTTAATCTGCTTGGCAAAGATCCACCAGTCTGCCATATTTTGCCTTTTGGTTTATCATTTCCTTTCAGGTATTGTGGTAATTTTTTTTAATCTTGGGGCATATAAAGGTATGATTGTATAATATAATTTATTCTAATAGTTACCCATACTTATAAATAAATTCTGCTAGCAAGAAAGTGAAGTCTTAAATGGTAAAGACTTAAAATGACATGATTTTTAGCAATTTTGTAAACTTCGACATTTTCACAGCTGAGAATAACCTATAGAAGATTATTTCTTAAATCATTTTACACACCAATTCCTATGTATCAAAGACTGTGTGGTCAGAGAGTGGAATGTTGAAGTTGGTGAAAAAGGGTGTATTTTGTCAGATATGCAAAATGCATTTGACTTTTCATTGCAGCATTTTGAAAATGGCCTAATTTTATATTCACAGGGGCTTCCTTCTAATGGTTTGTAATTCTGTTGGCTTCTCTGATGTTTAAGTTTATTTATGTCAACATGGACGTGGAGAAAAGGCAAACTCACCATTTTGCAAATGTTTTTACAACGCCAGTGCAGTGTTAGACCCACCTGGCATAAGTGACATCCATAAGATTTTCCAACATACTTGTTTTAGCTTAAATAATGTTATATGTAAGATGGCATTTTACCTATGAACATCAAAAACAAAGAAACAAGTATTGAAGGAGGAGAGAAACATGAAAAATGGGTAATATCTGTTCCTTTAAATTATGTCTCCAAATATATTTCCTCTGTGAAAGTAGCAAGAGCTTAAGCAACTCCTGCTGTCTTGTTGTTCGACATCCACTACTGCCCATCTGCCTATTGATTGGTAGGAAACTCCAAATGGGAATTTCATCTCATTAATCATGTCACATCACAGGGATTAGGACAAAAAAAAATCCTTTATGCTTCACAGCAGCCATCTAATGCCCAGTAAGACAAGTGAACGAATATGATATGGATAGAATATCTTCCCACTAATTAAAGGTCATCTGCTAAAAACTGTGAGTCAGGCTGGCTCAAACGTGCTCTGCTCTGCGCCCGCACGTCCTTTGCACAATGAAAGGAGCAGTAAATATGTATTTCTAATTCAAATGTTAGCAGAGCCAGAGAACAAAACCCATCCATTACAGAGCACTGCAGCGACAACACTGGCAACAGTGGTTCTCCCTGAGCAGCTCCTTGAAAAACCCAGCTCTGCTGATCCTCTCCTGTTCCCCCCTCACACCATCATTAATATCCATCCACACGGCGTTCCCACTGCCACGCTCTGTAATCCTCTTACAACACCACCAAAATCGTTGCTGTTCTACTCATAACCCCCATCATCTACATTATAGGATACTTGGATTTTTCTAAGCCTGTTTGGTACGGTAACGAGCAGGAAAAAGCAATTAAAATTGCTGAGATGTGCCTGAGCAGGTGAGGTGAGGTTTCCTTACAGCGAGGGCACCATGGCAGATGAGAGGGACACACACAGCCTTGGAAGAAAGCCAACTTATTAATGGAATTTGACCATGCAAAACTTGTTGAAATCCCCCTAGAACATCAAATGCCACATTATAATATCTTACCGAGGTCCCTGCCATTCCCAGGAAATCTTTAATTCCCTCTTAAGAGTATGATTTTTTTTTTTCAGTAATATTTTCCAAAGCAAGATTTGTGGGATGTATTTTGGTTTGCATCTATGTTTTGCTTTGTCTCTGTAGTGAAGGCTCTCATCAGTTAAAAACAGGTAGGTGGGATCTGGGGCTTTTTTGTGGGAAAGAAACCTGGAGGGAGTTAAGGTTTATTTTGACAGAACTAAACAGTTATTTTTTGCTTTTGAGTTAATAGACAATTCTGAAGTCATAAATATCCTTGAAAATATTGCTTGTGATATTGTATTTAAAATCTTAGAGGTTGTTCCATGCTAATGACTGGAAATTATGATAACACAGGTATAGTTTTAATTAAGATACCCAGTAATGGGATAAGGTAACAAACAGTCTCTCTAAAATCAGCAGAACAGTTCTGCACAGTGCTGGTGCAAAGACTGATAAAATATGGATATTTTTATTACTTAGTATTTGCATTTTGAAAGTTTATGAGCTTTCAATTGTTTTGCACCACTGTTTTTCATTTTTCTAACATTTTAATAGATTATTCAATCTCTGAGAGCGTTTTCCTGAAGCTCCTATATTGCTCATATCATTGAGATATTGCTCAGCAATGCTTACAACCATTAGTTTTACAAAGATCATGACTTTAGCAGAAAGATCTGAATTTTTCCATTGACCTCTATACTTAGAGGAAGTTCATGCTGAAGCCTAAATTAAATGAGAAATAAAAACATCTGTATTTTTGATACTGCCAAATCTCTAAGTAGGAGACAAGGGATGAAGACAAATATCTGATGAGTGGCTGCACTCCTCTGCTGAGTAGTCTTAAATATGCTTTACATCCTTTTCTGGTTTTTTTTCCCCAGACTTGCCTCTTGTCCCAGCCTAAAAAACCACACTCCAACTGTCCTCTTATCAGACCTGGTTTCCTTCCAGCTGAGTATTTCCAAGCCCTCACCTGACACCAGACCTCTTTTTTTTTGATCAGTCTCCACGCTGTCCTCTCTCTCTAACTGCAGCTCAGTTAATCCCTTCAGTTTCTGCTCCCCCTTTCCATTCACAGCTGATCTCTCTGTGTTTAATCCTGGTTCCCTTCCCATTCAGGCCCACACTTCCCAGATTACCCCATCAAGGGCTTGCTGACCCTTCCTGTTCCTCTGTTTTCAACCCTCTGCATTTGTAGCAGCTCCGGTGCCCTCTCCATTCAGAACCCAAGGCCATTAGGAGCAGGGTCACTGATTCCAAAGGAGATCCAGGCTTTTCCCCCAAAGCTGCATCCACCCTCGCCTGGAGCAGCTAAGAGCAGGATTTCACCAGGGATTGCTCATAAATGTCAGCTTTTCAGGGATTTTCGGAGCGTGAATGAGGACGTGCAGGGAAAATAATAATAATAGTAANTTTAGGTGTAGAGGTGTAGAGCTTCATGTTAGATGTCCCTACTGGCTCAGAACAAGCTGGGATGTCAGTCCAGCATACAGAGAATTACTCAGGCTGTTTCCTGGAGCTGCCGAGCAGCTTTTTCAGGCAGGACTGGGTAACGTGGCTGGAGAGCTCAGATGTGACCCCACTGCAGGGACCATCCCGTGGCTCTCACCTGCTGCTCTCTGCACCCCTTCTGCTCCTCACCACTGAGCCCAACAGGTTCCTGACACAGAAGGTCTTTGCAAAGTACTGTGTGATGCAGCTACATATCCTTGCAGGCTTTGAATTTTGATCTTATAAAGCTGTCAATATTATTTACCTCTCGTGTAGTGACAGGCAATCACCTCAAACCTGACAAATATTGAGTAATCTACTCAACCTTTTGCCATTCAGAGGGAAGCTGACAAATCTTTCTTCTTGGCTATCTTGTTTGTAACAACTTTTTTGACCAAAGAACAGCACTTTTACTTCAGACAGCAGAAATCTTCATCCCAAACTTCCTGACATTCAGCGAGCAAGTCACCTGTGTGCAGGAGCCCACACAGCTAAAAGCGGCATAATTCCCATTTTTCTCTTCAAACAATTACTTTAAATTCATCTTACAGTCAGAGAACAGGCCTAGAAAAGGCTCCATACTTGAACATTTGTTCCAGCGTTCAGCAAAACAGATTTCAGTGAATTGTGAGGCATTTCTGTTACCTGGTGCCAAACCCAACTGCTTTGATGTTAAGATAAAAACATCCTGAATCTGCCCAGCAGGATAAGGAAAACACATTTTCTGTGTTGCTTACACGCTCATTTGTTCCATGCCAAAAAGACAGTGCGTTAAAAGCTTTTAAACTACTCACTTTTCTAAGGTAAGGGCTGCATTGTTTGTAACCTTTCTCTCCTGTGTCTGGTTACAGGAATGCTCTGGTGGTTCGTGGCAGAGAGTGGACCCTGGCTGTCCCCTCTTATTTAAATTATGGGAGAATCCAAAGAGGAGAGCTGTTAATGAGGAGGGAACAATCTCTCCAGACACGTTCCCAGCACATATTGATTTCTAGCACATCAGGGTAAGCAAAAGTTTAACAACCATAATTTTATGAAAATGACAATTGAACAGCACATCTGGTGAGAATTCATTTATGCTTTTTACATTTTTAACAACCTGGCTATTTTTACTCTTCTCATCCTCTCAAAGGGAGCACAATGTAATGAAGCGTGGAGCTGGAACTAGGCCACACCTCAGCTGGAAAATGTCAAATTCTATTATGCCATCCTGAAAAGCATAAATCATAGCTGCACATTTTTAAAGGTATAAATGAGGGAGGGAACAACATAAAACATTTATTTGAATTCATGCAATGTATTTATAGCACAGAGTGGTAGAGGACGAGGGTTTATTTATGTAATGTAGGAATATACCAAATATTTAGAAGTTGAAATCTATGATACATAGAATCTCCTCTCTGCTGAGAAATCCCTTTGAACACTGAACATTCTTGCATTTAATTTTTTCTGGTTGTCAGCAAACAAACTAACCTGCTTAACGTCAGGAACTACTAGTTCCTTTGTCACTTAAAATCCTTATTTTATATGGGGAATAATTCTAATTGTCTTAAATTTAAAGACATACTTGACTAGTTTGATATCCAGGAGTCCACATTTCATATTTTAATATTAAATTGTACATTTCACGCGTTGTTTCCCATGTTTCATTGCTTTAATTATGTATGGGGAGGAAGCTCTCTCTCTCTGGCAGCACAGTACCATAGTTCATAACTATTCAGATAAATAAATAGCATTTACTAAGCATGTAGGAGGAGGAAGGAAGGAAGGTTTTTAAACTCACTTGTTTCCTCTCACTCTTCCTGCTTCCTTCAATATTCCTTTTATTCCAGGAGATTTAAACAGTGGAAGTCTGACCCTGTTTACAAGAAGTTTGACTTTCTGGATGTGTTCTACACCTCTCAATTCTGTTAACAGGGTTTTTTAAAGGCTTTTCAGGATGTTGTACAAATGGTTAGATGACACTTATGGGCGCAGCTGATACGCTACAAAAGAATGTGATTATATACATTCATGAGATATTTTTGCCTGCCATTCAACCTGGAGTAGGTGAGGGTCTTGGAAGAGTACTTAAAATACTTGTACAACATAAGGATAATAGTAGGCTGATAGGGATTATAGATTATGGTATAGCTAATGTATAAAAAATAGGCTACATTCACGATTATGAAAATGGACTCAAACTCATCTCACTGCTACCTCTAAAACTAAAACTGTTGTACAAATCACATTACTTATTGTCTAGTAAACATGTTCTTAATTTGAGTTACAACTTCTATGCCTCTACAGCTTTTGAGATCCTGGTTAAAGCTTTTGAGGGACAAATGGTCAGCTGAAAACCACCCGTAAGAGCCATTTGCAGAACAGAACTCCATGTTCTGAGGCACATTTTGCTCTGTGCAGGTTCTCCTGTCTTACACGCAGTGGTTTTATCACAGCAACCTCGGGTGTATGAACAACACCCCTGGGTGTTATTTCTTCTGGTGTCCTTTATCCAGAGAGACCTGTGCAGCTGAACTTGGAGCGCTTATTTCTGACTTAGGCTGGCATCAGTGGATCAGGATCTTTCCCAGTGAATATCCCTGTCACCCACGTGTGTCTGTGATACAACAGAAATGTAAACATGGAATAGCCTGGTGCAGCCTGTGCTGCTCTGCTCTTCCTGTGGGCATTTCTTCCCTTGTTCCTGGCCCAGTACAGCCAATTTTCTGCGGTTTAGGAGACATTAACTGTCAGAGGCACAGAGATGACCATCTACTGCTTTGACCAACATCCCTGGCATCACGGACAAACCTTTGAACCAGACATTTAAACCTGGATTAGAAAGTGGAGGACAGGTTGAGGATACTCCTGAGCCCGTTTTGCTGAGGACTCGCGTTCCAGAATCTCTCATCTGCTGGTGCCTCCCGGCTGCGGAACACGTGTGTCCCTGTGTCACATTGCTGGAGCCCATCCAAGCAGTGACAGGGGTTTCTGTTGTCACGTTGATTCATTCACTTGGAATTCTTAATCCTGGATCTGAAGGTGAAAGCAGTGCAGGCTGTTCGCTCAGAGCTGTCTCAGGTTCCCTCGGCTGGGGTGAGGCAGGAGGGCAAAATGGATTTGCTCTATTCAGTGATACACACACCAACCTGAATAAATATATAAACTGCACAACCTTTTCATTTTCCTCACTGAGCAGGCCATGTGGCTTTTCACTACTTTTTAGAGAAAGCTCTTGATCCAAGCAGTGCTGATGCCATTTAACTCCATTGTGTATCATACGTTACCAGCCTGTATCTACACACTGCTCTTGTGCAGAAGATATTTCAGTGTTGAACGTTTGAAATCTTATCTGCCATTCTGTTCTGGCTGATTTAATCTCCTTGGCTTTAAATTGTCTGTCTGAAGTCACTGCAGAATGGATCAAGCGGGGAACACTCAGCTCTTTCAGAAGGGGGTTAAGAAGCTATTCCTGAATTATTCTTAAGAGTACTTAACCTACCCTTCAAATTTTAAGGAGCTTTTCTTAGACTGAAGTGTTGCAAGGAGTAAGCTGAAGATCTGAAGCTGAAGCCAGAGAGTTTAAGAATATTATGGTTTGTCTTGTACAGTCTCAGCAGCGATTTCTTTCCCTTCCTGACCTTTTCATTCCCACAGCACACCTCCACTTCAGTTTGGGCAACACAGCCCTGGGTCACAGCCACTCTGCAAACCAGGTGGTGAATCAAAGCAGCTTTAAAAAATTGCTGAGGAATTTGAAGGGGGAAAAAAGTAAAAAGAGAAGTCAGGGCACGAGCAAGCTGGAAGGGGAGGCTGGTCCCTGGTAGCAGGGACTGAGCGAAGGGCAGGCAATACCCAGTGCAGTCAGGAAAGTGTTAATGTTCAGTAGCTCTGCTCAGCCCTGGGTAGACACGTGCCCGCTAATTTTCAGCCTTCCTCTATAACACTTAGCTTAGAACTCAGCAGAAACCGGGTTTTTCAGTGTTTGAGGAGACATTTGGCAACTTGTGAAGTGTCAGATGAGTACTGGTGAATTTGAGAACTGGGGTGAACGTTTGTGTCAGGGAAGAAAAAATCTTCACAGCAGAAAGCACTCTCTAACCTGAGACTGGAGGCACCTGAAATAAAGTAACTTTAGTCTGTTCCAATTACATTAAAAGCCAAATCCTGCACTGCTGACACTTTACAGACTTTGCAACTATTGAAATCTGGCTTAAGGGACTGGCTGCACACTGGAGGCTTAATCAGTATAAACTGAAGATGGTAAAGGTTTAAACTGTGGCTTAAATACAATTTACCATGAGAGATTATGGCTGAAAAGTCCTATTTAAAGTGCCAGCAAGGCAGAGAGAGCAGTCTGTAGGATTCAGGAACTCAGGAGTTCCTGCTGGGGTGTCCTGTCCAACATCAAGGCTTTGAAAGTCAAGGCAGAGAGGGTCCTCCTGCCTCGATTCCTGGGGTGCAGTCCCAAAGAAACGCACAGGTCCGAGTGTTCAGCCTTCCCCATTTTTTCTAACCCACTGGGACACGGTCCCTTCCCTATAGATTCTCATCCACGCCATAAAACACTTCATGCATCTAAAACATAATTCAGCGGACTGTTGTTAGGGAATTTTAGATTTATCATCGCTCCTACTAATTCCATTTACTCTCTCAATTTACCTTCTATTAATTTATCACAGCTTTCTGGGCTGGGTGGGTTTTTTTCCCCGCTCGTCTGCGAGGTGTTGGATGCTGACAGTGACGGAAACCTCACAGGAAGCATTGACAAGGTCTGAAAAATAATTCTGGAGCCCTCGTGTTGCTAAGGAAGTTTCATCAGTAGAACCAACAATTTGAGATTGTTTTCTCAGCAGTGCATGAGATAAATGAGAACTATTTCCAGATTCAGTAATTTTGAAATCTGAAGGAACGATCTTATCAGTTTGCTGGCCACCCTGAACGGAATGCATTGAAAAAGATTAATAGGGAACAGGGATACCTGATGTTTTTCAAAGCAAAAAAGCCCTACAAAAATATTCTATGGAGCTGTTTTTACCTACTTCGTTTTGCATTAAATGTAAAATCTAAATGTTTTGTGTAACTAGCTTTTCTTTCTACACTGCTGGATAAGGAAATTGGTAAATGAAAAGAAAAGCAGGTGAAATTTATTAAATTAGAAAAGAAGACTCTCTATGAGGTCTGATCTGCTGGAATATTTAATGTATTCTTGGGTATCTCCCAAAATTTTCCCAGTGGATAAAGAAACCTCTCAGGAAAACTTTTTTTACACAGTTTAACCTAAAATGCATCTGTATTGAAAATAGAGGGAGATCTTCTTTTCCACCAGCTACAAAATTTGACTGTTTTGAAATCCACCATCCCCAAAGGCATGACAAAAAACGTTAAGACTGATAAGGACAAATAATGTGGATGCAAAAGCCGATGTCTAAATACAAACAAACAGCAACTTTTGTTTGTTGAGTCTCTTCCCTATGTCCAGCAAGCCCTGGTTATTTTATTAAATATGAAATATTCCACCCCTACAGGAGCAGGACTGGGCCCATGGAGCAACAGTGGCAGGTGAGACATTCCCGTAGCTCCAGCGTTCTTGAACCATCCGAGGGGAATGCACGACACAAATCTGTGTAGCTCAGTTTAATGTGCCTGCCTAAACAAGCACAGAGGTTCCCACGCCGTGCCTCTGCTGCATGTAGGTACTTGTGTCACAGCAGCCTGCACAGTATAGGTTTGGAAGGTAATAGGAGGGTATGAAACCTCTGGAAGGGATCATTAGAAAGTGTAGAATACTTTTGAAATGCAAAAAAACCTGCTGTTTTTTAAAGTTAGTTTAACTAAGCTACTTCCAAACAAAAGCATATTCTGGTAACGATAGTTGTTGAGTGATGAAAGCTGTTTCTCAGTTAAGAATCTATTATTTTTATTAGAATTATAATCTTTAATTTTTACTTCAAATCTTGTGTGAACAAGTCATAATCCTGTTTTAACAGTAATTAATCTGGTGTTAATTCAGCACTGAGCAATTTTCAAAGTGTATTTGATCGAGTTACAAATAAAACCTCTCCAGGTTTAAACTGTTCTGGTTTTACCACATGGATCTGGTTTGGGAGATTCCTGGTGATTTCTTTTGCCAATAAAAATAGATCACGTCTAGTTTTGGACTCCAGGTTGCTAATTCTCAGGCGGTGCCATGAATCACTGAACGTATTTCCAAAGTCTGAGCTCCAAGGCCCTGCAGACTCTGCCCAGCTGGTGTCAGTCAGCAGAACTTCCCTGCTCCCCGCTCACTGGCCTTGTGCAAGAGCTCTCTTACGCTTTCAGGCAATTCCCTTTTCTGATGCTTTGATTTTCCTTTGCCTTCTCTCACCTCTCTGGAGCACTTTCAGACTATCAATCCGTGAAGGCCTGAGTTATTTTGGGGGACAGCTCATTTGTAACTGACTTTTTTTTGTTTTTCTCCTGGGGCAATTTGGTGCAGGTTTGAAGTGTTGGTTTGCTTTTATGTAGAGTAGTTAATCTGATCAAAGTGCTCCAAATGTGCTCTATGCAAACAAATTCCTGTAAACCTCGAAGCTGGACCTAATCTGTGTCCTCCTTCAGCTTTTTCCCTACTCCCATAGTGTAGGTGTTTCTCTAACATGCATTTCTGTCACGAGCTACCTAATTCTGTTCTTAAACATGTCTTTTATTTCACATAAATGAATTCTCACATATAAACTGGTCCACAGAAGCCCAAGGGGGAAGATTCTGGTAACAAAGATGACAGTGGATGGCTGTTTCCTCTCTTTGGCTGCAAGAGAAATGGCCAGCTCTCGGGCAGCACGTCCCCAAGGCTCCTTCCCACGCAGGAGCTGTGTGTGAGTGCGTGTGCACGTGTGTGTGCGTGTGTCTTCTGGAATCAGGCACGTTCCTCAGGCCCTGAGCACGTCCTGTTATGAGGAAACAGCAATTCTATTGTGTCTTGGTGCAACAATACACAGTTTTGGAAAAGTTTCAGGGATAGTCACCAATAGATTATCAGGCAATGCTTCCCTGAAGGCATCACGGCCTGTCCAGGGCATTTGGAGCTTTTGATAAAAATGGGAGAACTCTGCCCATTTTATTGCAATCTCACAAGAATTTTCCTTTTCCTCTGCAATCACAGAATCCTGGAATGGTTTGGGTTGGAAGGACCTTATAGCCCATCCCATCCCAGCCCCTGCCATGGGCAGGGACCCCTTCCACCATCCCAGGTTGTTCCAAGCCCCGTCCAGCCTGGCCTTGGGCACTTCCAGGGATCCAGAGGCAGCCACAGCTTCTCTGGGCACCCTGTGCCAGGGCCTCACCAATAATAAGCTTAGCTTTAAGTGAGGTTTATGTGCTCTGGTCTGAGGCTGTGGAACCCCTTTCTTTTCTGAGTGTGCAGCTTTGGCTGATGGGGTGCATCTTGGGGCACAGAGACATTTCCAACCATCCTCTTTTATTTCTCTTCCCAATCCTATAGCCAATCTTTTCACAGCTTTTTGGGGGGTTGGGTGGGGGTGGTGTGCCACCAGGTTCCTCTTTTGTCAGGTATTGTTATAAAAAGAAAAATTAATGTAAGGTAAAAAGTAGATGCCTTTAAAAAGCTACCAATAAATCATTCAAAGTCTGTCAGTTTTCTGCACAGGCTGCTAGAAGAATAGATTTAATGGATCTACATACAACAGAGATTTTCTATATTGCTTAAGTTTTCTTATCTGGCAGGGCTTTGCATCATTTGGAACCAGCCCCATATCGTGGGTAGACTCTCCTGATTTCTCTCAAGGAGTGCTTTGGTTGTGGGGGAGTCCATGTATAACTTCTCTGAGTGTTTCTTGGTGTCTATTTCGAGACACAAAGCCTAAGAATACAGCGCAGAATGTGACAGTGCAGAATACAGAGGGAAGCTGTTGATTACCATTTGTATTTTTAGACTCCTCGTTTCAGGAGGATGCCAAAAGCAAACTTCAGCAGTCAGATCCAACTGTATCATGCCTCATGACAGTATAAAATAGTGAGACAATTTCTGAAACTACATTAAGAATCATAGTTTATCTGCATAAAATTGCTAAAATTGTGTAGAAATCTGTATTGTGGATCATAAGTTAATGTAAAAACTCCAAGCTATTTTTTTTTTCCAGTTTGTCTGTTTAAGCTACTGGGTGAGTTGTTGCATGAATAAATTTATTTTCTTCCTCTGAAACTGTATAATATTAAATGCTGTGTTGTTGGCATAAAATATAAGTTGATCAGACAGACAAAGATTATTATTCTGACAACTGTATACACAAGGGTATCGTTGTACATTGAATTTCAGCGTGTAATATGGTATAAATCTTCATGAGAGACTCAACTTTTATTGGCTGCACAGAAGGTGCTTTTCCTTATTAAATACGGGAGATGGTCCCGGGGGGGATTTTTTTAAAAATATCTTTATCCATTTTTTTTCCCAGCCGGTCTCTGTGCCCCGGGAGGCTGAGGGATCCGGCGGGGTGAGCAATTCTCCCTGGAATGCCTGGATGGAGACACAGTCATGCTTTAGCACTGGAGTACCTGGAATGTTTTGCCTCGGCAGAACCCCACAAGCCTCACCCTTCCCATTCCATAGGCAGATGGGTGTGCTCTGTCTGGAGCCCGTAGGACACATAAATTCACCTTAATTCAGTGAAATGTTACCAGTGCAACACTAAAACCACTCTGGATCTGCTCTCCTGACATTCCTGGCTCTCACTGACTGTTGCCAGCCTCTCTTTCCACCTGCTGAGGGTTTTTGGGGCACGGGGACACCCACAGGGCCGAGGGCACAGAGTGAGAGACCCTCTCGTGGAATTTAAACTGCATCCATCCTTTTCCTGGCCAGTGCAGGGAAAGCAGCTTTCACTGGCCCTGAGTAATTAGGAGATTTCATCAACTGTCCATCCAGAGGGTTCCCCCTCCCTCCTAAATCAGCAAGGCTGAAGAGACTGTGGAATTTTATGGCCTCTCTCTTCCTCCAGGTTTATTAGTCAGTTACTGGCATTGCTCAGCTGGGAGGGCTCTGGGCACAGGGGTGTAACTGCATTTGGAGCTGATGAAATGCCAGTTCTCTGCAGATTCATATATTGCATTCAACAAGTCACTTGAATCTTTATTTGACATCTCTTTCCCCACCTGCAAATGAGAATCAGGTGGATCTTTCCTGGGACGGTCTTTGTGTCCTCACACCCACCCTCTTTATGGATTTATACATGCCACTGTCCCACAGAATGGGTGAGGTTTGGGGGGTGAAGGCAGAGCTCAGATCTGGGCTGTGCACCCTTTCTTTAGATCAGACAAAATCAGGGCTCAAACTTCCAAAATCTCTCTTCTTTGCTATGAAAAGTAGTTAATTGTGATATTTCAGACCCTTTTAGAGACCATATGAAAACCTGGCATTACTAATTTATTGCACAATTTATAGCATCAAAGCCTTTCCAGATGTCCAAAGTTCTCTCTTCTCATCCTGGTACTTTCTGTTACAACTTTATCATTTGATGCACTTCAAATCTTAGACTACACCAGTACCTTTCATAGCAGTACCAACCCTAAAGTCTGTATGCATCACCTTTATGGCACAAGAAAGGGCTATGAAATGTTGTCTCTCTGCTACTGATTTGGGTATTATTATGCTGAGAGAGAGTAACAGCTGTAAGCACAAAATAACACTTATTTCTCCTCCCACAGGAACATGAAATGGCATATATTGTTTTTAAAATTAGCTATCACATGTGCAGTTCTATTGTATATAGCTAAATAATAAAAGTAAGTGCATTTTTAGGTGCTCTTCAAATGAGGTCACAGTGCTGATGAAGTTCTTGGTATTTCTCTGATTTTATGAGATTCCAGGGGCAGTGATGAGATGTGTGGCACACGGGTGCACGTGTCCAATTTGAAAATGCCCTAAATATAACTTGAAGGGCTAATCACATTTACAGTCCACCAAATGTGTATGAATGCATTTTGATGTGAGAAAAACACATCCACTGAGGAAATAATAAACTATTAGCCTATTAAAGTATGTTTTTTTCACTGCTAATTTTAATAAGGGCTCAGTCTTAATTCTCATGTACACCACGGGAAAGATACATTTTGGTACATGGTTTCCACAGCCTCGTTTTGCACTCTTTCCTCCAGTTAGAAGTGGGAAAATACTCTTTTCCAAAGCAGAGCTGTTCAGGAGTGGCCTGAGGCACTGCCCCAGCAGCAGCACAGCCTGCTCTGGGTCTCCATCCTCCCCCGGGGTGTTTGCAAACCCCGCAGGCAGGGCTCGGGGCACACCTTTCCTGCAAACCCTGCTCCCCACGGGAAGGACAGCACAAGTCTGGAGGAATAAGGGGCAACAATTCTTTTGCAAACACTGATCCAACTGGAACACTTCAAAAATCTGATCCGGGAGGAGAAACGATCACTGAGGCCGCTCTCCTTCAGGGTGTCTGGAACTCAGAGCAACAGCTCTTGAGTTATTAGCTGGGTACTTTAGCATTTGTCTTCTGAAGTCAGTGCCAAAGGCATAGAGGCAGAATAAAGAATAACAGCACATTGATAAATATGCATCATTTCCCCCTGCCTTCCACAAGACCTGTGTAAAATGGAAAGGCATAATTGGACTCTTAGCAAATATGATGGACCGGAATTTATTTTGGGGTGGGTTTATCTTTTTTCCCCAGATTGAATCTTTGTAACATCACATTTCAACCTGCTGTGATGACTTCCAGGCCTGATTTACAAATCTTTCAGATGGAGAATGTCGTGTGGAAACAAAATAAATACTTCCTTGGCCATGACTTTTCGTTTTGGGAAGTTATCAGATTGGGAGGGAAAAAAACCAGAAGAGAAACTGAGCTGTGCCTGCTGAAGGGATGAGTTTGTCACCTGGTGAACTTGGGATCTCCACTGGCCACCTGGTGGGATGGGGAGTCCCCAGAGTCTCCTGTCTCTCCCATTCCTCTCCTCTCCCACCACAATGATTGTGGCTTTTGGCTCATTCTCACGGCTGATCTACAGCCTGAGTGTGGGACCGAGAAAGGAAAGGACGCAGAATGGCAGGCACTGAGTGCAGCAATCCCGTCTCCAATTGCATTTCAAATGGCAAAGGAATTCCCAATAAAATGTTGCTTCCAGTTTATAATTCAGTGATCCCATTTTTCTCTCGGGGCAGAAGATCTGAGATGCAAACTGGATCTGCATTATTGTTTTTGTCTCTGAGGGAGCATCTTTATGGAGCACAGCTCTGACAGAGGCACGGGCAGAGCTGGCAGCTCTGGGCTGGGAAGCTTTTCTGCCTGTCTCCCACCATACACCTCATCACAGTGATGTGCCTTTATTTTACCCCTTGGATCATAAAGAACATTGAAACCAGAACTGCGAGTGCCTTAAAGTCTTTTTGGTTCACAGTGCAATGTGTGAGAACCTACAGTTAAACAAGAGCAATTACTGAACATTTTTGCTAATTTGGAGATGCTTTGCCAAATATTTTACCTATTTTTTTTTTCAATTTTATTTTCCAAAAGCAAGTAAGAAATGGCCAGAAGAACTACTGGCTACTGCTAAGGAAGACTTAATGGAATGTCCTGTGGTGGTTGCACCATAATAAAATATAAAACCAGAGACAGCAGAAGGTAAGAATGGCCATGCTGTGTTGAACAAAAAGGTGTCAAGCCCAGGCCCTCCACAAGAACATTCCAAGGCATATTCGAGTGCCATCAAGGCCATACAATTCTGTGCCTACAACTCCATAAGGATGTCTATGAGGATGTCACAAGCCACAGGTTGTCTCCGTGTGTTTAATCACCCTAGACAGCTTAATCTTGATTAATTTAGCTGTTTCTTATGCAGGTTATGCTGTACAGCCTCAAAAGCTTAGAATTAAAAATACATTTTTCTAATGTTAAATGATACTTGATTTGCAGTCCTTAATTTGTCCTTGTAGATTAACATAATGTTTCATTGCCAAGTCAGACACCACTGTCGAGTTACAAATATTTTATGACAATTTCAGTTGTCTATTTGTTTTATTCTCTGCAATAAAATCTCCAAATGCATTATTGCCATGTTTTGCCTTCATCTCCATTTCACACGTGGTCACTGATGTGGTTGCTCCTTTGAGCAGGAGGTGGGAACAAATGACCTCCTGAGGTCTCCTCACCCCGAATTATCCTATCAGCCAATACAATCTCGAGTCACCAATTTCCTTCAGTGCCCAGCAGAATTACAAACCCGTAAACCTGTTTTTAACAGCCATGCAAAAACTACCACAGATTTTCTGCACGGAAAAAAACTCGTGAGTTTTCAGCTGAGCATCCCTCTCCACGGAAGCAGCTCTCTAGCACAGCAAGCAGGACACTGAGCATTTCTGTGCTCCATTTAATCCCACAGCCAGTTGGCCAGCAGCAGCAGGCTGGTGGCCAAGCAGCGTTTGTGGTTCAGCGCCGCTGGGAAAACCTGGAATGAGTGCCTGGTGTCCTTTCCCCACTCCTCCTTCCCCCAGAAGGACATCAGGCTGCTTGTTTTTCTCTCCTACCTGGTGGAACGTGCTGAGGTTATTTGTGAAATGAGTAAGTGGTACAGGATAGTTCCAGGTTTTGGGTAAGAGGCTGAACATCTGCAGACAAAATAAAAAATTTTATTTGTCTCCCTCTGGCCTTGTATAGTTGGAATGGACAACTGGGCCAGGGCTTTAACGTTACCAAACACACGGCAAAACAAGGCACAAAGTCACACAACACGTGGGGAGGGGGGACAGATCACATCACACCTGGCTGAGCAAACACAGCGAGATCACTGGGCTGGAGGGGAGAGCTGGGAGCCGAGGCCTGAAGAAGGTGGGGAGGGAAGAAGGAGGAAGAAA
The DNA here is from genome assembly GCA_013397975.1 of Machaerirhynchus nigripectus. Lineage (NCBI taxonomy): Eukaryota > Metazoa > Chordata > Aves > Passeriformes > Dicruridae > Machaerirhynchus > Machaerirhynchus nigripectus. The sequence goes on from VZRQ01010638.1 coordinate 278,141, forward strand.
GTTCTGGGAATTGTGTCAGTGATGGGAATCACCGGCTGTGAGAGCGCTCCAGTGACCAGTCTGTGGAACAGCTCCAAGCTGCAGCAGCTGGCCAGGAACACCCCGATATTCCTGGAGTCACTTGGAGGACAAAAGCATGGGATGGTGACTTCGTTCAGCCTGAAGCTGAAGGCTGATTTGGGGCACAGAGGGTGCAGAGCACACTTGGGTTTTCTGCCCTGGCACAGGGAATTCTCCCAGAGCAGTGCCAGGAGCTCTGGGGACCTGCACTGTTACAGACACAACTGCATGGAAAATGTCAGGGCAGGCTCTGCAGGTCAGGTGTCTGAGTCTGGGGACAAAAACCCTGACCCCCTCTCTGCTCTCAGAATGAACCAAAGCAGACTTTAAAGCAACAGATCTTCTATGATGCTTCCAAACATCCAGCAGCAGTTTATCACTGGATTAGAATTTATAAGAAATAAGTAGCAAATGGTGCAAATCAGCGCCCTATTTAGGAGTGAAAATAATATTTTACAAAAAAACCCTCAAACTTCCAACACTGGCATCACCAAAGAACAAGCACCGATGTATTTGTATATTCAGGAAAACGACTCCTGAAGGAAGTCTTCCCAAAATTACTTCTGGCTCTGTGTAATTCAGGAGATAGATGCATATGCCCATGAATTGTTTAACTGTAGAAATGTCTTTTATTCCTGTGTAGCAGATGCACAAAAGGAAAGGGAATGTTTTATAACTTAGGCTTTTAAATAATAAATAAATGCTGACATTCTCAGCTGAGACATCTTGATTTTTGCGTACTGTGTAATACTGAAGTGTACAAATATTTTTTTAGAAAGAATTATTTTTCCCTTTTTAAAAAGCATATGAAGCCTCAAGAATATGATAAAACATCACAGTTGGTTTCTAAATGCTTTGCATCTTAATATGGTTGAAGTTAAGGCAGTAAGTAATTTCTGAGTTTTTCCCTTGAGCTGCGTAGTTCTTTTCATATGTAATTATTCTCTGAGTGCATTAGATAATGCTATGGTTCCCACAGCTGTATACACATCTATAAATCATTAATGAGGCAGTTAACTGAAACAAAACTATAAAAGATTTGCATTACCCGGCAGAACCCAGCCTTAATTGACTTCCAGTTATTTACAATTAATTTTTCCATTTGGAATAATGATTGCAAGCAACTTAGGGTTTTTTATTACTGAGGAATCAGATGCTGACTGTTCATCAAAAGTTTTTACAGAGGGACTGTGTCAGTGGACAGTAATGAGCTGGAGGTAACCTGATTTTTACACGTACACCCACTCCCCCACACTGGCAGAGGGGGTGGGGTGGGAGGGGGCACGTGCAGTAAAATGCAGCCAGCAGAAACTTTTTTTTTTGTCCTTTTTATCACATACCTAAGTTTAAAAACAATTCATTTCCTTTTGTAATAGCATCCAGCTGAAAGGCAATAGGATGGACAGAGCTGGCTGCAGTTCTACATAGAATAAACAGCATGAATGAAGAGAGTAAATATTTATTTCTATCTTACAAGACTGTAAGATAGACACCGGGGAATAAACGATGCAGAGGCTGTTGAGTAAATATTATTCCATTATGCTATTTAAAAATTACTTTTATAGAGACATAGAGCACAGAGTAAATCCTCATTAAGCTGTCACTGTTTGAGGCAGGCCCGGGATGGGGGCTGTGTGTCAGGGCCTGGACAGACACACGGAAGAGATCAGCTCTCTGTGCCATGGGAGCGGAACTCTCGCTGACACTCATGGGCCGGGGATGTGTTCATCGGGAGGGGATGTCATGTTCAAACCCTAATAAAACCTAAAAAATCACCGAGCCCTTTTGCAGCAGCTGATGTTGGCTTTGTTACCCCCCAGCCCTCCCTGCCCAGAATGCCTGAGCAGGCAGAGCTCAGCACTGGAGATTCCTGGTCGTGAACCACAGCGAGAAAAGGAGCAAAGGCTCAGGTACTGGGGTGCACTGCTCTGGAACTGCTGTCCTTGGAAATCAATCCTTCCCTGAGACTGAGCAAATGACCCTTCAGTGATTTCCCCTCATGACCCTTACTGGGTACAAAACACATACAATAAATGTTTGGGTTGTTCTCTGTTCTCCCCCTCAGCTACAGCTGCCATGCTGAGGAAGTTAAACGACCTGCTTTATTTTCTTGTTTAAAATAAATAATTTTACTGTCCCTTGGCTAACATTTAAGGCTCTCCACTCGTGCCAGCTGGCTGGGCTGCTCTGAGCCGGGGAGTGCAGGTGAAAGCAGCCCTGTGAACACAGGGAGGGTGGTCGCAGTGGGCATGGGGAGCTTTGGTTTCTGTGCAGGTGATGCAGACCAAGAGACAGACACTGGAAAATGTGGGGCAGTTTAATTCTGCGTGATGCCAAAGCAAGAGGCTGCTCTCTGCCTTATCAATAGGTGCCAGAGAAAGGCCACTGGAATCGATCTAGGAAATGACAATCCAGCACTGGTAACCTTGAAAATCCTGCAGGCTCCTGCTGGAGTCATTTTTCCCAGGTTCTGTTCCGCTGGGCTGTGCTGCAAAGTGTAATGTAAAGTAACGTGACAGCCCAGCCATGGGTCATTCAGCCTGTCAGTAATTCCAGGCTTGGCAAATTGGTCCTGCCTCCTCACCAGTCCATGAACTTCACAGATACTTAACTTACTCATGCTACACTGCCTCCTGCATCAGTTTAGCTGGAAAAGCCACTTCCATGTGTGAAGTCTGAGAGGCTTTTCCTTTGGAAATCGGGCTGGTACCAGATGAGCAAACAATATTATTATTTTCATTAAGATATCACATCCTGTCAACACATAGCATTGGCAATTGCATTTCAAATAACTGTGTCTTGACAAATGGTACGGTACAATTTAGACAGTGTTTTTGCTGTGTCCATGATCATTCTTACTGGGCTTGTTTTCCTGGAGTAGGAAAAGCTCTGTTTGTAAACTCAGAACTGCACTAACTCCTTATGCACCAAGGGGGTATTGCTGACACTGGTAATTTTCTTTCAGTGGGTGCAGAGTATCAAACTGATCAAACCTCCTCTTTCTTGTAGGAATCCTGAACAGTCTGTTACTGCCTGTCTTCAAGCAGCAAAAGAGAAATACCCTGGCTTGGGAGTTTCTTGAGGGTTTGCTTTGAAGAAGCCAAAACCAATTTAAGTGAAAACAAACTTTCATTTGGTGAAAATTTCTGTTAATTTAAAAAAACCTAGTAACTATGAAAACCATGCAATTTACTTACCAGCTCTTACAAATCAGCAGCCTTAGCCCTGCAGGGTTTCTCGTCCCAGTGCAGAGTTCTCACTTCCCTGTGACTCCTTCCAGCTGGGTTTGGTTTGGTGTAAGAGTCGGCACCTGTGGATCCAGGCTGTGGGTTAAACACAACAGCTTTTCCCTTTTCCCTGTATGCCTTTTTCTTTCTTTCCCCCAAGTTAGTATGAGCTGAACATAACATACCAGAAGAAAGAAATAATTACAGTCAGGATGTGAGGATTTAATCTTTTTCCTTTGGAATGGAATCTCAATCTTCAACTACAAGGAAAAAACCATGAAAAGAATCAGAGCTTTTTCCAACTGCTTTGCACATTGTAGAGTCATTTCAACGTTGTAATATAGGTGTCAAACGTTACTAAATCAGCTGTCAAATGCTATCAAACACTTACTTTGCACAGGTGTAAATGATCACATAAAATGCAAAGCACTGATCTGACACCAAAAATCTCTGTGTACCATTTCTGTCTTCAGCAGTTTTACAGAACTATCAAGAAAAAGTCCAATAGGGAGTTTATTCCTTGTTAATTTAAGCTTTTGTGGTCTGTTTTCTTACTTTTGGAGATGTGGTTTCCCCCCCTCTGCTCCAGCTGACACCAAGGACGAGAATGCAACAATTTGTATGGAAAAGTTTCGGACTGATTTACAAAGAACAATATTATGTTCCATAATAATGTTCCAAGTGTTAAAGAATTTTTCCTGCCAAAACCTCTCTTCTGTAAGTGCCCCAGCATCATCAACTGATGGCAGCACAGCTCTGGGAATAAACACTTTCAGCTAATGGCAGGAATTGTCAGGGGAAACACGAAGCAGGTATTTCTCTCTGATACAGAATGAAACATATGATTAAAGTTAAATGCCAAATCCTACCGGCACTGGAGTGAATTATTTTTCATTCCTGTTAATTCTTTCCTCTCTTTTTAGCTAATTCATCTTGTTTCATTTAATGCCAGTGTTTTTTCCTGTTTGGCCACTTTGGATGGGGGGGACAATTCATTTTAGGCATGTGGCTTTGAGTAACAAGATGAAAGCTTCAGGCAAAGCCCAGACCCCAAAGGAGCGCTCTGCAGGCTCCCTGTGCCGGGTTCAGCTCGCCAAAGGCAGGGCAGTGTGACCACAAACACCTCCCTGCCCCTGCTGCAGCACAGTCCCAAAGGTGCCCTGGTACATCCCCGTGCTGCTGGGACACCCAACTGCTCCATGCAGTGCTTAAATCAGGCTGTGCCCAGCAGAAACTCTCTTAATAACCTCCGTGTGAGGGGTGCTGTACAGCAGTGTTTAGTGTGAGAGAGCCCTGATACAAACCTTATCATAATGAAACCATTTCAGGTAACAACCCAAAACAACAACCCAGACATCTCCACTGTTTTACTTTGGACTTCCTGGTGAAAAGTCTGGCTCGCTGGGGGCTGACTGAAGCATACAGTGATTAATTAGAGCTGGGCCGATTTTGTATAGTTCAATATGAACATGTCACTTCTCTGGCTGCTTCATCTCCATCTTCCCTCTGACCCAGCAGAATTTATTCCAGAATGTTTGCTCTGGTACCAGGAGCAGCAGGTGTATACATACATATATGTATATATACATATGCACACACACAAATATACATGTATGTATGTATGTATGTATTTATGTATGTATGTATGTATGAGGCCAGTGGCTCCTGGGACTGGTACAACAGCCAGGGGATACCTGTGGGGAGTTTGGAGCTCCCTAAGACACCAAACCCCTCCCCCTTTCCCACAACTGACCCCTCTTGGAGACAAAAAATGATGGATGGTGAAATCTACTGCTCAGTGAATACACATTTCAGTGTCCTTTCTGACAGAGCTGTTGTACAACAACAAAGCATTTTCAAACATGCAAGGATGAATGTATGTTAAAACAGTTAAATGGTTATAAAGCATCCCGTTTTTAAAATATCCCTTATCGTAAGAACACTTTAGTGTATGGTGCTGCATTTGCTTTCACAGCTTTGGGTTATGTCAACAGAATCATATAATGAAGACGTAGTAAAATCTTACTGCATTTGTAACTGAAACTCAGAAAAATGGGAGTTTTTATTTTAAAAAACGAGCTCCAAAAAGAACTTTTTCCCTGCCTAAGATGCCCACACCCTAATGTTCATGCCAAGGATGCTCTATTCCAACAGAGGACCCAAAGAGGTTCAGGTCTTAAGGCAAGGGTGGGTGCAAGCTGCAGCACTCGTGCTCTGCTGACGCTGAACTGCCTCATTTCAATTGATTTCTTTGATGTACAAATACAAAGCAGTAGCAAATCATTATCCATCTATAATACATCATCATAAAAATATTTTTTCTGCCCTTCCATCTCAGCTTCAAATCATCAAAGATGCCCTTATTTGCAGAGAGAGCTAAAGTCACAATGTTTATTAATAGTGACTTTACAAGTGCTTAAGCACTTGCAGTACGTATTAGAAATGATGATGGAACATGATCTGGCTTAGAAAAACCCCTCTGTAAATTCCTTCCCCTCTCTGTCCCCACCCCAGCAAGGACAGCAGGGCAGGTGGATGCTGTGAGACCACAGCAGGAAGCAGCAGTGGGCAGGTGGGAAGCGCCTCCATCAGCGCTGCTGCCAAAGGTCCCAGATCCAAGCCCAGGCTGGGAATTGTCCCATGTGTATTTAGGGCTCAGTCCATGCACAGGCACAGGAGGTGTTGGGGAGATCAGCTGAGGCCATAAAGGAAATTTGTAACAATTCAGGTTAGCGCACATTTTGTCATGTTACCAAAAATAGCCTGTAAATAAATACATTTACAGGCCACTTCTGAAAGACGGCAATTACTTAAAGCAGCACTCAGGTTTTAATGCACAGCCGTGCATTTCCAAAGGAGTGTTCTGGCTGTGGACTGCTATAGATCCAGGCTTCCAATGGAGATTGGGCACTATTGATCCTCTGGGGTTTATTATGGTCTGCACTGCACAGGACTCGGAACGCTGCTGCCATCCACCAGCCGTTCTGCCTTCAGCCAAGATCACCTTGTGTCCAGGCCACCCCAGCTCCAAGGCCATTCCAAAGGGCAGCCACATGCCTGGAGAGGCTCTGTAGGGACCCAGAGCTGGCAGAGGGGCCGTGGGTGCTGCACCCCAAATACACCCAGTAAGCTGCACACAGCCCCCACTGCAGCAGGAGGGGCTGCCCGCATCCCTCTGCCCCACAGCCAGGAAGGAGCACCCAAAAACCCCAACCCCAAGAGGTGCTGTCCCTCTCTGGGTACCAGCTGGGGCTGTTCTGGTGAGGAGGAGTGTGGTGGTGAAGGCTGAGGCCGCTCCTGCCCTCATCTGCCCTGGGGTGGGTTTAACACCTTTCTCCCACACAAGGTGTGCTGGGCAGGCTGAGCTGACACTCAAACCCCTCAGCCTCTTGCTCTGTCAATACTTACCTGGAGCCACCTAGGAAGGACTGAAAGCAGAGCCAGTCTCTCAAGTTTTTCAATCTCCTAAACCTCATTTGTCAGAATTTTGACATTTAAAACCAATCTGGGCTGGGCAGATCAGGAACCAACCTGTGCTCATCAGCCCAGGCTCAGTGCTGCCTTAAGCAATGTGTACATCAGCCACTGAGGGGGAAAATGCTCAAAAAGCCTTTATGGAGATTAAAGAAAAGTGCAAAATTGTTGGTATTTTAGAGACTGAACTATTTAGTTACATTAAGTCTTTCTAAACTACACGATACTGGATAACTGAGCAAAGATCTTTTCAAAATGCACACTTCACAGGAGCACTGCCAGCACGGGGTCAGCCAGAAATGCTGCAGCACCCCAAAGGCTGTTTCAATTCCTTTTCAAAAATAAGATTCAGAAATTAAGTCCAGCCCCCACTTCAGAAAATCCCACTGGAACTGAAATTAAAACTAATATAATACCTAAAGGTACAATTTAAGTTCTGGTGCTGCTTATTCACATGTGAGCATTTATTAAGAATCAGGAGGCCTCACAATTCCTGATGCTCCTGTTTCTTTGTATCACTCAAATTTTGATTGTTTGATCAATGGCAGCATGAGTAATGCAGTTACTAGAACACCTGTTATAAAAATAATATGGAACAAACCCAATTTGTAGATTGGAAGAATATTCTGATAAGTCACTTGATCACCTGTAGAACAGAGGGCAACGTTTTCTTGAACTGACACTGGTTAAGCTAAAAGATTTCTTTTAAAACAAAAAAAAAAATCAGGTGATTCTATTCTGCTGTGTTACAGAGCAGAATCTGTTTACAGAAGTCTGCTAAAGAGAAAAAAATGCAGTGCTAAAAATAAAAGAAATTGTGAACACTCCACATATAGGCAGAAGTAAACATAATCATAGGAAATACATTCCTTGCAGATCTATTTAAAGGTCTTTTTTGTTTTTAAATGACAGTGATTAATATCAGGGCACGTGTGTGCAAACATGTGTACATCAGCAGGAGTTTGTAAGTAAATAAGCACCGTGCCTCTGACCCAGCAATGAAAGTAAAGAGGGAACAGGTATCACTTAATTCCATCTAACCCAAACCAGCTTCCAGTCCCGTGTTTTGAGAAGGGAACATCTCAGTTGCAAAGTTCAGAATCTGGAACATAACAAAAATTAGGAAAATGCTTAATACCAACCCACCCTCTTTATTAAGTCATTTCTTCAAGTATTTTTAATAGTGCAAAATACTGGTTTGCATTAGTACAGTTACTATGGGAATTCACAGTCCAAAAAAAAAAATCTTAAAAGATTTCCAAAGTCAAACAAAAAACTTTTTAATACTGTATTTTTAGCAAGAACATTTTTAACAAAGAATGTGTACTTTAACTTAATATGGTACAACAGAGAAACCATACTTAAAAGTTTCCATTATCTAACACTCTACTGCATATTCATTTTTCCATCTTAAAAGACCAAAAGCCAAGCTGAACTGAGCATTAAAAAAAAAAGCATCAATTATAATCCTCATATTACGTCAGCTATTAGGGTTTAGCTCACACTTTTGAATTGGTCATCTAATGAAAGGACAATTTTTACATCGTTCTTTTAAAAAATGTACACACATTTCTTTTTAAAACGTAATATATATCGAGTATCTGCTTCAGTAAACAAAGCTTAATTTATAAACACAATCGAAACAGCTCCATGTTGAACAGTTTCAGTGATATACTGGACTTGTATGATGTACAGCCAGTGAGGACCATTGTGGCTTAAAATCATTGTGCCATTGCTATTCAGTAATAGCCACCTCCTAAGGAAAAAAAAAGTTCTTTTTTGGGGCGGGGTGGGGAGGGGAAATAATTCATGTATGTGCTTAAAAATACTAAAACTCCTTTCTATCTCCGGGGACCTAAAAATGATCTGTTGTGACAGGCTTGGTTTGGTATGGTAAGCTTGTAAAAAGTCTCAGTATTTCTTAATACGGCAGTTTTCAATGCAGCAACAGTAAATTGCTTGAAATTGTCCTTCAAGTTTCATGCTACAAATCCTGTTCCTCACACAGCACTGAAGGCATCAGAGGTTGGAAGGGACATTTCTCAGGAACTATATAGTCTTCAAATAGTGGTCATTACAGGTTTTTCAGCAGTAGGTGGTTCCTTCAGTACATGATGGTCGGTTTGATGTATGTTCTGTTTTCTGGAGGAAACAAAAAACAAAGAAGAACAAAGTCAATTGCGCAGCTGAATATTTCAAAATTAACTGACACTTAGGTGGTTTCTTCACTTGGTTGTGGGTCTTTTCGCTCCTCAAGCCAAATGACCAGACCTGCAAGGGAGACAAACTGAACTGCCCATCACGTGGGCACGTTTCGTGTCGGAGAAGGAGGCTCTGGGTGCCAACACCTGGCCAAGCCCTCGAGAAATGACCAAGACCCAGCACCACCTGCCCTGGTGTTTGCCAGCAGTGGCTCAGGACAGGCTGCGAAAACTCTGATCTGCATTTTCTTCCTTTACAGCTTTTTTTTTTTTTAATCAAACACTCTTTTTCTCCCAAAGGCAGCCCATGTTGGATTGCTGCCTCCTTGGGACAGACCCAGGGACAAGGCACCCGCTTTACCACACACCCTTGTCACTGCACAAAACCTGCCAGGGAACAGGGTGTTAAACCAAAACTGCATTGCTTTCAAAAAATGTAAATCAGGATCTGTTCTTGGAAAACTGTTCTTTCATTCAGAAACCACCACATTTTGCTTAAAATTCTATTTCTTTATTTAGAGAACGAAGCCGAAAAGCACTTCATAAAAATATTCCTAGTTATAGTACCTATCAACTGTGATTTTTCACATTAAGCAACTTTAAGCCCAGAGAAAAAATAAATATTGAAATGCCCACAGAAACTGAAGCTAACAAGAATCCATATTCCTGTTCATTATACAATGAATCATGAATCCACCCAGCTAAATCCGCAAGTACTGATCTGGAAGATGATAGCAAAATGATAATATGGAGCAGCATTTTGTATAATGTTGACATCTCTCCCATTACTGTTTTACATATGCCAATACTGAGCACTCCAAAGGAACGAGCAAGTATTGACCTGCAAACTGACACTGATCCTTGGAGCAATCTCCAAGTTTGCCACATTTCAATTTCAAAATGCATTTCAGCTATAATATGAGTGATTTATCATTTAGCAGTAGCTGTCAAAGTAACCTCCTAGATAAAACAAAAACATCTGGAACCATAAACAGAGGAGAGCAGTAGCTGAATTTTAATCCAAATCCGACATGTTCACTTCATTAGGAACAGGAAACAGCTAATTAGTAATTGAATGTTTTGTGGTTTTAAGGAGGCTCAGACTCTCCAAACCAACATGATTTAATACGTATATTGGATGTAAGCACAAATAAAGATCACAAGAGCCAGGGATGTAACAACTCTAGAGGAACGCTTGGGAGCCTCCAAAAAAAAGGACTAAAATTAGTTTCAGGCCATAGGCTGATGAAATTCTTATCTTAAACCTAGTAGGGAATTGCTAAAGCCTGGGGGAGTGAGCAGGAATGCAAGGATCGGACACTGTGGGGTTTGTTTGTGGTTTGGGGTTTCTTTTCCTTTTTCTCATGATCATTAGGAAGCTGCACATGGCTTCTTCCTAGTGGAGGCTGTTCTTTATGCTCTTACTAAATTTTAAGTATCATTTTTTAAATTAAGGTAAGATGAGGACATTGAGGGTACTGTGGGCTGACTAAACTTTGGAACAGGTTTCCATATTTCCCTCCAATTCCCTTTATTTCTCAAGGAAGTTCAATGGAGGTATCTGGAATACCTGTAAGAAAGAAAAGTAAATGCCACAGCTCAAACCCAGGGCAGCCACCCAGGAGACATCATTGATCAGTGAACAGAAAGTGCATAGTTAAATATTTCCTTTTTTCTAACACCCTCAATTATTCTCCAGAAATTAAAATACTTTTTTGTTGCTGTGCAATAAACTGAATTTCATGGCATTAACCACGTCACACAGCAACCACCTCTGAGGAATTAACGTGCTGGGAGCAGCTGTGCCCCCACTTACACAGGGAAGACAATGTGATGTTGTCAAATTAATCTTTTCTGGAGAATACTCACCATCTCCTCAGTGCAGCTGACTGCAAGCTACAGACCATTTTATGGCACTTTACTGTATTATATAGCAAAGATTTGAATAAATCTGTGTGCAATAAATGTATTCTTTTATCAGGTTTATCCCTTAATCAAATATTCATTTATGTGGGCTTCATTCTATTAAAAAATGAAATTATACAAAGGTGAGCAAAAGCGTAGATTTACAGTAGTTTAAAGCCTAATCTCATTCTCTAGGGGTAATACTGACAATATAAAAACTGTATAAATGATATTCCCTAACACTAAATATGCTTATGAGCCCCCTGTGCATGTTACACTGCTTTACAGCCTACAGAGCAATGCATGACTGGCTTAATAAGCAAGACATTTAGAAAGGAGGTTTTTTTCCCCTTCACAATGTGTAAGACAAGTAAAGATTTTTGAGTTTCTAGGTGAGCCAGAGTCTGGATTAATAACTGGAATTTTCCCTCAGGATGGTCTTCTTCTCTTCTCTTCTCTTCTCTTCTCTTCTCTTCTCTTCTCTTCTCTTCTCTTCTCTTCTCTTCTCTTCTCTTCTCTTTTTTTTTTTTTTTTTCTTTTTTTTTCTCTTCTCTTCTCTTCTCTTCTCTTCTCTTCTCTTCTCTTCTCTTCTCTTCTCNCTCTTTCCGTGTCTTCTCTTCTCTTCTCTTCTCTTCTCTTTTTTTTTTCTCTTCTCTCTTGTTAGCCCAGGTTAGGTGCAGCTCTTGCACTCTTTTTAGGCACAATTTTATCATTTGTCTTTTTCTTTTAAGGTTTTAATGGGTGCATAAAGGACAACTCCAAAGGCAATAACCATAATTTGCATATTTATTCACATTTAACTTTTTTCTTTCTATTTTGAGTTTTCTGAATCCTTTGTGAGGCTTTGTTTGTAAGATCTCTGGTTTAAATCTGGAATTCAGCTTTATTTCCCTAACACTACTTTAAAACAAAATTCCCACATGTACCCTCCCGATGTGCCCTGGCAATGCTGGTGTGCAAAGCCAGCCCAGGCAGAGGAGCCACACCTCGGGACTGCCAGGATCTGAGGGACAGTGTGAACTGTGGAGAAATTCACCGGAGGAAGGAAATGTGGGATCTGCTATGCAGTGAGAAAATAGGTAAATATGATGTATCAAGAACTGTAAATATTCCATGTAATTTATAAATTACAACCCAGCACTACAGGCTGCAGAGAATATGGGTAGCAGGGATGAAATAACAAACTGGGAATCTTGCTCTGCCAACTGAGCTGGAGGAGGAGCTGGGAGAGCAGCTGAAATAGGGTCAGGTGGAGCTGAGAGCTGCCCGTGTGGCCAGAGCAGGGGCAGAGGGGCGAGGACAGCCCTGTGCCAGGCTCTGCCCTCTCGGAGCCTCTGCACAGCTCCTGCTTCAAGGATCAGATCCAGGAATCCTACAGGATACCACAAGTGTCCAACTGCACGGGGGCTGAGCTCTCTACCCTTCCCAGGCTGGGTAAACACCAGCTCAGTTAGATCAGAGCCAAGCCCAGCTTTGAGTGAAGCAACACATGGGAAATGCAATGCTGTAACAATAAATTAACTTGAAAAGCTGGGGCTAATTAGTTTGAACCAGTGTCTTACTTTCTACAAAGAAAAACATCAGACAAAACCAGCTTGCTTCTGCTGTGGATCACATCCCTCAGAAAAACCCTCTTTCCCTGAAGCCCCTGGCAGACAGGAGTGCTGCCTGCATGGAAGGAGAATGAATCCAGGCCCCTCACCGTGGGTAAGGACCAGAGCAATTACCAAAACACAGCAAAGGATCCCTTTGCTACCATGAGAAGAAGATGGATCTGGGCTGATCATTCAGCTGAATAACAAGTAAAAATGACCTCTTTGCCTGCTTATTAATTGTCCAGCAAAACTTCTTTTATCTGCAAACATCCTTCCAACTGAGCAGTGGAAGAGCAGGGCATGGCTCCCTCTAGATCCAGGAAGAACAGTCAGTAAATGCTGATTGTGTGAGCAGCAGTACCAACAAAGGTTGGTTTGTTTTAATCCCTCACACTTTGCTGTGGCCTCTCTCCAGCCCTGCAGAGGTGCCCTTTCTGATGTCTAGAGCTGGCTGAGTCCCTGGGATCCCTTGGGATTGGTACCAGAACCTCTCCTTCCCTCAGGACCGTGGTGCCTGACCCTCCAGGGCTGCTCACTCACAGGGCTTCTGGGTTAGAGTTTCTTCCCCATTTATTTTGTGCGTAAGGGTGCCGAGTTGCCCTTGTCAAATATTTCCTCATCCATGTTAACAGAGCTAAAAAAACTTGTACTAAACCCAGGGTTTCAAGTCAGTCAGTGTAAGGCCCCGTTCCTGGTGAGTGGCTGATGGGGCAGCTCTCAGCTGTGGCCACGGGAGTGACAGTCTGGGAACCACACAGGAACTTTAAATGAGCTTTTCTAGAAACTCTGCAATGACACAGCACGAGGTAGCTACCAGGGCTTTAATAATTCAGAGCGTCCAGAGCAGGACATGGTGCTAGGGAGAGAACACTGCTTGGGCAGGAGGAAGAACAAGAGGCCTAAGGCTCAGATAAAGCAGGTGGGATTTGAAAACTCACTGGTTAGATGAGAACTTTAATAAACCAAAGCCCAGTTTTCGAAATGATCAAACTCAAAATACATTCCAAACTTCAACAGTCCTTCATCTTTGACAAACAGATAAAAACAAAATGTTATTCGTGGTAACTTGAGAGTCTTTGTGCCAAACCTCTGCCAGGTTATGTCACAAACAAAAGCAGCAGCAGCAGCCCTGGCTCACCCTCCTGTTGCAGGCACAGCGCAGCACATTTTCACCTCAGGAAAGCCTGCCTGCCTATGCTGCTGCCTCCTTCCTGAAATTCAGAGTATTTTGTTTTTTTGTAAATTGTTGTTATCAAGTATTACTGTAACATCTACTTTTTAAGATTTTAAGCTAACATTGCTTTGCTGATTGTTCCAATATCCCCTAACAATGAAATATTGTAATACAAAAGTTAACTAAGGTATAAACATGCAAAAGGAGAAGTCTCCCTGCGATCATAAAATGATGTTATTTTCTGTTCAGCAGTTCATGTTACTGCTGTTCATGCTAATTAATTAAAGGAGCTGTTGCTGTAATGTGCAAACAGGGAATCTGAGAAACTGAGAGGGCTTTTAGGTCTCGGAGTGAAGTTAAGTCAATCTGGGCGCGGGCAATCAAATGTAATGAAATCACTTGTCAGTGCTAAGCTTGCAAAAACTGTGAAGTTTGACTAGGGAGTAAAAGGATTATAATTAGATTTCCAATAGGATAATAACTAAATGGCAGAAAGCAGTAAAGAGAAAATATTACTTTGTTAGCTAATGGTGCTGCTGTTCGGTTTTAGTTTTTATCAGCACACTTGTAGTTGTGCTAATTTAATTTGCTTTTATCAGCAAAAATGCACTACTCGAATGGTACTTGAATGTCATTTGCAAAAATCATTGATCTGAAGGTGCACTTAATGACACCCAGTATGTTTATTTTATGTGGAAGGGAGATTGGCTGATAAAATGGTTGATGCACTGTGGTGCTGGCCCAGGAGTGAGCGGTGCAAGGAGGAGCAGGAGGGTGTCTGTGTGCTCATCACCTGCTCTGCTCCACTGCGGCTACCACTGATCTCTTCTGCCAGCTAAAAAGCTCCCAGCTCCAGCTCTCAATTAGATCTGGGATATGGAGGATGGAGGCATTAGACTGTAAAGTCCAAAAAAGTTTTAAGTCTCGTCTGCATGAAATTTCTGTTCAATTAAGACACAAAGCCGAGAGAAAATGAGTCAACTAAATGGAAAAGATTTATAATGCAGATCAGAAACGCAGTACATGAACAGCTTGTGTTAATAAAATCATTTTAAGAAATGAGCATAAAATATGATATGACTTAATCACTGTGAAAGGTGGCTGTGCAGTAGTTCTGTAATTTTCCTTTAAACCGTCTTAAGGAGATACTGGCAGTGGAACTAATTGAATTTCAAAGGAAAAGCACTGTGTGAATGATAGATTTCTGTCCAGCAGAGCTATTGACAACAGAAAAAGAAAGCTCTGCATTGATGCTAAAGCTTTTTTTCTGAGCAACAGAAAGAGATTTTGGAAGCTTGGAAACAGCTTTGTATTAGGGACATGTGTTTTGCCTCTTCCTCCTCCCAGGGCCCGAAAAACAAAGGCAGCAAATGACAGGGGCAGTGAGGGAGTGTGCTCCAATTGTTAGCGCTGCAGCAGCAATAGGAGCTGTCAGGGACACAAATGGTAATCAAAGGGAAAGGGAATAAAAACTTATTACAGTATCAGCATAAATAAAAATGAAAGAGATGGTGCTACGGGACAGGAACACTTCGAAATCTAAACAAGCTCCACAGAGAGCTCTCCAGAAAGCTTTTTACCAGCTGAGAGTGTTTAGTGACCAAGTGGCTCAGCTCTCCATGTCTCCATACGAGCAGGATTGCCACGCCAGGGAGGTCAGAGCCCGTGGGGAAGGAAAGGAAAGGGAATGGCTTTGCCATGCAGGGACAGGGACAGGGCTGCAGCTCCTGCTGCTCGGGCCATGTCCTGCTCTCACCGAGCCCAGGGATGCCGAACACAGGGAATACACAGCTCTCCCTGCAGCCACGCTTTTGACCCGAACAAAAACTTCCTGAGCCAAAGCCTCTCACAACTGAAGGATGACGTAGTTGGGATCAGATTAGAAGAAAAAAAAACCCGAAAAAACCCAACCTAACATAAAAATGGTAAAATCACAATACTGTGTTTAAATAAACTACAGGTAAGGAAAGAAAATTCTCTTCATTCCTTCCAGTAAGTAAAAGGTTGTTGAAGTGGCTGTGCATCACTTTCCTCACAGTATTTGTAATAATTTTTGATGTGAAGACACATTTGAGCCAAGTGTAATGGTTTTTCTTCAACTGAAAACTGAAATTACCTTTCTTTTCTTTACTAGAGTCTACCCAGATGCACCTTTGGCTCTCAGAGTTGTTTGGAAGAGCACTGAGCACTCCTCTCAGCAGGTACCATGAACAGATCAGAGATGTTAGGAACGTTTTGCTTTTCGAATTTAAATACATTTGTCCCAAGTGCTCATCCAATATTTTGACTATTTCTGGCAGCAGCGATTTTCCAATTGCAATATTTAGAGCACAGCTCTGATCATATGTGCACATATATATACACACACATATGTCAGACATATCTATCTGCATTACAATAAAGCTGTGATTCTCCTGCTCTGTAATACAGAGCATATGAACCTAAAATCACAAGAAGAGACAGCAGTAGAAATATTTGAAAGCTTTCCTGTAAGGATGACAGATGGACGACAGATGCATACCAGAGGTATGCAAGTCAAACCTTCCCCACAGAAGAGAAATGCTCGAGTGAGGTTTGTGTCTCTAAGTGCACTGTAGCCCTTCTCCTGTCTGCACAAACTGCCTTTAGGTACCTCAGCACAGGGGATTTTTGCACATTACCAGTACATGATGCAGGAGAAAGGGTGGAATTGCCCTGAGAAGCAGCAGTTTATGGAAGAGGCAGCTGTCTACAGGCTGCCAGAGCAGCCAGCATGGAACTGAATGGTCTGGAATGAACATGGCACAGGACTGAAGGGAAAAAACTCTACAAGGTGGACTTTTGTCAGAGAATTTCAGTGTTCTAATTGCTCAGACCACGTTTTATCACAGGTGACTGTGAATTTTCTGTTGGCTCAAAGAGGCTTCCAAGGAGAATGGGAATGGGAATATCCCTTGGGACTCTGTGTCTCAGCTCCCCCAAAGGAGGATTTCACAGCTCCTCATGTCCCAGACCTGCAGCCAGGACTCATTTACTGCTCTCTGGGAAGCACTTAGACCATACCTGGAAGTGCTGCACTTACACACAGCCACTGAGGAGTGAGGGAAAAGCAGCACCAGATAGCTGCCCAGAACATGAGCATGGCTTTGCTTTTCCACTTACAGTTCACATATTTTTTGAAAACACCTGCAATCGTAACAGGTAGGTAAGGACCAGAGGTAAAATATTTCAAAAAGATAAATCATATGTAAAATCCCTTTTGAACTAAGGGAGTTATCTTGGTAGAGAAATATCAGTTTTAAAACAAGTACCAGCTCTAAATATCACCTCAGGTAAGTACCACCTCTACTTGAACAAAGTTAATTCCTGATCCTGTAAAGTACTGTTCTTACAAAGGTTTTCTACATCAAACAGCAAAACAAACTGAAGTTCTGTAATTTACATTTATCTTAAAGCAGGAAAACAGATAAAAAATTATTCTGCATTTCACTTAATTTTCAGTGACAAGCACACAGTGAGGAGCTGTGGTACATACTGCACCTTGCATTGCTGCACTGTCATGTTGGGTTCCATTGTGTTCTATTTCCATGTCTGGGATTCCAGCATCTGAAAGATGGGAGACAGAAGATTAATGCATTCCCCTTTGCCCCTCTCTCAGGCATCTTTAGAAAAATATTTATAGCAAACGAGGGTGCTCTCCAAGTTAACATGGTCTTGCATAAAACATTTGGTCCTCACAGAATTTCCAGTAGTAAATTGTTCCCAAAATGTGCAAACATTACTGGTCTCACAGTGAATTATTTTTAACGTGCTTCACATTTGTCTGATGATCAGATAATAACCAACACGTGGTAATAATATGTCTGCAAAATCCTCTTGGAGAATGAGGGCATCTGACACATGAAAAATAGAAGTCAAAATTAAACTGCGATAATATTAAACTATACTGACTCTTGTATTTAGCCAAACACCTCCAAACTGCAGAGCTGAAGAACACAGCCAGTGCCAGGCAACAGTTTTGGGGTGTGTGTATCAGTTTGTGTGAGTGCATGTTACAGATAAGAACTGTGCAAATTGCATTTCCAACCTCAGCTCGGGATGTGTGAGCATGTGTTACCACCCAAACCAAAATTACAGCTGTCGTATTATGTGAAATATTTCCAGATCTCTGAGAAGAGCTTTCCAAAGAGGACTGTGCTCTTTTCTTTTTTCCAGGTTGAGAAGGAGTCTCATGACACTCACTTTGGACCTATTTAATTTCATGTTGGTGATACCTCTGTCTGCACAGTCCTTGGGGTGGGGGCGGGGGCTCCAACACCCCAGGGTGTTAGGATAACAGATGCCATGATCCACCTTGTGCCAACAAGGATTAGCATGAAGGGGATGTGATTTGAATCCACGGCACCTCAAATCCTGGAGAAACATCTGCTTCCCTTATCATACAGCGCTTAGAAATTACAGGAAGGAAAAACCCACACCTGAAAGGGAGCTGGGTGTACAGTTTGGGAGTTTTTCTGTGCAAAAGCCTGTTCTGGACTTTCTCAAATAGAGAATAATTGCACCATTGCTTTCACAGATCCCTTCAGCTGGGGTGTCAGGATCTGTGACAGAGGTGATGCTTTGCTGGTGACCCTGCAGTAACTGAGCTCTGTGTGAAAGCAGGGCAACCCTGCAAAGCACAGTCCTTACAGGAGAGCAATAGCTCAGCAATAAATGTGTAAATGAAATATATGTCATGTGTGCATATTCAGGTCTATAAATGTATATATGATCAAAAAAAAAAGCAGTATTTTCACAGATACAATTTTTTTTTATAAAATTACAAGTGACTGCTATTCTGCAAGGTTTCCCTTACTCAGGTTCCTGGTCTGAAGGCAAGTGCAGGGCACTGACCTATCAATCTGAAAAGGTTCTTTCTTTTCAAACCCTTCAGAGTACATGTTGTATACACCAAAAATGACAAAGTCATCTGTAACTAATAACAGCATCTGTTAAATGAGACAGACTGTCAGAGTTAAATTAAAAATACTCAGAATAGCCCTTCACATTTTGTTGTCATAAAATTGTACCTGCAATTAAATTGTGGATTAAGATGCTAATGAGCTACCTGATTTGCATGTGCAATCAGATTAGCATGTAAATATCAGCTTCTTGCAGGCACTAACATATATATGACTACCTGAGTGTGCCTGCAAATCAAACTGCTGCAGCCAGGCCCACGCTAGCAGATGTAAAGGTGTGTTAATCACACTGCTGGCACACTGGTATCCCTGGATTTGTGGCTTCCAGAACTGCTGGGTGCTCCCGGCTGGTGTGTGAGGAGCAGGTGCTTCCCTGCAGTGGCAGCACCCAGGGGAGTGACCTTAGAGCACACATCAGGATTTCAGGTGTTTTCTGACACTCATCTCAAGGTGCTGGTTCTGTCCGTGGGATCCAGTCTGGGCGTTTGTCTGATCCAGTGGACGTGGTGGAGGAGGTTTTAGCTGGCTCTGGCCACCCACTCTCCCCTGGTCACTGCCCCCCACCACAGTGTGACTGCGGCTGTAAATCCACACCTGAATCCCCCCTGGCCACCACCAGTGCTCCAGGGACGCCAAGCAGTCCCTGGTTCCAGGGATCTGCAGGGCTATCACCCAGCAGATGAGGGGATGCCTCTGGAAGATGCTGCTCTCATACTCACAGAGTTCATTTCCCTTGGGTGCCCCGGATAAACCACAGCTGGCAGTCCCCTGCAGAGCACTGCGCTGGCAGCTCACACACACAGCCTTGCCCTGGCTTTAGAGAACAGCCTGGGCAGCTCTCACAGCTGAGAACTCCAGACAAGCCAAATTCATTATTTTTGCTCAGCAGTCAGGCAGTTTTTGCACTCTGCAGCCTCTTGCAGTGCCCAAAGCAGGCAGCACAAATTAACACACCACAGGACACCTAAAGGCAGCAGAGACTGAGCGTCACTCTGATTCCTGAGCCTCTGCAGAGACTCAAGGTAGGGATGCACAGATTAAACCTGAGCTGCAGAACCTAAAATTAATCAAATCTCAACTAGGTTCAGTCTTAAAGATTCAAACCAAAGCTCTAAACTTTGGCCAGAAGCATCTTAAGCACAAAAGGCAAATTCTCCTGGTAGCCAGAACTTAATCACTGTTTAGGACATTAACTGATTTGCTTTTGTTTCACAAGAATATTTGGGAAATGTTCAAAACTCAGTCAACTCTGAAAGCTGATACATATTTAACAAACTTAATAGGTCCTGAGGCTGAGCAAACTTCAGCCAAACGGCTTTTAAAATGAAGCTCAGCAGTTCTAAAAATGAATCTGCTGGGAGAGAAGAGTTCAGAGAACCTTATAGGAACCAAATTTCACATTGTCTTAGCTGGCACTGTAACAGATTTCTCTGTAATATATTCAGCATTTCTTGTCATCTCTGTGTAAACTGCTCTGTCTGTTTCTCTAGTTGCAGAGTTCTTTATTTTTTTAATTCACGACCCAGAGCACATGGCCTGAAATAGATTTTTCATTATTTCAGGAAAGAATTGTGGGGGTTTATTCTGAAATTTGCTCTGTGCATCATCTCTTTTTTTTTTCCTCACTCAATCAAGCATCATTTTAAGCTGACTGTGAAAGGCCAACTAAGACATTACCATTTAACATCCTGAGACCGTCACCTGATGTGGCCTGTTTAAGCGCCTGTTCCACTTGTTCTCTTCTCTTGGATTCAAATTCCAAAGCTTCTTGCAATTTTCTCTTTGCCTTCTTCTCTTTCTTCAAGCGTTTCTGAATTGTGGCTGAAACGTAAATACAGCGTAAGAATGGCTGTCAGGGCACAATTAACAGATGATGGAGACAGTAAAGAGGTAGTTTATGTTCAATATTCGAAGGTGCAGCTCTAGCCTGAGACCCCTGTAACAATAAAGATGTGCATGTGGTGATGACCTGAAAGACAAACAATTCTGAGGATGCTGCTTACTGGTGAAATTCTCTTTCAAGTCAGGAGCCATCAAAGTCTGTGAATGATCTGAGGTTTTTGGTGACTTAACTGGGACTCAGGAGGGGAACAGTGGGCTGTGCTACAGGGAGCTAAGTTTTGTTTTACAGAAATACACAGTCCCATCACACTGGGGTGATGCAGCATTTCTGGACACCCACTGCAGTTTAACAGCTTCAATAGTATTTCCTGACCCTTCACGACTAGACTGAGAAGTGCCCTTTGGTGCCTCTAAGTGAGACCTGGCACTGCACACAGTTCCACACACCCAATTTCCATTCAAAAAGCACAGGGAGATAGGACTTGGCACCTACACGTTTGGTCTTATCTAGTTTTATCTTTCTGATTTCATGGATGTAATCTAGAAGTAGCTTTTGGCACATGAAGTGCTGTTCCTTTCCTTCAGATGCAGATCTGAATTTTAAAAAGAATACTGCCTCCTTTGCAACAGCACAGCGAGAAATTCAGATTTACCAATTTAATTGCCTATTATTATCAAAAGCTTCTAACCAGTCATGGTTTTGTCTCAGAAGGCCCCATTTGGGGTGTGCTACTGCACCTCAATCTCCCGATGCGAAAAAATATCTAGGGTTATCTGCTTCAAATCTTGCAGTTGGGCAGATCATTTCTCACAGCTCTATTTTGTTGTGCTGAAGTTCTCTACAAGACAAACTGAGCAGCATTGAGGCTGCAGGAATGTGGGCTAAGGAAGTAATGACAAAAGTCACCTAAATACCCAAATTACAGCCCTATCTTTCTCACATTTAGACAGATTCTCAATGCTTGGAGGATAACAGCAGAAACAAAAAGAAATTAAAGCTGTCAAATGATGAAATTGGGTTGGGAATCCGTGGGCAGAGTGGTGCTAATACACCTGAAAGCCAAGGAACTGCACCAGCTTCCCTCCTCAGAACTTGCCAAAACTCTCTGGGGCCAGTTGCCCTCCAGGTAATAATCCTCCAGCCACTGTTGTGCTTACAGAAACGTGTGCTTCCTTCTGGTTTTGTGAAATTCAAATCTTTCATTACCAGTGCTGGGGCACTGCTGCCCTACACTGGAGTAGGGATGTCAGTTAACTCAGAGTCCTCGACAGCTCCAGCTGCAAATGCCAAAGGGTTACACATTTAATAGATGCCTAAACTCCATTTTTCACTCACTCACCTCTGCTTTGCAGCTCAGCTGTGAGTTGCCTTTCCAAGCTCTCTCGTAGTTCTCGCTCTCTACAAAGCTCCATCTTTAACTCTTTCTTTTCCTGCTGTATCTGCTTTTCCTGGACTCTTGCATTGTCCACAGCCACTTTCAGCAGGCCCTAAAACACAACACAAATGCAAGATCTGAACACACCATTTTCTTCCAGCAGTGACAAAATTCATCCATTTGTTTCTTTTACACCCTCTAGGAAAACAGAAAGATTAGAGACCTGGAGCCCAACTGGGCATTGGAAGTAGCTAATGTTGTAGGAAAATGAGAGATTTTGTGGCATGGGATCATTCAGTACAGCTTTGGCTAATGCATCCTGCTGCTGTGGTTTGTTACACACACAGTGCCATGTCCCTGCTGACCTCAGGAACTGCAGAGAGAAGCACTGCAGCAATAATGAGAATGGTGATTTCAAATACAACCAGTATTGCCAATTATTAAGTCAAATATATACTGTATGAAACCCTTCCATGACTGGTAACGCCAGAGAGAGAGGAAACCTAAGCATGACATGAAATAGAAGAGATGAGAAACTGCAGATAGAAAATAGTTTCTAAAACTTTTTTAAGAGTGAAAAAGAAACACATGTTATCTATCATGACCCAACCTGGCCCTGTAGAGAAGAATTTACCTGAATGTTGGTTAATAGTGTTTCTACTGATGAAAGACCATCAGCAAAGAGAAATGGCGCCGGAAATCCAGGAGGCAAGGCCTGTCCAGCCAGTTGGACTTTATCTAAGGTTGGTTTCATTATTGGAATGGCAATTTGGACCTCTTCTGTAAAGATACGTTTAAAAGCGACATCAGAAAGCATTGGAAACATAGGTGACTGTAATTTCTAGAAACTAGCATTTTGCTTATCTGTAAGTCAAAATACAAGTGCATTAGTAAAATCAACACAGTTTCAGTCTTTGGGCAGCTGGGACTGTTGCCAAGGTAAGTTTGCAAAACAGTACAGAACAATAATCAATACACTGAGACTATAACACAGCTGTAATGGAGTACAGACTATTATATCTCAAATTCTACGGAATTATACTACAGAATTATAACAGTATTACGCAGTTCATTAAACCTGAATGACCTGTCTTCATTCTATCGTGTTTGCCATTCTGTGATGTGCGTTTTTTGTTGCTATAACCTTGGCAAAATTCTAATCAAGGAATGTATCACATCTCTTTACTCCTTTACCTTTCCCCTTCCCGTGCTCAGCAGTAAATAATCTCCAGAGTCATCCATCCCCTCCCGGCTCTGCCAGCACTGCACGGAACTGGAGCATCTCCTCCGGAGAGCAAACTGGGGCCTGGCAGCTGCCCCTTCACTCCTTTCAAATACATTGTGTGGTTACAGATCAGGCCGTGAGACAGCAGAAATGTGTACCCAGGAAGAAACAATGTTAGTAATTGTTTTGTTCAAGAATCCCTTCAGTTTGGTGGGGAATCAGCATTATCACCAATGAACTCCCATTTTTGAATAGAATAAGCATCTTTTAGGACAGTAGATGTATCTCCTTCTCTCAGATCCCTGTGAGTACTTCTTCCCACGTATTCATTTTAATTGCTGAAAACTACACAATTAAAATCTAGCTGTCTCTAAAGCCAAACTCAATACATTTCTTTTACTCTGAAATGCTAAAATAATACTTCTGTGCAGTATTTCATGAAAATCCAGGCTATATATATATGTGTATATATACCATGATCCTGCGCTTGCAGAAATCAGACGAGTATCTCCCTTTTAGTGAAGCCTGTGATCCCTGCCTTGGCCATGAGCTCCTGATGCCAGTGCTCGCTCAGGGCAGCTGCACAGCAGCCCCCAGAGTTTCAGCTGTCAAGTGCCTTGGTCATATTAAAGCCTGGATTTACAATTAGACCACACTATATTCAAAAGGTCTCCTTCTCCCACTCCTGTTTTTAAGGAATAAACAACTTAAAAAGAATCTGACAACTCATTAACCCAGGGTGCCTCCACGGCAGCACTATTTTCTGGTGTAACACACTCCAGGAGCCTCCATCGAGCTGCACTTCTTGCCATGTGTCTAAAATATCCACCTAACAACAAACCAGGAGCATTAGCAGTTTTGAAGTATTCTTTGAAATCTCTGGTTTGGGAGTATTTTGTCTTTGCTCTGTGAGTTCATTAAATGGAACATCTTCCTAATGATTTTTCAGGACTAATAACAAAAGCCAGTAACCTCTACACGTCCTCAGAGCCAGCATCTTAGGTGGAATTTAAGTGATTCATTTAAAAAATCCCAACTCGGGTAACAAACTGCGACCACGAAGTTTGTGCTGATTCAGACACACCATTTCTCATATTTAAATATATCAGCGGCAGAGTTTTTAAAATAACCTGATTAGTTGTCGCACATGATGCTGCACAGAAATAACAGCTAAGCCACGGAGTCACAAAAGACTAAACAGAAGTGGCATTTGAAAAAGAAAGCAATACAAGAAGTATGCATAACAAAACTGGAGCTGCTCTAACACCTCTAGAAATCTCTGCTATTTGGAGATGAAAGTAATAACATTAAATTGGCCGAAGGAAAATTACTATTGACTGTGAAGACAGGTTGCATGGTCTATGGTTTGTAATGCTACTGTACAGCAGATTGAAGTTTCAAAATAGTATTACTCTTCTTTAAAGAGATAGACACAGCTAAATTAGGTGCTGCTTGCTGCAGTGAGGATCAAATGCAAAAAGAATCATATTTCATCAGACCTAGTCAACACCAGGAAAATAAATAGAAATATAAGAGGTATGCAGGCAATGATTCATTTTGATAATCTGGCCCAAGAGAGACACATAGAGACAGCACACAGATCTAAGCTTCTACCAAAAGACAAATAGGACACAGAGGGTGGGAATTGGGATGACAGTGTAGCAGAGGTCACATCGATTTTCAGCAGCAGTTTTCACACAGATGAGATAACCCTGGACTCTATTTGGCCCATTGTTCATATCCTACCTGTCCCAGAAGCAATAAATTTCCAAGTCCCAGAAAAAGGGCAGTAAAGAAGAAGGATTCTACTTATGACTTCTTATGATTAAGTTTTTGTGCTAACCAAACATGCTTTGCAGACCAAGGTCACATTGCATGTTAAAGTCTGTAATAGCTGAAACTAGAAGCAGCATATTATGTTTTAGCGTATATGGGTGGAAACTGTCAAACCATTCATCTTTTTTTTTTCTGATTGAAATCACACTCTGCAAAGATGAATGATAAATGCATTAGAAATCTATTTCAATCTTGTAATAGGTCTTCACATCTGAACGGTGTCTACATCTTGCTCATACTCTGAATAAGTGCACAGTTAGGCAGAAATTTATTAGCTAGACTTGAGGAATTGTAATTGGTAAAGCAATTAAAAATGGCATGTGCTGGAAGCATTTCTTGTGGACTGTATCAAATGCATCTCTTTAATGGAAAAAAAATAATGTTGATTTAAGGATTTTGATTTTATACACCACTAAAAATACAAATGCTAAAAGCTGCACTCACATATACAATACAACAGAATAAGCAAGAAATACAGCCAAGACAGCTCCAGTCTGACCAAGGACACAAACAACCTTTCTGATTATTGAAGCAAAGTGGGAACTACTTTTATCGAGCCTGTTTGTTAAACCTGCCATGCTTTATAAAAGCATTCAGGAATCCATTTAGAGTGCAGTCTTTTTATTTTAATTTCTAGCTGACATCCAGATGAATAGATGAAAGCAAGAATTACATTGCAGAGCAAAGAAATACACAGTAAACACTAACAGTGAATGGAGTATCATCCTGGGAAAGCACACAGAAATCTGCTAGGAAGTTTCTTGCTCTTAATTCAATATGCTTAAGTATTTCATCTTCTGTCTTCTGCCTAAATTGCAGGAACAGGGATTGGCAAATGAAGCATCAGCCTCCAGACTGAGCACAGCGCTGGGAACAGGGGGAACGCGAATTGCTCCCTGCACGGCCCAAACCAACAGGCACTTTTATTTGCCAGCTGGTTTATTTTCTTTCAGAAGGCATGTTTTTAAACCCATCAGTCACATCCCTGATCCACTTGACACGCCACATCCCTCTCAAAACAAGGGAGAAATATTAAAGGTACAATTTGCACTGGTTAGACCACCAAGTTATTCCTTCTCATGCACTTAAAAACTTTATCTACCTGGAGCTGTATGAGCATGATTCACCTCCAGCAGCTCATAGAATACAACTCATGCATTAAATAAATACGTGGCATATGGAGGAGAGAGAAACAATTTAACAGAATTTACAGTTATTAACCTGTTAGTTACTAACCAAGACATTTGATCTCAGAAACCCTTCAGCCAGGGATAAGATGGTTTTGGACATAGATGGTAGCTGGGTCACTCCTTTTCCCTGCCTGTGGCGTAAAATTCAGAAACCCAAGGACTAAAGTGGTTTATTACAATTACAATTCTTTGAGTTTCATACCTGAGTGATGGGGATTACATTTAATGGCCCATAGTTACAGAACAGCCCAGATACTCTAATGGACCTCTTTGACTTTTAATGAAATAAAGCAGAGGATCTGCATCATCAGCTGGGTTCTCTATGTGACTCATCCCTGAAAGTAAAATACCTATTTGAAATAGCATCATTTGCCCAGAGATCTGACAGAATCATCTAAACTGATGCATCTTCATGGTGGTAAGAGGTCCCCTGACTTCCAGCTCTACATCTACTTCACAGCAGGGATAGGTGGTGTCCAAACATGAGTATTTTACAGAATTAGGGTCAAAATTCTAATTTTTGATTGCAAGATCAGTTTGAGAGACAGCGAGACTCCTGAAAAGCGAGACTTCTTATTTTAATTTTGAACTGTGACAACTTCTGTATTGGTTAACTACAAACCAGAGTTTTTTATTTTTGTAGCAAAACAAGTATGAAAACCTTTCAAATTTGAAGCATTGCTTATTTCAAGTATTTTGTATTTCTAATTCTGCAAGGACAAGGTTACCTGTCTTCCATGTTTTAATAACTTCCAAAATCCTCTATAACCCTCTGCCTATCTTTTTCCCCCCTCACTCACTGCTGCTCTGCCAGGAACTGACTCCTGATCATCAGTGAGAAAAAAAGATGCCTCCTGTAAACCAGGCACCAATCAGATTTAGAAATTTACTGCTTTAACCTTGTGATTCAGGTGCCAAATTTAAAGTCACTTCTGTTTTTCCTAATTACAGCCCCTGAATGAACAGGGTCAATTAATGCAATTGAGGAGTAGCTGACTAATCCAGTGCAGTACCTTTAAATCAGATTTCATTTTGTTTTCCAGTGACTGATACAGGCATTGCTCACTACTGAGATTTGCCACGACAGAACTTCACTTTGAGAACAATATCTAACAATTACAGATACGTTTCCTATGCATTTCCACACTGCCTTAAAAGCTTTTAGAAACAACCAGAAAACAGAAACATCAACTAGGCTCCAACTTAGCCGTGTCCAAGCAGGTTCTCACCTGCGCGCTCTGAAATCACTTGATTTTGTCCTGAACAACTGTGTAATAAAACTTTTTCACTGTATTTAACACAGCAGGAAAATGCAGGCCATAGAACCATGGAATTGTTGAGGTTGGGAAAGAGCTCTAAGCATCTAAGATCTGATGGAGTCCAGCTGCTCCCCCAGCACTGCCAAGGCCACCACTGACCGTGTCCCCAAGTGCCACATGCACACAGCTTTTGAATCCCTCCAGGGATGGGGACTCCATCACTGCCCTGGACAGCTGTGACAGGGCTGGAAGACCCTTTCCATGAAGGAATTTTCATGCTAGCCACTCTGATTCTTCCCTGGCACAGCTTGAGGCCGTTCCCTCTCCTCCTGTCCCTGTTCCCTGGGAGCAGAGCCCGACCCCCCTGGCTGCCCCCTCCTGTCAGGGAGTTGTGCAGAGCCACAAGGGCCCCCCTGAGCCTCCTTTTCTCCAGGCTGAGCCCCTTTCCCAGCTCCCTCAGCCGCTCCTGGGGCTCCAGCCCCTTCCCCAGCTCCGTTCCCTGCCCTGGACACGCTCCAGCCCCTCGATGTCCCTCTTGTCCTGAGGGTCCCAGAGCTGCCCCCAGCACTGGAGGTGCCCTGGCAGTGCCAGCACAGGGGGTGGGCACTGCCCTGATCCCACAGGACACACCATTCCTGCCCTCAGGAATGACGAGGGTGTGTCCTCCCAAAGGACGTTATGGAGCTGCCACTTGGGGTTTGAATATGAGGAGGCAGCAAAAAGAAGAGAAATTAAAATTTAGATAGAAAGAAGTGAAATTACAGTTTACAAATTGCCTTTATCTGTGCACTCTTTATCAAGAGGTGCATAATTATACAGCTTTGACATTTTCATCACTGTACTCTCATTAATAACACAGAAAATTATATCTATTTATAACTTCAACATATTTACAATATACTCTGATGTTCACATGGCACTGGCAGTGAAAACACCTGATAATATTTTATTAATTCGAGCCTTAAAAACAAAGACCTGGGTTAGATGAGATACTTGGTTTGCAATAATAAAAAAAAATGAAATTAAAAAGTGCAGCAATTCACTGGCTCAACATCAGAACTAGAGAGTTTCACTGCAAGTCACTTCAGTCTAAAGTTCAGTATGTACAGATTAAGAAAAACAAATACAGCTGATGTTACCTGGTTCAATTCTGTTCATTAAGGAGAAGGCTAAGTGCTCCCACTAAGGCTCCTAATAAATATATAAAGAGCCTTCAAAACGCTATTTTTTATATTCAGAATTATTTACAATTTGTAGTTTGTCTATGTTATTATTATCCCTGCTTTCTCCTACGAGCTGCTCCTCAGGCAGGTTTTGGTAATCTGGATTCCAAAATATTTTAAATTGTTCTGTGCTTTAAGTTGCTTCTTAATCTAGAGAGGAGCTTAAATACTATTGATCTGCATTTTCCACAGGGCAATTTAAAGTAACTGTTTTGTTCAGGCAGTAACAGTGCCTTGTCACTCCTCACCACGATGAGGAGGATTATTTCTACTGACAACAGAGAGAAGGGAAAATGTGAACTATTCAATAAAAGGTTAGTAGCAAAATTACTGTGGCATGGACGAAAGGGGGAAAATGAGACAAAATAAACAAAATCTTCCTCATGGTCATTATCAGGAGGTTATAAAATTTTGCTCAGCTAACTCTCCCATTAACATTCACAAAGGTTTTTTTTTTTTCATGGTTTTTAAGCATCACTGTGGTCTGACTATTCCTCTGCTGAGATTTTCAAGTGTCAGATCAGGATGGGTAGGAGGAACTTGCCAAGAAAAAAAAAAGATTCTTCAATTTTCTTCGCGGATTCAGCTTTTCCCTATTAATGTTGAGATTATTTCTTCAACTATTTTGTTGCAAATATTTATGACTCCATATGGAACAACAGATGTTGAAGAGAAGGGATAGCAGAAAAGACTTCATTTTCAGCAATTACCCTGCTACTTGTTGTCATACTGTAGGTGTTCTTAGTGCATCTATTTTACATACCACCCTGTCCTTTCACACACTGCAAAAATGTCAGTTTGGATAATTAATGTAATAACTGTAGTCCAAATCATTTCCACAATGAAAAAAAAATATAAATAGGACAACAGGAGGAAGAAATCAAGAAGGCAGGGGGAAGAGAGGAATTGCTTTAGCAGTTCTTCTGGAATATCTGCTCAGAAATCAGTTTGCAAAGCTGTGTTAGGTCCTTAATACAAAATCTTTCCCTTTGGGACAGATTCCAGTGACTGTCACCAAGAAGAGGAATCATACCAAGAAACAGGAAAACAAAGCTATGCAGGAAACAGGATAATCCTGTAGGATCATATACAATCAACACCACAGAGACATTACAGTTATGCATTGATTTATGCTAACATAGCAATTATGACACATAAGATACTTAACCTCTTAATACATTTTAAAATAGTATCAAACTAATATCAGTATTATTACTACTGAGTTCAATTTCTTAAAGTACACGTATAACCTGCAGTTAAGTCTTTCAAATATTTGAAACACGAGGAATACTCCATTTCCTGGATATTCCTGGATAATTATTCTTGCTTTATTAAGGTTTATTTTACAGCTGTGTAAAATAGGTTATAAAGGACAATTCTGCTATTATGCCCTCCCCTGCTTAGGCTTAATAAATATTATATTCCACACCATCCATTAAAGCCAAGCAGTGGAGAAAATAGGAGTGGTAGTAATCTCCTCCACAGATGTAAAATACCTTTAATAAAATAAGGGTGTATAACAGTCAGGAACAAATTACTGAGGTCTGCTTTAATAAAATAGTACCCTTAAAGCAGTATTACTCTTAAGGTACTGACATTCCCACTGGTGATGCAGTGTATCCTTTCAAAGCAGTGCAGCTTGTTAAAATGGCAAGATATCTTTCTGCAATAGACTGTTTGTGTCCAGGCAGATACAAGGTTTGTATAGAATGCATCCAGGGAGCCATAAAACTGGTGGGAAACATATTTCTCCGTGGTATTTTAGTACTTCGAAAAATTCAATCACTGGGAAAAAATGTTTTGCTGTAAACATCTGAAGAGCATTATAAAAGCAATGGCTTCCCACAGCACCTGCTTAAATAATTTTAAGAGGGAGCGAGTATGTCTTTGCTCGTCTTCTAAAACTTGTAGAAAGCTTCTCCTATTAATTTCCCTGGTGCTGTCAGGCCAGGGCACTTTTAATCAGAAATAATTATGAGTGCAATTGGGGAATGTTCACCGGCAGGGTTTTTTGCACTGCAGAAATAAGACAACTTTCAAAACTGATCGTTAGGAGAAACATGATTAACGGGAAAATATACCCAGAGAGATGAGCACCTGAAAGGTTTGCTTCTGAATGAATTATGAATTCCTCAGATGTCAATAAAGAAGGACTCTGCTTATATATCCCAGTGTTTGAATTCAGTTCAGTTACACATTGATTTTATCAACCCTGATTAAGCATGAGAAATCCATCCCTTTTTAGTTCACCTGTTTTAATTCTGACTTTTCCCCAGAAACCTTTAACCTTTCCCCAGCTCATGATCCATCCCACGCAGCCCAGAGCACATCTCTGATCCTTCCTGTGAGCCCATCTCCACTCCCCAGTGCCACCAGTTAGTGCCAGTATCTCCTGCAGGACTACAGGTCACAGAGCTGAACCCTGACACAGCCAGCCCTCTCTTGGGCTTAGAAACAGCCAGAATTTGCCTTATCTCTGTCCTCCTCCCCTGGTGAGCTAGGAGGGCAAGCAAGAGCCCCTCCGGCAGCGATGCAGCAAGGATGTGACACCGCAGTGACAGAGTGACCAGACTCACGGATATTCCAGCAGCAATCCATGTGGAGCTGCCTGTCCATGGCAACTCCTCACCACCAAACAATTACATGATGCTCTGGGGAAAGACAAGTTTTCCTAGCACACAGCCAATCTATCAACAGCAAGACTTCTTCCTGACCCAAATGGCAGCTGTGATCAGGGTATAAATGGAAGCTAAGCACCAAGTACTCCACATCCACTACTCTGCAGCCTAATAACTGGGAAGTGTGCTGCTGTCACTTGTCCTGAGCGCTTTTAAGGGGTCAAATACCGGGGAGAGGAAAGGAAGAGGAGAACTTGCTGCAGAAGGCAGCAGCTATCTGACATTCATCTGCTGTGTTCCTCCCTGAGATGAGCCTGAGATGCTGGGGAGGTGGCTGCTGTGCTGCCACGTGCTCCAAGCCCCTCAGCCTCACAGCCTCAGCACCTCTGCATGCCCACCTTCTTCACAGTGACCCCCAGCACACACCTGAGACAAAACACCACTTGTAAACAAAGTGTGAACTATTTCAGCAGCTCCAGGGTCTGCTTCCCTGTACCTGGTAACCAGTACAGTGCAGGACCACAACTTCCCAGGTGCTCAGCAGTTTCCCTCTACTCCTCTTTGCCCAAGCACCTGTGCCACCAACCTGGAACAGCAAAATTCATAAAGCCATGCTCTGTTACGGAGTGCACATAGAGTGTGGCAGGAGAGCCCTGATGCTTGGGCTAATGGCATTAAAAACACCACACATGCTGAAGGAAAGGCTGGAGATCTGAGCCATGAGGATTTTCTCCCCTCGCAGCCATGTGTAGGTACAATCCCATTCTTTTGGTGGTTTGGCATTGCAATCCCATCACTAGGAGAACTTTAGGGAACTTCAGGAATGTTTTGCTTCCAAATCACTATAATTTATGTAGTAGGCTAAGACAAACAAAAGATGCCAGTGGTGTCATCATTACTAAAGGAAACCTAATAAAGATTTTTGGATAAATCCCTCGGAGTTATGTGCTTCTCAACTAAAACAAGATAGAAAGCAAAACAAATTACACAGGAACCCAGACATCTGCATGCACAGGTTTCAAACAAGCCTTGGATTTGGTTGGTGGCTGAAAAATCCAATTTTATGGACCTGCCACTTTCTGTGGCTTCTGGATTTGGCAGCTGATGCCTGGGGACATGGTGAGGGGCCACAGAGCGCTCTGCCACTGGCTCCCAAGGAAAAGTGGAGGGGAGGAAAACAGCACCTTCTTAAGCCCCCTGCCACTGCAAATAGAGAAGGTGAAAAACCAGCCCTGACCAAAACCAGAAATACCTTGCCCATATTCAGTTTAAAAAAAGGTGAGCAACTAAAAAGTATCAACCAACTGTCTGTGTATTTTCTTCCACAGGACAGGATGAGGCTCTGCACTCCATCCGTGCATCAGTCCTTCCACTGGGACTCCCACCAGGCCAACCAGGAACAGGAACTTACTGCTCTAAGCCATATTATGAACTCTATAAGCATAAAACCCTTTACAAATGTTTAGGTTTTGATTACTGCTCCTGTGACGTACGGCTTTTAGCAAGCAAAGCATTTTCCTTTCCCAACTGCCTCACTCTCTTTGCAGGGCACATTACATTTTCACTTTGGCTTATTCTACCTCCTCGCTTTGAAACCCTGCATTACTTGAGAGAGTGGCTGACATCCCCATTCATGATAGTGCACAAAATGAAGCTTAATGAATCCCCAAAGCAATGTACTTCACGTGCTAAAATCAATGTACATTGCCTGCTACAGTATCTCCCTGTGAAATGGAGGCATTTGCTCAGAAATTTCTATCTCAACAGGGTCTTTTCTCTTTTTGTAGCGTTTAACTGCCTTTTGTCTGCTCTCGTCTCCCTCCAGTGTTGCTCAGATGGCAATCTTTTATTCCTTGTGCAAACTCATTTGGAAAATGCTGGATGGGCTACAGCTGTGTACTGCTATGTAAGGTCTAATCCATGTCAAGCAGTGCTTTATACACACTGAATAAACACAATGAAGCAATGTTTTAATTGATTATTAAAAAGGCAGGGTTCTGGGCTGAAAGCAGTATTTAAAATCAGATTTAATCAGCTAGTTTTGTACAATTCTGAAAGGTAGTGATGCTGTACATGCTGCCACTCGAGCCCTGGGGTTCTCACAGAGGTGACTGCAACCCAAGGGGATGGGGCTGGGGATGGAGCTGTTTCTGGGTGGTTTGGGCAAACTTCCCAGTCTGTGGCCGATGAAAAACAAGCAGTGGATCAAAGCATTAATGAACACAAACCTTACCTGCAAGGTGTTTTCCCACATAACTCCCAGGAAAATAAAATACACGTTTTTCCAGAGTCAATCCAAGTGCTGGGGAACCTTTGCAGCTCAGTCTCAAACAGTAAAAGCTGCTCTGGCTTTTACAATGCAGAGAGTCTGGATTTACACTCTCTAGTAGTAAATACTGACTTCACACCAACCTGCACTGCATCTGACAAAGGTATCCAACTTGGATGTGCAGTCTAGAGCATAAAAAGTCTCCTTATATGATTTGTTTAAACCAACAACAATTAGTGCAACTAAATTTTTTCCAAACTCAAAATGTCAGCATTAGTAAAATAGAATAATTAAAGGTAACTAACTGGAAATCAAAATACTCTTGCATCCCATAAAGGTGCCTCTGACCCTCCATAGGGCACTACACCTGGGGAACCACTTTAAGGACTTTTTGAAAGTTTTCGCAATGATCAGTCCGAAATGACATCTAAAATCTAAATTCTTCTTTATTCCAGTAAAAGTTCTCCACTGACTCTACTTCTCCGTGGCACCCCAGGAACCTATGTGAAAAAAGGCATTGTAAAGCAACTAAGCTTTTCTTTCTTTTTGCCCTCCAACAAAACTACCTCCGTTGTCCTGAAATTCAGGTAGGCAAAACTGGTAATGCTTATAAGTGGCTGCATGAAAAATCTTCATTAGCTTGAAGTACATGAATTATCAATCAAATGAGAAATAAGCAGAGAGCAGCTGAAAATGGCAAACTGCTATCATTACAAATGATGACTTGTGCATGACTTTGTCTCAAGAATTGTTACAGGATGCTGTGCAAAACCCCCAACATTTATATTCACAGTCCAGAATAATATGGTCCATTACAATGATGTACTTTGGAGCAGAAATATCATATTTTATGTTTCACATTGTTTCTGTTCTAGACACTGAATCTATATTTTGGTTTATTTTTTTAAAAAGGATGAATTTGCCTTAGAGAACTGACAGCTTATATGAATATTTTAGTTTTGCTTGCAAGTAAAAAGAAAAAAAACATGGCATAAAACTCAAGCCCCAAGTTCCCCAGAATGCCTACTGAGAATAAATTTTATGTTTATTTGTATTTCATTTTCCTTGAACAACTGCCTTTCCCTTGGGTATTTATTAAAAGCATAAAAAGAATGAGCCAAATTCACTTCTCAATAACATCCATTCAGCATTGTTGGAGCTTGCAAAATTGCACCAGACCAGCCAAGGGGAAAATTTCACTCACTGTTTAGTAAATATATATGATTTTTTTTTCTGGTTGAGAAGATGTATTGCTTAATTTTAAATTCTCGGCCTGCCCCTGCTTATCAAAGGAGAGAAAGCAGCTGTTTGGTTGTAATTTGTGACCTCACACAGGAATAATGTGATGTATGTGCTGGGCTGTGGGCTCCTCAGGGCAGTCCTACACCAGGCGATTCCCACTGGATGTGCTGAGGATTCCAGCGCAGTTCCCATCGACTCCACTACACAAAGCAATAGTTACATCTTCTTCTGTGCTATTTGCCTGAAGATTCCCATAAATAATCTCATCTGACCTACATTCTAAACCCCTCAGACTGAGGCAGAGTTAGCAGGGGAATGGTTGAAAGCGGATTTGGCCACTGGGAGGGTCCATTTTCAGTCCAAGACTGGAGGAGCATTTTTATAGTGCTTGGCAGACACATCCACTTCTGTAGGAGGTGAATCAGGGAAATCCACACAAAACAACGGAACAGAAGGTGCTGGTTGGGCTGTGACCACAACAGAGCTGGTTCATGATGCAGCCAAGGCGTCCCCACATGTCCCTCCTGCCCACCAGGCCGGGCTGGGGTCACTCTTCACCTGCTGCTGCAGGTGTCTTAAAGCTGACCTGATCCCATAAACCCCGATTTCCATTATATAAGATCACTTCTCCCACCATCAGCATGGGTTTTGTACAGTTTGATCTCATCTCTTTTAACCAGAGCTTGCAGGAAAGGTCATTAAGACACAGAAACTGTGACTCCTGAACAGAGCACGTGGCTGAGAGCAGGGGTTAGTGCTTCTTGTCCACTGCTACCCACGAAATTCTAGTTTATAGCTTTGTGAGTAGAAAAATGAAGTCTTTAAGATCTAAGCCAATGTTTTCAGGAGCCTCGTGGATTGTCTTTACTGCCAGCACAAGAACCCCCCCAAATCTAGCAGCGAGTAATGTGACCATTGCCCTTGGCAGCACCATTAAACTGGGCAGTGAACTACTTCAAATAGCTGCGAGTGTTAAACATTAGTTCTGCCTTAAGTAGGTTGATTTTAACAGTCAAATGTGCACTGCAGTCTACGTGAACATTAAAAGCACCTTTCAAACTTAATTTTACAGAAATGTTAACGACCAGAACAAACTATTGAAGGCAAAGAAGAAAAGTAATTATTTCAACAGATGAAAGGAAACAGTAAATTAACACTCTTGTTTTAAAAGGGAGCTCAGTAACTTATCTGCTTTAAGGAAATACCATTAACTGGAGGTACCATGGATATTTCACTTAATATGTTTATGGTTTGGGGTTTCTTTTCTCTTCTGACCTTTAAAAATGAGGTCTGTGGTGAAAGGAGAGCCATAAATCTTTAATTGAAATACAACAAGTTCCAGAAACTGCTTTATCAAAATCATAGCAAGGGAATCAGTTCCTAAATATCAACATTACGTGTCATGTACACACACATCAAAGCCATCAACCTTTATGGCCTCAGAGGCCTCTAAATTCTAAGGAAAGGAGCAACACAGAACCAGAATGACTCAGAAATTTTCCTAACATACCACCAGTGCCTACGTACATAAAAAAAACCTAGGGACAGCTAAACTAATCCTATTATTACATTAAAAAATACCCAGGGAGAAATTTGTCATAGTTTAGAAAATGTTAAGCTGCTTGTTATAAATATAAAACACACCAGTTTTTGTGCATGAGCTGTTATTCAGTGCAATTTTGAAAACTGTTTAAAAACAGTCACTGGCTTGTAAGCAAGATTTTCTTACCATATGTGTTGCAATATGGAAGCAGATTGTGGACATTTCCAAAGGAATTTCATATATATTTTTTAAAATGTTTACAGCAAAATTTAGGTGATCATTAGAGGTTTTTTTTTGTGGACATGCATTTTCTGCACAATAAAAATCCATACAGATTTAAATGTAGGGTTTGAAAATAACTCATTCTGCATAACCAACACAGTTATATATGCTTTTCATTCTGAAATCACTCATTTGCAGACCTCAAATGATGAAATGGTTAATTATCCTTGTGACTTATACATGTCCACTTTGAAAATACGGTCAGATTTAGGGTTTCTTCAGCAAAGCTGCACTGCTGATGAAAGTGGCTTTAATCTGGGCTTTTAATTAGTATTTTTTCATGAAGGATACTTCAGTAAAGATTGTACATTGTACTGCACACGTATCAATCTGCAAGTGTTTATGCAGATTTCTGGGGATGCTAAATGCTAAATACACACACATCCATACAGGACATACACAACCCAAGAGGTAAGGAAAGAACTGCATAGAGAATTTAGCAATCCTGAAGTAAACTGAGAACCAGAAGGTCAGGAAAAACTGATGATGTAGTCTCAGCAAACACTGGCTTTGACAGGAAAGCCAATTTAAGTAGTTCCCACGCCCCGCAGCACAGCTCAGCAGCCCCTTCTGTGAAAATCTTTTGGATGCCTATTTTTAAACTGCATCATATAAAGAGTCTCCTCACTAACACCTCTGGATGATGCAGGATTATTATTTTGGGGAGACATTTTCTAGCTTAAGGTATTTTGATGTGGGAATAGGCACAATCTGGTTCATTCTTACCCATTATTTAAATCATGGCAGTTAATGCCATCAGATAAAAATAGGAGCGAGAGCTGTTTAAGGCCCTTTATTTTTTGAACGAGCAAAATGTATTATTTTGTCCAATTTAAAGAAAAAATTGAGGAACATGTGGAAAAGTACCCATGGCTTTCTGGCATGAAAGGAGAAGTCTACTCCACAAATTAAGTCTCCCTTTAATAGTCTCTGTTCATTTGAGGGTATTAAAGGGGGTAACTGAAGGAACAGCAGCTGAAGACAACCTTTCAAGAGAGACCTCTAAGCTGGAAAACCTTTAACCTGTGTTATCAGACCCACCCAGACACTGTGAGATCCAGTACCCAACCCGAGCTCAGTCTGCCACTCCTGCATCCATCACCCTGTGCTGGATTGATCATTATTTGGTATTGAGATGTGATAAATACCACCACGTTCAAGCCTTCAAACAGCAGCTCCTGAAATGCACGGTGACAGTGCTGTTGCTATAAACATATCTGCACCAATTATTAGGCTGAGAAGAATTTGTGAGCCAGCAGTCTAAAATCATAAGTTTTAGCTGCACACAGCAAGGTATACACTTACTTAAAAATAAATGTGAAATTCAGTCTTCCACAAAAGCAGCAGTGTCATGAGAAAACTCGGGCTTTAAGTTTTGTAAACGCTGCGTTTTCAATATTAGAGTGTCAGTCTTCATTCACTCTCTGACAAGGTTGTCAATCAAACAGCAATCTAGTTTTGTAAGACTTTAACCAAAGATCAAAGCAATGATACTGCTGAGTTCACATTACCTTCCCAGAGATAACTACTTGAGCACTTCCACAGCACTGCATCG
The DNA here is from genome assembly GCA_013397975.1 of Machaerirhynchus nigripectus. Taxonomy (NCBI): domain Eukaryota; kingdom Metazoa; phylum Chordata; class Aves; order Passeriformes; family Dicruridae; genus Machaerirhynchus; species Machaerirhynchus nigripectus. The sequence continues at coordinate 316,177 of VZRQ01010638.1, forward strand.
ATATTAACTTTGCACCATTCCTTCCAAGCAAATAAAACAGGACAGAGTTTGACAGCCCTGCTGGCTTCTGCTCTCAGCCCTGATCCAAACTGAATCCCAGTGCCATTCCCTCTATCCCTTATAACTCCTCCTGGATATTGAAGGTGAGGACTGCGGGACTTGCGTTCAGTTAAACTTTCATCAATTAAAAGAAAATGAAATGTGCTCTCTGTCTCCTTTGAGGAACACATCAAATGTCTTTTCCTCAATAACAATAGTTGGGCAATAAAAAGATGAGTGAGCAAAACGTGGTATATCATCGTTTTGCCTTTGACTCCAGCCCAATGGCAAATGAAAGGCATCCAAAATCAATTTCCAGAAGCTAATAAATTCAGTATGTGAAAGCTCTGAAAATACAACTTTTGCAGCCTCATCATCAAGCTGATTTGTAAGCAAAGCTGGGCCCAATTCCTGCACCCTATGGCACCCATATTTTCAGTTTCATGCAGGTAATATACTGTTTCTACACAGTTTCTATTCCGAGGCTAAACACAGAGATATATACATATATATCTTCTTTGCACAAACATATGTCCTGGTAATATCATAATAAAAATCTGAATGTGCTGTGCCCAGGAAATCGTGTCGATCCCTATCAGTTACTTCCTCCAGTAACAGCAAAGGGAAGGTGAAGGCAAATGCTGCTCCAAGGGCACAATCCAAGCACAGCTGCTTCCCACAGCTCCACAGGAATTCCAGGACAGGCCTCTTTATGGCAGCACGGGCAGGGGCTGTGGGAGCTTTTATTTGCTTGTTAACTGCAACACTTGCCAGACCGTGCCCAGCTAAAGGCAAGATTCCACAGGGAATACTGTGTGACCACAATCACAATTTAAAATACTCCCTGAGCAGGATATGGCTTTGGTTCTTACACTGCTGAGGGCTTCCACTCACCCCAAGCAGTTCTTCTATGTGATAGACTATGGATTTTTTAAATCTAAACCAACTGCAGACAGCATTATTACACAAGGTCAATTAGATTTACCCAACACACTCACAAGTCATTAAAAGTGTTAAAATTTTCTTGGTGTGGTACTTACTTAAAAAGAATAAATAAAGTAGGAAAAAACCCAAAACATCAAAACAAAAAACGTTTCTGACCCTGAAGGTTTCTTTGTCAATATATGGATTTGTTTCCTACAGAAAAAAAAAAAAAGACATAAAGAGAAAAAAAACTGAAGAAGACAGGCAGGCAGGCGAGCTGGGTGCTGGAGAGAGCTTGAATTGGCAGCAGAAAATGTGGCTGGTGAGTGCAGCTGAAGAATGATGGTGTATGTGGACTGAGGACATGTGCGAGGTTTGGAAAACAGCAGGTGGAGGAAACTGTGGAACAGAATTATATTTAAAGGGGAGAAGTTAGAACTAGGTGAGAACAGTAAAGGAATCACACTCGGAGTGTAAAATATTGCTTTGTCACTTAGTTCATACTGTGAACATGTCCAGGTTTTTTCTTCCAAGTCACCAGCAATGGGAAATGCTGTTCTTTCTTACTCTATTTCTCACCAGGGCACCGTTCTCCTCAGATGCTGGCAGCTTTTGGGAGCCTAGACTGTTATTATGGGACCTGGGACAACTATTTCCTCACACTGCAAGAAACACTCCGCTGATTTTTTTTGTTAGAAGTATCAGATCATGTTTCCTCTCTCTTTCCTCCAGGATTTTAGCGAGCAGTTGGAAATGAGTGACTATGAAACCCAACTCAAATCTGAGTACCACTGTAAAAACTTCTTTCTTTAATGTTTGTTATATCTACTTTACCTGTTCACCTCTGATGTTTACAAGCAAGAAATAATGATTTTTTAGTCTCAAACACTGTTTCTCCAGCTGAGGAGTCTGAGCCATGCCTGCCCTCCACACTTCCAGCTTTCTAAAACACATCCCTTAAAAAACAGAAAGTCTGAGAGATTACGTTGCTGGTATTTCTGCAGTAGTGAATAAGCACAAGAGCATCTTTCCAATCTCCTTTGCAGACAGAGCTGCTTAGGAAGAGAGAATGCAAATGTGAAGCCACCTTTAGGCCAGCAGCTGCTCTGTGCGTGTGTAAGGGGTCACCTGGATGTTGTGCCAGTGCTGCTGTGCCAGGGATGGCACTGCCTTACCCCCGGGGCCGTGCTCCAGGGCCGGGCAGGACGGCAGCAGGACGCCGAGGCAGGCGCGAGGCACACGGGCACATTTGTTTTACGTGGAACAGAAGTGGAGCTGTGAACACAACGCATCGCCCTGCAGAGCAGCTCTGCCAGAAGCCAGTCCTGCCCACCTCCCCTCCCCCATCTCTGCGACCCCACAGGCCAGGACACGGGGTCCTGGTGCGTTGGGGTGACCCCTGCCCCAGGGGACGCCGGCACACCTCATGCGCAGAGCACACCTCTGGGATTTCATGCATCATGAACCACAGCACCACTGCAAAGGCCCCTCTTAGATGTTAACGTGGTTAAAGAGCTCCGTACTCAAAGTACCTGTTCATAAAACATCTTTAAACTGCTTCTGAGCACCCCGATCTGAACCAACCAGGGAGAGATACTACAGAGCATCAATTACACTTAACGTGCTTACATGTCATTAACAGTGTTAAGATCTCCTTGGGGTGTGGTACTTATTTAAAAAGAACAAGTAAATTTTAAAAACCCCACCAAAACACCAAAACCGAACAGATTTTTGTAGAGGACCAGTTTCAAACAGGGCCTGTGAGGTGCCATCCCTTCCCAGACCACCTCTCAGTCTCCACTCAGCACAGAGTGATTTAACACAGCTTTAAGCATTAATTACTCACTGTTGGTCCCTCCTGGCCAAAGGATTTAAGACTAATTTTCAAAATCAAAGTTTAAAAAGCTAAACTTTTCTGCATTTCCTTTTATCTTTGATAATGCCACCCAAATATAGTTTCTCCTAAATTTTGACAGTTTCTTCTGTAAAGACGAAAGGCACATTTATAAAAGCATCTAAAAACCAGAATATACTTAAATATAAAAATGCCCAACTGTATCCATAACTAAGTCTTCATTTGGTTGAAACGTTTTGATATTATCTCCTATTATTTAGTCTTCAAAGGAGAATAGTAATTAGAAAAGTTCTGCAAATTTGCACTAATGAAGCAGAAAAATCTACTATGAAGTAATGAATTTTATTAATCACCATGCAAGCAAATAAGTAAAAAATGTTAAAAATTTAAGTACAACTAGGTCTTTTTTTCATTACTTTTATATGAGTTTATGTTAAATTACTTACAGGTTAGTTCAGAGAATCCCAGAATGGTTTGGGCTGGAAGGGACCTTGAACAACATCTTGTTCCAAGCCCTGCCATGGGCAGGGACACCTTCCACTAAACCAGGCTGCCCATTTCTAAGTCTTTGTAACAGCTTGAGCTGGGAAGTGCAATTTTACCACAAATTTGAACTATTATGAAGGAAGCTGTACTCCCTGAATATTGAAAAAGAGAGGACACTTAAATATGCAGCAAGATTACATTGCTAACCTGGGCAGAAACACGAGGAGTGCTGGGACTGAGTGTGAAAGGAAACCCCACATCCCTTTTTTGTTTCCACCTTTCTTCCCTTCCCCACATCCAGCACTGTCCCTTGCTGTCCTCCGGACATCTCTGTAAACCCAGGGGAAAAAGGATGCCCATAAAAATGCCTTATGCCAGGATGTGTTAGCACCATTACATGAAATAATTGTTCCTTGGGAGATTCTAGACAGTCAATTAACCCCCAATTCACGACTCAAGTGGCAGAGCAGACACTCAATGAATAAAGGGTAGGGGTTCAATTCTCAATTAGGATGAAATTTTTTCCTTAATAGTTTAATCTTGTGGTCAATTAAATCCCTGAGCATTGTATTAATTATTATGTGAATTCTAGGCAACTTCTAATTTAAAGGTTAGTTATGGTGTACCACACCTGGACCAGAGTCCAGGGCTTACATTTTTCAAAAAGTCTATTCTACCTTAGGGGCAAAAACCCCCTCTTCTGAAAAAAGACAAGGAAATGTCTTTACATTGTGCCTTCCTAATCTGGGATACTTTAAATGTCTCCTGGATTTTATACCAGAGGTAAGACTGCATTGTGTCATAGATCATTAGAACCCTGTTTACTGCTGCACCACTCATTCATGTCATCAGTTATAATAAACAGAGTTTCTGAGCAGACTTTTAGGCATTAATCTCATCCCCAATTGCTGAGCTTTATTCCTACATTGTTGGGCACAGCAGCTTGGAATAGGAGCTTACTTTTCCATCTGTTAGACATATAGAGACTATCAGTTTGTGAAGTACTTTCTTGGTACTCTTTTTGTTAGAATAAAGTCCTGGATTTCCTCGGGGAAGCAAGGGACATATGCTGGTGCTCTATGGTTTCTGAGTTACTGCAGAGATGAATTCCTCTTGGCCAGCTTTCTGTTGAATAGGTGCTGGAATCATATAAAACAGCAACTTGTGAAAAAAACACAGTAAAATGCTGAGTTCCCCGGCCAAATCAGTGATCTTTTTTCAACTAATTATTTTTCTTGCTCAAAATGAAGACAGTTTGTCTTTGAAAAGACTGTCTATCATTAAAAAAGAAGAGTATGGAAAGTTTTTGAAACAACTATAACAGATGTCATAGCAGTTGAAAGTACAATTAGAAAGCACAACGCCGCAGAAATAAAACTTCAAACAAAAGCGGAAAGAGTTCTTTGTGCACATCAATAATTTAGAATGATTTAAGAACTGTTTTATAGATGCAAGTGGAGCTCTTTCTGTCTATATATAAATCGAATGTGGTCTTTATAGGCAAACAAAAAGGGGATACAATCCTTTTAAATTATTTTTAGGATAATTGTTTCCACAACAAACATCATTATTTATCAGTTTTGAAAAGAAGCCAACTGCCAACATTTGAAATGCACAAACCTTGGCACACAACACAGAAAATGGTAATCTCCCCCCTTTTCAAAACCAGTTTTGCATTTATTTTACACATTTGTCAAGTTCTTATCTCAAAGCCCATGCAGTGTTACCTATTTCTATCAGAAATCATTATATTTTATTTCTAATCACCTTCCCTTAGCTAATTTGGTAACTCAGGAAGGGAAACCGTTATTGCTACCAGATGCTGTTACCTTCCTGCTCACTCACATATTCCTATAAATTGATTCAACAGCCTGGAAAACAAGGTTTAATATGTGTTATTATGCCTTCTGGATTTCTTCTGTTATCATCTCTCTTTTTAGATAAACATTCTCATTTTAGTGATGCAAACATTCCAGATCTATGCTACAGACACTTCCCATAGTAATTCCTCCAGGAGAGTACTGCAGGATGCTGCTGGTCCTTCGCCAGCAGGAATTGCTCTGTTGCTTTATGTGTAGACTTCAAGATAAGAAGAAAAATAGGCAGTTTGGTGTATAGAGAGCTGAGATTTTACTTTTCAGATGAGGAGGAATATTAGGGAATAAATGGCAGTCCCTGAGACTGTAAGTTTTCTACAGAGGAAATGGGAATAGATGTTCTTCTAGATCACAGAAGAGAAACCAGATCCCCAACAACTTCCACACTGGAATATCAGAACACACTTTCACTGAGTCAACCAGGAGACAAAAAGGGAGACCCCAGCCCAGCCACTGCTGCTCCAAACAGCAACAATGACAAGAAAAAAATCAAGCAGAAAGTACAAACTGCAAACTTTGAGACTTCAGTTCTGCCATTACAATTTATTAACCCCCATATCTGTGTAGGTTGGCCCTCATTGGTGAAAAAAACCCACATTAATTCTGCCAATTTAGCAACAACTCTTCCAGAAAGATAATCATACTTTGCAGATACTTGGGACCATTTACCCTCACTATTTTGATGATGTATGATGTATGATGATGTATCAGCTGCTACCTGTGTAAAATTACAGCTCCAGCCTGATCCATACAATATTTAATATGGGCCATACAGGAAGTGATGTTTACAAAACACTCATCCTAAAACACTGTACTGAAAAGTTACTTTGTGTATTAGAGAGAACTCTTACTGTGAATCAGACTCTAATCTAGAAGTACCTGATATTTTCTGCTGAGTTTTCCATACATGTGTATGGAGAGAAATTAATAATGAACATTCTTGAAACAACAGAACTGTCTCTCAGGAACTCATTAGTTTTTGAATACTGGTGGATTTCTTTTTCTTAAAATACCAAAATCTTCATACAAAGAAAGAAATTATGTCATGACATAATCCTTATTATGGTTATTACTACTGCTGGTGATGTTACAGAAATATTATGCCTTCTTTGTAATGTATCAGGTAAAAAAAAACTCGGTATATATAAATATACTGTTTTTATAGAGCAATTTCAAACTCTCTTTTCTGCCTAAATCCCTCCTGCCTCCAGTGCCAAAGGCAATATGACAATAATGTCAAAAGTCAAACAGCAGCTCTGGTGACTCCTCCTTTAATATGTGGATTTCTCCACACTTTTGCCTGGAGGGCACAATCACTACAGTCACTTTCTAGATTTTCCAGCTAACAAAAACCAAGACAACAATAACAAATACAGGCCAGCCCCCTAACTGACAGCATCTAAAAAGTCCCCAGAGGTTACAGACGTATGAATAACATGTTATTTTCTGAGCAAAGACCATTTTCTGGCCTCTGTGAGTAGGCACATGTACACACACGAATTCCATTTTCTGCTCCAGCTCAGCCATCTCCCAGAGATGGTCCATCATCCAACATATTCCACATCAAAAAGGCATCTTCCACCACACCACAAGGGGCTCTCCACGGAACTGTCAGTAAAATTTGTACAGCTCTGGCTCCCCTTGCCGACAGCACACACCCGAAAAAGCCACGGGATATGTCAGCAAATTCACACAAGCCAAGTGTAACTATCAAAATATCACAGAGCAGCCCCAGTGACGGGAAAATCAGACAGATTCAAAACTGCACCATGTTTTATAGATTAGAACATCTCGGAATACACCTGGAAGCAGAATTTTATTTATTAAACTGCTTGTTATAGCCTGTCACATTCTGTCAACTCGGAGAAAAATCTGCTTTGGAAACTACTGTCACGCTGACTACAAAATAAAAGAAGAAAATGTATGAGTTGGTATTTTGATACCAACATGGAAAGGCCAAGCATGACCAAAGAATTGTGCTGGGGAATTTTGCCTGGGACTAATCCCTCTTTCTAGTTTGTACTCATTCGCCTCTAATTTCAGAATTCACAGCTGTCTCTCCTTCCATCTTTTTATCAATTCTGCTACAAGAAGGATATTCACAGCTGGCAGTCTTCAGCAGGGACCCACAAGGATCTTCAAGTCCAACCCTTCGGTGAACGGCCCACACAAGGATAAAATCTCCCTTAAAAGTTTGGCATTATCAGCAGCAGGCTGGAACAAACTGAGCCAATCCAGTTGAAATTATATTGATTGATGACAATTATGGGCTCCTGCTCTTTCAGGCATGATTATGAATTTCCAAAGTACAGCTGATAATATGAAAAACCTGCTGAAAGAACTGTCCATCCCCAAAAATGACTGTGGCTGAAACACACAAATACCATACACAGTCCAAAGCGTTGGAGTGGTGCCTTCTGCCCCAGCTATCAAACATGAAATCTGATTTCCCTGTTCTGCAGCTCCAGTGGCTTCTGAGATCAGCACATGGGTCATTATCAGCCCTGCTAACATGAATTCATGTAACTTGAACAATGGAATTCAAAACAATGTCTGAGATCTAATGAAGAACACACATTCTGGTTCCATGACTATGCATTAAGAATAATCTTTTTCTACTTCCAGTCTGAGGTTAGTTCACTACCTTATGCATAGAATCCTACACTGGTTAGGGTTAGAAGTTCACTAAGGATTTATCACTTGTTATTATCAGAATATTATAACGCAGCAGGTACACAAACACTTTGGAAATGAACCTTCATGTGCAGTTTTGTCTCAGCCTTGCTGTCCCCAGAAGCCTCTGGGCACCAAGTCCTCCAGAGAAGGGAAGACAGAGCCCTTAACTGCCATCTTAATGTGACTGTTACACAGGAGACAGACACACTCCACAGAGCCATCTTAGATATTCGAGATCAAATTAGAAAAAAAAGTCCCTGCGTACATAAAAAACTGCTACACGAAATACCATCCACCAGTGCTGGATTTGCTCTTCCGACAGCAGGAGCACACACTGCTGTCACAATCATGAGCTCTGTATTTCACTGATCTGGAACAGCCAGCTGTGGGCAGCAGGATGAACGCTGGCTCACTGGTAGGAACCCTCAGGAAAGAACTGTGTTTTATGAAGTGCAGCTTCTGTGAATTTCTTCAAGGTCTTCCTCAGTCACAAATCCCACAAAACTGGTTCCAAAGTCACCACTTAGCAATTTTTAGGACTAACTTGAATTTTTATCTGTATTTTTATCCCTCTCTTCCTCTGTGTGTGCACAGTTGCACACTTGGGCACACAAATGCAGGAGCACAGTGCCCCTGAGCAGGTTTGGTGCTCAGGCAGGGCAGGCTAAGCCACCGTTGGTGCATTCCCTGAGATCCCAAGGATTTCTGTAACATGACAAAAGCATCCAGCGACCTCTCAGGACACAGATTTTCCACATCTCACTGCTCCTAATGAGGACTGAAGGCACACTTATTAAATAACTCATAGACATTAAGAATGTCACCAGCTGCAGGGCTCAGGTTAATGACTTTGCACCAGAGGTAACACCAAGCAGAGAATCCAATGGGTCAGTTTTAAGACCAGTGCTAAGGAAAAGATTCCTGGGCCTAATCCAAAAGCTCTCATAGGTCACTGGCTGCCAATCAACAGTTTTTCTCCTCTTCTTATGGTTTTCAAACCTGATAAAGCTCAGATGAACCTACCTAAAACAATTCACAGTACTGGAGGAAAAGTGGGAATGTCTCTGAAGAGACTACTGACTTTGAAGAGCAGCTACCTGATCTCCCTCTTATTTGCCCATTTTATTGCACAGACTGACATGAATACCCCAGTAAAAATTTGTTTCAAAGCCTTTCCAGTAAAGAAAATTTCATTATTTCACCATGTTTATACAGACTCATAATTTGTAGTGTTTAGGCAGCGATACATTAAAGTCACTGAAATCTAATAAATAAAACATATTAATAAATTATATATCAATGTAAGAAACTGCCTTAGCCCATCTGCCAAGATAACTGTGAAGTAGGTATTTTACTCATCAGAAAAAGAGCATTCTCAAAAATAATTCTACAAATAAAGCTCTGATATAAACTCAGTGTAAAGGGTGTGACCTTGGAGTACTTCACTAGTATCTCTTGCACAAATGCCTTTATATTTGTACATCTTTCAGCAATGGTTAAGCACACAATCATAACAACGGGAGTCCAGGCACTTCAAAAATTAAAGCTTTACCTTTATTACTTATTTACATTTTGTGAATCTAAGTGTTAAGAGAGTTTGCCTTGGTTTTATGGGTTTGGGTTTTTTTGGATTGACTGACTGACAGACAATCACATCTACTATTAGGCCACCTTTTTAACAGCTGTCAGTTCACTTGTAGGTTAAATTTAACAACAAAAAAACACTTGTGGAAAATGCCTTTACCCAGAATAGAGCACTGTGCTTCTTATCTTTCAGTATACTCTGAGGATAGAAAATGTAAAAATATCTCTGACTTACCCAGTGAACATTTGCACTGTGCATGTCACTCAAGGTTTTGGGAAAAAGAAACCCTTAGACTCATACACTATTACACCCACTGCTGATGAAAAGACCCTGGGGTCTGTGATACACACACTTAGAACCAGAATGAACACGATTTCACTCCCAGTTTGGGGAGTTCTTCACGTATTCATGAACACATGTGTGAAGAAAATAGTTTTTTCCTCATTATATCTTTAACATACCAGTATTGGTATGTCAAACAAGCAGCACGGAGAGCAGGCGAGGTGCTGGCACCTCTTGCACACTTCGCACAGGCACCGTGTGGTTCAGCTTCCTGCTCCTTGCTCTCCTCATTCCTTCCCTTTTCCATCTGGATGCTTTCAGATTAATTGTTGGGAAAGTCCCCTCTCTGGAGCACAGCCCCCACCAGCCTGTTGCTGTTTCAGGTGTTCTGCACCTGCTCGTTCTCCTCCCCTCACATCCTGAGTAGCCCAGTCCTTTGGCAGTGATTAATTTAAACAGCATAAACCCTCTTTTCCGCTAATGAAATACAATAAATAAATATGGTTATTCTTTCATTACTGCGGTCTCTGGCCATCTGAAAATATTTCACTCAGCGGACAGAAACGATGCAAAATTCCCCCTTCCTTGAAGCAGTAAAGGGAAAGGTGTTCTTTAATAAACTGGGGAGGGATAGCTGCCAGATGCAGAGTTTGGGGACTACTGTGTGCTGGGCCACGGGACACAGCCCCAGATCCTGGATTTGGGCTCTGGTGATGCAGGATGGGCTAAAGGGGGGAGCGCTGCCCCCAAGCAGCTCTGGGAGTGCACAGCAAGCTCCCTTCTCAGCAAAAATAATCTTTATTTCTACTCAGAGACTGCCTGAACAGCGGGGAAGTCTGGCAGTTCGGGTCATTATTGGCATTTTGCTACAGTATTTTCCTCTGGTTCGCTTTGGGTGGAGCACAGCACCCCAAACCCCACGTGAACACGTTATCCATGTCTGGATAACAACCAGCAGCACGAGCTGGGGGAGAAACCTTCCAAAAGACCAGGCTTTGGCCAAACTGTTCCCACTGAAGACATCCTGTACATCCCCACTGATTTCACTGTGGCAAGAGTTGGGCCAGTGCCTTTTATTGCTCCGGCCTATGTGAGGAGTTGGAAATATTTCTTGTCATGCAGTCAAACAGAATAATTGTACCAGCATCTAAATCTGGCTGGAAGGCACAGCCAAATTCTTTTCTGGCTCATTTCACCCTCCTAATGCCAGAATTCATATGGAGGTTTCTGTAAAGCCTATACAGGGCTGTGTCAAACACAATCCTATCCCACACAATAGAGATTTTTTCCAGGGTATGTATTGAAACAGATGAATTTAAAATGTAGTTTCTGTGAGTAATTGTGCAGGTAAAATGTGGGGCTGTGTTCTAGGGGGGGGGTTTGTAACTTTTTCCTTGCACTAGCAATTTCAAAATAAAGTGCAGATTACTCTTGGTATGGTTCTCACTCAGAAACAGATGCACGGGCAAAATGCTGGTGTAACATGATAGAAAAAGGCATTTGACAAAAATATAGTACTGTATGTAATTCCTGCAGTAAAAATAATTTTAGATATATAAGACCCCAAACCCTGCAGACTTCCAAAGATGTTTGACTTTGTTGTCCTCTAATGTTAAATCTGGCCATACTTCCTCTAAAAGGATGATGAAAGGATGAAGAGTAATTGAGATTTAATGGCTTTTCTCCTTCAAAAAGCTTAAAGGTATGGCCTGTAACTGGGCTCTAACCCCTGGCACTGAGACAGCCACCAGTTCTGGGAATTCTGCCCCACCAGCACATGCAAACAGATCAGAGTGACTGCCACAACCTCCTATTACCTGTCTTTTAAAGAACAACTGTCGTGAAGCCATGTTTGCTCAGCCCTAATTACCTTGAAATTACTTTGATGAGAACAAAGTGGCACATTTTTGTCTGTTGCTGAGATCACTTAAAATGGGACATGGGAAACAAAAACTGTGTATCCTGAGGGGTATTTTGTCTATAATCACTACAGTAATTTTTATCATTTTTTAATGCTAAGATTTCACGTAAGTAGTACTCCTGATAAATTTCAGTTCCTTAATTTTTGATTGTTGCCGCCTTAATTGTTACAGAGAGCTCGGCTTTGTGAAGTTATGTCAAGGTGTATAACACAAAACCACGTTCAATATATGCCTTCAATAATTTCTTTGTTGTTTGAAAACTTCCAACTTACAGCAAAGCTGGCATTTTATGGCCTGCAGAGCTATAAATCATTTTTAAAATCATGATGATATTACTCAAAACAGATGTGAAAACATATGTTTGCCACGGTTGTATAAACCGCTTACTTGTCATACTTAATAAATGTTGATACTTTCATTTTAACTACATTCCTTCTTAATAACTTTGAAAATCTTTTCCATGGTGGATATATTTTGCCTTGGTGAAAGCAATGGCAAGTTTGGAAAAACAAAGCTTGCTCTGTATACAAATTACATGGGTGTTTTTTGCAGGGCAGCACAGATCCCACTCTTCACACTGTCCACATCTGCCTCTAAAACATTCACCAGAACTGAGGTGCTCCAAAATAATTATACAGAAAGAAAAACCAGCAGTATTAGGAACAAAGAATCTATACAGGACTGAGACACATCACTGAGGACTAACCCCAGTGGTTCCTACAGAAACTGCAATCTAGGTCTGTCCCACTGCCAAACGCAAGCTTGGAATCCTGGATAAACAAGGTTGTTGCCTTTACAATTTCTGTATTAGTCCCACTATCATGTCATCAAAATGTTCCAGTTCTAGAGCCATGGGATGACTTGAAAAATCACATCTGTACATGACAAAAAAAATTCATTTCTCATTCTCATATTTCCTGAGAAAAACTTGACCTCTGCAGACCAAGCAGAAAAGCAGAAACTTTGTTCTGTCTCTAAAATGATATTTTAAACTGTACCACCATTTTTAAGCACTTCATTTCGGATGCAGGTGGATCTCTGAACACTAAATTAATTCTAAAAACATCCCTTAAGTGCATGCAGAACTAACACATGTATAAAGACGTATTTCGCAGTACTTAATCAATTAAAGAAATTATGCAAAAATGTGGACTAGGAAATGAATAAACCTATACAACTTTAATCTTAAGGAGAATTATGGCACACAAACTGTTAGCATCAGGTCTTTGTGATTTCATCCCTGTTAAAAGGAATGATCACAGGAGCCTGGGAACTGGGTTCACAGGTGGTAGAGGTTCAATTATTTTTGCTTTGGGGATTTCTGAATTAGTTTTTCAGATTCTTAAACTGTACCTTCCTTCATCCATCCTGAGTGACAGAACTGCTACTACCAAGTACACGATTTGCATCTTTGAACCCCACAGGATGCTGAATTGTTTCACTGAAAAATGACTGAACATGTGGCGAGAAAGCATGTACAGTTCAAGAGAATTAAAGTCAACTACACTTTCAGGCTTGGATGAAATACTCACTATGCAATTACTACAGAAATGTAATTTTTAAATCTTAGGAGTGAAGGTATGGCTGATAACTTTGCTGGTCTGTAAATGTCAGCAGGAGTCAAGAGGGAAGGATTTAAGCAGGATGATTCAGAAAGAAAATTATCTCAGAACGGCACAGAAGGGCTCTTTTGGGGTTCATGAAGAAAGTGCTTAAATGCCCAGAAAAACCAGTCAATAGAAAACAGCTTCTGTCTTCAAGGAGAGTTGAGTAAGAAAATACAAAATATAAGGAGGAAGTTTCAGGCTCTTCCTCCCCATGACGGGATCAGATCTCTAAGGAATAGAGCTGATCGTACAGAACCATGACACTGCTCAAATAATTTCACGTAATTCTGGAACCATACAGCATCGAAATTCTCTTCTGAGTAGCCCATAAAATTGTCTATGCCTGCCTTTTAGTTTTCTCTGAAAACACATGAAAATCACCTCAACCAAAATATGTATCAGTTTGTGCTTTCATTTGTGATGACAAATACGAGTATTTTCAGTAAACTTACAAGTACTTTTAGCTTGTGTTGTCTCTTCCTTCTGTTTCTTTTCCTTCACATCTTTTTCACTCTAAAACCTCACTATCCCCCTCAATATCTCTTTGCAGTATTTTCCCAGAATAAATCCCTGAGTATCCACTTCTCCAGCACCCAAGAACCACTGCATGGAGAACCTGGCAGAGGAAGCACTCCCCTGCCGACAGGAGAATCCCCAAGGCCAAACATCACCTCCTCCCTTGCTGCCCCTCACTGGTGAGACAATATAAAATTCTATTGCTCACCCAGAGCACCAGAGACTCTGCACACACATCCCCTGAAGGCAAACAAACAATACCATGTGACTGATCAAATATTTGCTCAGAACTTCATAAATAATTGAGCCAAAAGACCTGCAAAATATTACCCTCATGCTATATAAACAAACAGAAGCAAAATTCTGATTGCTTACACTTCCATGTGAGTTCACTGGATACATTATTCATTGCAATTAGGCACTTAGTTCTCTTAAATTAATAATATAATGTCGTTGTATATGCAGAATATGAGAAAAAGGAATAAAACACATAATAAGTGGAATTAAATGCCAGAGATGGAAAACAGTCTGTGATTTTACCTTTCTCCTTTTGTATTTTTTTTAGGCTGGTCCCAGTTTCTTGGTCAATGAGTTCTCCTTCCCTGCTGTTGGTCAGCATAGCTAAAACGATCAGAGGGCACAGTTATATAACACTGGCAGTAAAAAAATGTTAAGAGAAAAGAAAATATTAAATTATATTTCCTCTTGGTCGATATTTGGTATTTTTACTCTAAGAGCCAAGTAAAATATGCAGTAAAAGCTAATCTGCTCAAGTTTATTAGACAAGGACACCAAGATAGAACACAAATTACTCCTGAGGTGAATGTGATTTCTTACGAAATGTTCAAATTAATTAATGAGAAAAATACTTCACAAAAACCATTTTGGGGGAAAAATACATTTAAGGATTTAAGTATTAGTGATTATCTATAAAGCAGTAAGCTTAGTAAAAACCACTGACTGACAGATCATAGCCCAAATTGATTGGGGACAGCAACCCCCCCCCCAACTTTTAGTGCTGAAGGGAATTCTTTACTTAACACCTGCAAGCTCAGCGAGAGCTGTGCCATTTATGACTTCAGGATGCCTCTTTTCTTTGTTCTTACTTGATTAAAACATTTCCTTCTCCATAATCAACCAATTACAGACTTCACAGTTATTCCAGGGAGGACACTTGTTCCAAACCTCATCACCGTATTTTAGGGAAAGCTTTTTATTTTCATTCCAAAAGTAAAAACTTTGTATTTCTAGCAAAAAAAAATATTTATCCATATCTTTACAATAGTAAGCACTAGACCTCCACACAGAGACATCAACAGTGCCTTTTCACTGCTGCTACGGGAAGTTAAATTTCTTGTCCTATATATCTCCAGCCCTATTTTACACAGGAAAAAGATGAGGGAATCTACTCCACAGTCTCTGCCCTGTGTGTGTGCACAGATTCAGGCAAAAATTCAGTTCTATCCACTCTGCTGGGCAGTGCCATGGTGCTGCTGCAAGGACCAGGGTCAGAACTGCAAAATCCCAGGAAGCAGCCGAGTAGGCTGTGGATGGGAGGGAATTCTCCAGTGACTCAGACGGAGTGCACGGCTTTTGTGGTTTAAATCTGGCTCAGCAATGCCTGCACGGGCTCCAGGCCATGAGGAGACAGCAGTGTTGACACACACTGACGTGAAGAGATGTTAATTGACTTGCCCTAGATCCCTCTTGGAAGCACCAAGAATAGGATCTACACTTCCTCTAGACAGAATTAGCATTTTAATCGATAGTGCACAGGCTGTGAAAGCTGTGCTGGAGAGACCAAAAAAGCCAGAAAGGCCTCAGCCTCGGTGTGATGAAGGAATGTGTGGGCACAAGGAGATTTTTGGAACAAAAAAGTCATCATATAATCTGTGACTTTCCTCACACACATATGAAGAAAAAGACACCTTGCTCTTTTTCAACTGCAGGTGCCTTGAGCAGAGCAGCACCTCCCTACCCCAGCACGCCAGAGGAGCTGGTTGTACCAGGGAAGGGTACAAGGGTGATCCCTCTGTGCACGGGATACTGGCACAGGGGCATCCGAGGGGCTGGGCTTTGCTGATTGAGGAACTTAATTAAAAACCCACAGGGATGAACTTTCTGGGTACTTCATAGCAAGTGAGCGCTTCCCTGCGAGTTCCCCAGCAAATAAATATCGGCCTCGCCAAACTTGCGAGCGGCCGCGGCGGGGAAGCGAGGCGGCGGGCACTGACCGATCCTGTCGGGAGTGTTGTCCAGCTGCGACGGGGAGCTGGACACGCTGCTGCTGGGGTGCGAGGACGCGTGGCTGCCGGGCCGCTGGCTGTCCTCCAGGGACGGCGCCGGGGAAGGGCTGTCCTGGATCCTCTCCTGCAGACAGAAGCAAAGCAAGGGCTGTGACGTTTCACTCGCGGCCTTCACCGGAGTTCAAACGAAAAGAATGAGGTTGGGTTAAAAGCAATGGTAACAAATGGTCTTTCTGAGGTTAACAGAGAACAGAACTCGCGTCTTAAGAGCAGTATAGTCATCTACAGCCAAAACCAATACAGGCTTCTACAAGCAACGTGTCTGAGCTTAGCTTATCATCATTTGCCACCTTTTTCTTGGTGGCAACCTTTTACGTTCTAAGTTTTTCACACGTAGGAACATATAGAATATTCTTTCATGTTGCTTTCACAAACTACTTTTAGTCTACAGGTAGTAAGACTGCCCTAAGTGAGTCACATTTCAAATAAACAAATCAGAGCTGGACTGAACTGTCACTAAACGCAGTCAAATTTGGAATTAGAACCTGTATTTGTAAATTTGTAACTAGAATCTGTACCTGAATAAATCACATCAGTATCTTCTCAGGGTAGCACCAGGACAAATGACAAAAGCTGTGGCACTGGTAAGAACTTCCCTCTTGAAGCGCCACTGGCTAACCAAAACAAGAGTCTGCTTCCAAGTTCTTATGTTTATATTTGCAAATGAAACTTTGGTATTAACCTCTAATATAAATACTTGAGGTAGGGAGAAAAAAACAAAGGGTAAGAAATGAAAAAAAAAAAAAAAGGCAAAATGAAATTCTGCATTTCTGTGTATCTATACTGGCAAATTGCCTGTGAAGATGCCATGGAATTTTCATCAGTAAAAACCCTTAGGAACAGGTCAGACAAGCAAGGCATAAGTAACAATTCGTCCTGTCTTAAGAGATTGTGAGACCACGTGAGATCCGTCCAACCCAGTGTTTCACACATATACTTTAATTAAAAATGCCAGTGCCCTTCTTTCTTGTTCCCAGAACCAACAGAAAATGAGAATCCTCTGGAAGGGACAATCAGGGCCTGAGATGCTTCAGATGTTCTTCTCTTAAAATGCCTTCTATGTTTTAAAACCTCTGTTGAAGTCCTTGAAGGTGCAGTTCCATGGGAGAGACACTAATGAGGAGAAATGGCTGAAATTACAGAACTCTAGAAACGAAACCTTTGGAGTTGCCCTCATCCCTGGCAATCAGCTGCTTCCTGTGGAAACTCAGAACAGAAATATTACTTTCTTTTAAAAAAAAGAGATTCTCTTGCCTCAACCTCACTAAAAATCACAATTACAGTTCATCTGGGAAAGTTGTCTCAAAGGAACTTTGCAATTTTTCTTCCTTTCTAACCTATTCTAAAGATGTTTCATTAGATGGAATTAGATGGATTAGATGGAATATTCAGTCTGGCTGCTTGGTAGCAATTTACTGTGTGCTCTGGAAAATAAACTCAGTATCATCTGAACTTTTCATGCAGTTTTCTAGGTGGAAGCCTGAATCAATAATGTAGCTTTGAGAAGAACATGGTGGTTCCTAGAAGCTTTTCCATTATAAAAAAATGGATATAAAAGCTCCTGTTTGGATGTATCAGGGAAATTCACTAATTACACCACCAGCAGGATCAACAAGAATATTCTGTTACCCATTAAAACTATCCCTCTAAGCCTCACTCATCTCTGTATTTACAGACACTTCTGAGAGTTATGCAGAGGGAACATGAGACTGGATCCTCCTCAGAGCATGGGATGGCATTTCCCTATTCCAACCACACCAGCTGAGAACGTGGCACTGGATGTGGTTTTAATAGGATTGTTATTGTACATTAAATAACAACCCAGCCTCCAAACCATGTAGCAGATGTGTATCTATTACATAGCTGTTAATCCTCAATGGATCAGTTTCACTAATTATCTGTTATTTAAAGAACATACAGTAACTAATAGATCTTAAAGGGAGACTTTTAATGCTAATATTTAACAGATATGAGTCTATTATGCTGAGTTACAAGTTTTTGTAATTTTGAAAACTGAACGTTCTTATACAAATTAATTTTCAAACTCTGTGGGAACAAAAAGTCCAAGTCACTGATCTTGGAAGTCTCCTGTGTTTTCTTCCTTTTGGCCTCCAAAAGAGAGGGTTTAGAGGCTGCTGAGATGAACAGAAGAGTGAAAGGGAGTTGAGACTTCGTGGATGTGCTGCTTACCAAGCTTTTAAAAGTCACATTTTTACCCCAAGAAGTACTGTCCTAAATAACAATGAATCATACCCATGCAATCCTGAGTGGATAAATCCCATGTGTTTTTTACCTTTGTGCAAGTAACAGCTTCCAAACAGGTTCCTGCTACCAAGTGACAGCTCTGACTGCAATTTCATTTGCCTGGATTTCAGTCCTCTTTGGCACTATTTCCTCTCTTTTTACCGCAAAGAGCACTCAATTTGCAATTAAGATATCATTGTGAAATGATTAATTTTACAGAGGAGTGCATAGTTTAAGTAAATTTCATTGTCTACTGCAACCATGAAAATGAATAGCCAAGGAGAGGACATGCCAACTGTTCTGCAAAAAAACCCTATGAACAAATATGACTAGGAATTAACACTTAGATATCACACAAACAGCCATATATATCATCTTAAATGGGAGTTATTTGAGTAATTCAAAAGCTGATGATTTGGAAAAGCAAAGTATTCCAGCTCCTTCTGGTAACTGCATTTCCCATTGTCTCTCACTATGAAATAATCTCTGCTTTGAATAATTTGCCTTCAAACTCAGGGTGTTGGTTTGAAACCTTCAGGCAGAAGTAGAAGCATCAAAAAATAATGTCATTCTCAATCACATGGTGAGTCACTTTCTAAGAGAATTAGTTGATTATGTCATCCAATGTCTTACCAGTTACACCCATTTACCTGCACAGGGAAGGCAGAGTTTTCCCTATAAGCAACAAAGGAGATGAAATTCCCTCAGTATCATATGTGCTCCAAATGAGGATGGAGCATCATCATGTGAGGCTGCATATGGATCAAGAAATTGTCCATTTCTAAATGTCTGTGTGGAAATGTGCTGCATTTCCCCCACTGTCATGAATAATGCTGTGAGCAGACTCTTCTTTGGCTAGTAAACAGATCCATTTTTCAGTCCTGTAATCAGTATGCATCTATTTAGCTACTTAACAGCAATGTGCTCTGGTTCATTAGGTAGCTACTGTTGTGTCTCAGCCTAGTTAAAATTTCACAGCAAGTTAATCTATTTTATTACAAATGAGAACACAAGTGATAATGTCCTCACCATTTTCCAAACACAGGGTTAACAGTATTTGTAACAAATCAATGGGGGCATTTAAATAGGAAAATTGCAAATCTAAAACCTTAACATTTTGGTTTACACATTGATGACTTCATTTTATTAGTCATCTATGTATTTTACAACCTCATTGCTTTTCATATATATTTTTTTTTTTTCCCCTTGAAAATGGCTCTGTCCCCCCCTGCACCCTGCAGGGCAGCCTGGTCCCACACTAGGTAAACTCACAGTAATAAGGAAACATTCCTAAATAAAGTAATATTTTCCCCATTTGTATTTCTTCCTATTCATAAATTTGCAAGATTAATACTCCAGGTTATAATTTAATGAATTATACATAAGGATTCTACAGATTGTGAGAATTTTATGAAAAATGAAAACATTTCTCCAGATCTCACCTATTTATCTACCTCCAGTACCTACTTTACCTCATCTTTTTTCCTTCCTTTACAGAGCTGTAACATAAATTCTCAAAAAGGACTTTTCTAGTATTTAATCCTCTTGAAGGGTAATATATTTGTCTCACTAAAGATCAGTGTCCTTCTCTGCCTCACAAAATGTAGCTACAAAGCTTGACATTGTTAATTTTAGTTGTGATTTAGCTTAATGGCACTGAAGTCATGAACTCACCCAATTTCCAGACAGATCCTTGATTTCAGCTCAATATCCCTCTTCTCTCCCCTGTGAGGGATTATTCCACACCAATAATAGGAAACACTACACAGTAGTTGCATCCACACTGGTTTCATTTGAAATATATATGAAGAGCTTACCTATTTTTGACATAATCATCTTTACCTTAATTCCTTACCTCTGATTTTTTTATAGTATTGATCTTCATTTTATGTCAAGAGTTTAGAGAAATGATGCTGCTGGATTTTCCTTTTAATTTTTCTTTACTCTTAGTTGTAATGTAGTTGTAATTACTCTTTCCAAATGTTAATCTATTAATGAGTTCCTGGAGGATTTAATGGCATTTCACTGCTGACAAGCAGGTTTTGGAAGTTTTTCTGAGCCCTGGATGTTTTATTCAGACATTTATCTTGATATTTCATATTTAATTGAGGTGCTGCTGCTCTACTCTACAGGACTCTGCAGTGGCTGGAATTCAACCTTTCTAATGAAATTGAAAGGAAGGAAAAATGGAGATTCTACTGGTTTTAGGCCTAGACTGGAATTTTCAAGTGTTGTAAGAAAGACTTCGAGCTGATGTTGGCCATGTTGGAAAAACAAGAGTTCATGGGCTCTGGCAGAAAAAGGCCCAGCATGAATCTGCACACTGGTTCCCAGCTGGGATATTTATTGTGCCACACCTCGACCTCCCAGTGGTCGCAAAATCTCCATTCATATTCTCAAAATGGACTACACAGTAGTAAAAAAAATTTAGAAACCGGAGTCTGACTGCTCTGGAGAGGTCTGTGAAGCCAGGACGGGCAGGCAGAGTGTGCCTGCAGCCTCCCCCACCTCCAGCCCCAATTCTCTGCTGACCTACCTCTGCCCCACCTCCCTGGCTGAATCCCATCCTCAACAAGTGAGAAGAATAAGAAAAGATAACACAATTCACAATTTCAGTCAGCAAACACCTGAATCGTTAACACTTCCTTTTTTGAGTTAATACTAAGATGCATTTCTTTCCAACTGACCTTAGTTGATACTAATGCTGTCTGAATTCTAATCCCAGCACATTTTTAATAATGTTCTAAACTTTACAGTCCTTAACTGATGGACTACTCAATTTAGGCTTTACCCAGGAAAAGAGTACCCCTGACACAGGAAGCAGGAGCTGTGCTACACCTGAACTGATGCCAGCAAGAACTAGGATGGTCACAGCCACTGTTTCTGGGCTGGAGAAGAGCAGTTTGGTTTGGATTTTGAGTCATTCCACCCTGGAAATGAGCACACACAAAGACCGAGGGTGGCTTGTTGGGCTTCTGAGCTACTTAGAGTACCTGTGATTGCTGTAGGTACTGGAGATGAACAAGGTAAACAGCTGGTCTAAAAACCAAGATAGGATCTGTGTGTCTGAAAGCCAGCTGGATCCCATTCATCTTTTGCAGTGTATCGGGAAGTCAATCACTTAAAATATGTACTTTGCCATTTAAAATGCAACATTTTTTTCACTGTGTACATATAGTTGTTTCAGTTGTAGTCAACTGGCAATTATTTTCTCACAGAATTTAAGAAATCACAAAAACTCCTACATTTACTGAATTTAATACCAGATGTTCACTCACTAATTCCATTACCTCGTGACTACTTCCTATCAATCCATTAATTGCCAGCTGCTCAGCCAAACAGAGAAGTGCAGCTAATCAGATGGTGCTGGGAAACAGCCAAACAGGAGCTGCCTTCTTCCCCATTTCTTAAATTAGCAGTCGCTGGGACAGCCACGGAAACCTTCACTCCTGGATTAAGATCTTGATGTTTTACTTCAAATCTGAGAGCACAACAGTGCCTCAAACTGGAAAGGATCTCGCAGTGGCAACTCAGTGCTTGTGCCCCTCTCCTGAATTGTTTCACCCAGGGCTGCCATGGAAGGGAGGAAAGGCACACCCAGGACTAATGATGATGAGGCTCTACCTCATGTACGTTGGAGCCATATTAGTTATTAAGGACAAAGGCAAATGACTAAGCTAATACTAAAAAGATCTGAGCCAGAACTAAGAGCTTAGATATGCCTGGCCTAACAATTTTCCTTTGCAAGCTCTGCAAAAAGAGGTGTTTCTGACTGGATTTTTTTTCCACTTGGAAGTTTAAAATAGGTATTCAATGTTTAAAACCTCTCAACGAGGGTGGTAAGGAGCCAGGCGTTCTTGGCACTGCAGGGAGAGGGACAGCCTCCCTCCAAAGGAGGAGATGAGAAGGGTATTTAATGCCATTTGAAAGGATCTGAACATCTCCCAACAGAGTAATTTCTCTGAAATCAGTGAATAAAGAGATTCAAACCTGCACACTCACGCCTCCTTCGCCTAAAAACAGCCACAAAAACTAACCTGATAAGAAACAAACAGACTCCTCTGTCTCCCATGTCACACCCCTAACATATCCCAGTCCCATTCCAGCCATCAGCTGCCAGCAATGAACACGTGCTATGCAACAGGACAGAATAAATCTAGTAATAAGAAAAATCACATACACTGTAGAGAAGTTTTGTAAGTGTTGCAATATTCTGAAAACAATTCATAATGGATTGAATGCACAGAGAGATATGAAATTACCTATGTTGTAAATTCTGTAATGGGAAATGTTTCTATTGTGAGAAGAAGTGTTTCAGAGCACTCTCAGATGGCCACATTTTTCTGGCTGTCAGGTAAATATTATGAATGTGAGTTGTAGAGCACACAGAAAATAGCACCTCTCAGCAATAATTACACAGCCCATCTGTATTCTCTTCAGGGGATTTAAAATCATGTCATATACATCCTTTACAAACGCCTTAACAATCCCACAAAATCAGGAGAAAAACGAAACTCAAAGAGAAGGAGGCTCAAAAATCTCTACTGCATGTCTAGATCCTACTGTTCAAATAATGCTTTGCTCTGTTTATCACATAAGTTTCTAAAGTACATTGGGGTGAAATTCTCGAGGAATTCCGGACTATGAATATAAAAACACTTTCTTTTTTTTAAAGCATTTTAATTACTTTTTTTTTCCCCTCCATTTCCCATTTGCACTGAACAAAAGCGCCATTTACTCCTAGCTGGGATCTCGATGAGAGCAAGAAAGAGTACGAGAAAAGCAGGAATACAGCAAGCATGAGGGGATGACAACAGAAGAAAAATGGACAGCAGGAAACCAATTTTCAGAACTACTCCTACTCGGGAGAAGCACATCCCTCAGCAGCTCCACAGAGGCTGTTTGCCAGAAGGAAAGGGAGGGAGCACGAGGAGGAAGAGGGTGAGACGTGAGCAAGAGGAGCAAGGAGAGTGCCAAATATGTCAGGGAAGTAAAACAAGAAGCAAGGAAAAACTGGGAGAAAACGGGTCTCAGATCTCTGGCATGAAGTTTTGCCTCTTTACTCTCAGTACTCATTGCATATTTAGCACAAAAGGAGCAGCCTAAGGCCCCTGGTTTGGGTTTAATTCCCAGAATTTCAAGCTCAGCCTAACCACGGTATTTCCCACCAGCCTGATCCCAAGGACATCTGGGAAAGTGGCCTTTCAGTGAACAGTCAAAGCTCCAGACTTGGCTCTTGCCAGCTTCCCTTCACTTTCCTTACCCCAAACCTCTCCCCTGCCCTCTCCCTCCTTTTTGGCTGGATTTGTGTAAACCAGTATGTTTTTAGTCCTGTAAGGTCATATTTGTTACAGGTGAACTGTAAAATAAAAATCTTCACATTTTGTAGCTACTGGTCTCTGGAGCTGAGTGTTTTACAAACTTCAGTGAAAAATCCTCTCACTTTTCTGTAAAAGGCTCATCCAAACTCTCCTTCTGAATAACTGAAAATATTGTCACTGAGTAGATTTTTCTGAGTTTCAGGTACAAAATTATTTTATGACAGTAAACTGCTACATTTATTCATAGAATCACAGACTGCTTTGGGTTGGAGGGATTTTAAAGATCACCTCACTCCACCCCTGCCATGGGCAGGGACACCTTCCACTAGACCAGGGTGCTCCATCCAACCTGGCCTTGAGCATTCACTGCTCTCTCTAGCCCAAACCATGACTCAAGTGTGCTTAGCCAAGTGCCACCCCACACCGGCCCTCGTTTGACAGCCAGGCCATTCCTGGATTGCAGAGCACGTCCAGCTGAAGAACAGCTCTGGAAAAAGAAGAACTAACAGGACAGTGATGCAAGAGGGAGAAGCGAGAGGGTGATGAAGTCAGTGCTGCTGTCAAATTTTGCTTTTGCCAAATGAGACCCTCTGTATCAGAGATTCCTCTGAGCCATTTGAGCCAAGTTTCAAACACAGCAAGCTCCTTCAGATGTGCAGTAAATCCCTGCAAGGCTGGATTTATCACGGCGGCCCTGCCAGAACAGCAGCCACAGTGCTGCTTGTGCTGCTATAATCACATCACATCATGTTATAGATGGCTAAGAAGGTTTTGTGAGCCTGGCCATTGTGCCTCCCTAATTTATGGTGTTCCTGTCAGGGAGAGATCAAGTTTCATAGTTATGACATTTCTTTCTGGAGCACTAAATGTTAACTTTGCTGATCATGCATATCTTGGTAGAACAGCTTATTTCTAAATGGCAAACGTGATATAAAAAGCATAATGACTTCATTCAAAACCTTATAAAGCAGCTGATTCTCACACCTATAGAAAACAGGCCAAGTGGTATTTTAGTCATCAGAATATGGAAACAGACACACACTCAATATATTCAATTCATTTCTTCCATTTTAAGTAAAAACATGATGCTGGGATTGCATTCTATTGAAAACTAGCCATGTTTTGTACTTATCAAATGCACTTAAACAATGTCCTATAATAAAAGTATTACTGACAGCAGGAGCAGCAGAGCTTTTCTTTTACATGTTTCATTTTGTACAAGAATTTCACATTAACTGGTCATCATTCTGTGCTGGGTGATTGTACATAAGGGAAGGAAAGGACAAAAGGAGCCTCACACTGTAATAAAATTCATCCACAGTTTCAGCACTTGGAAAAAACCAGAGAAAGATGCAGCACCACTTGACAGGTGAGAGTAACAAAGCAAAGGATGCACACTCTGCCTCTGTCATGGTGGCTACTGGTGCATTTTCCTCTAAAACATGAGAGGAAATAATTCCCACCAGAGTGCTGGTGAGACCTCGTGTTGCTGTGGAGATTCTGTGTATCCTCTAGTGCAGGTGCTGGGGAAAAAAAACCTCTGTAAATGAGTAACTCACATCAGCAAGGGCCTGCTAAATAACACCCTGAAACCCAACTGCCTGCAAAAACTGGAGTTTAAATTACAAAGGACTAGCATTGTTTACAAATACGTATTTAATCTTCATTTTGACATCCTGGCAACGTTTAGAATACAATCAAAGCTTCTGCAGCTTTACTTGCTGTTACAAATACTCCACTGCAGTGTAAATTAGGGTTTTGTCAAGAGGTCTCTGAACAGGTAAAGAAAAGGTTATGGTTTGAAATGAATGGAACCTCAACTAATTTCTAGCAATTTAATGACTTGCATTAACTAATGGACAGTTGCACATCAGAGAGAGACGTTTTCCCCACCCAGCCAACAACTGTGCAGGTACACTGATGATAAAGAGAAGTTTTTACAGATCTTAATCCTGAGTAGGGATCCTAATGGGAAATGCTGCCCCTGAATTTTCCCAGCCCCCCAGAATCCAAGAGGAAAAAAAAAAGTCAACAAAACCAAAGCATTTAGAACAAAATTTGCCCTAATCTGGAAGTGGACTCTCTGTGAAAAACAACCTGAGGCAATTTTGGAAATGCCCAGGGCCAGAAAGAAAATCAGAAGGAAAACAAACCCCTCCAAAACCTCAGCAACAGAGGGATGTAGTATTCTACTGCAGTGATGTGACAAGAGACACTTGCTGTCCCCCTTGAGAGGATGCTGCTATCAGAACATACAGGCATGAACAATAAAAACGTGCTTGGGTACTGTGAGTTTCTTCCCCTGCTTGATAAAGAAACAAAACCTCCTGCAGCACCAACCTGTGACAAAAGGAACTACAGCACAAGCCTCACTAATGTATTCTCACAACTGGCCTGTTATGTTAGACACAGTAACTTGCTCAATGATAAAATAATGAAACACTTTAATTAAGATGTTTTACAATAAATATATGAGAGGTTAAGTTCAGCAAATCAGTGAGAGCTGATAGAATAAAGCAACTCAGATTCCAGAGTGACAAGGACAGATGAGTGTAAATGAGCATAAATATTGAAACGAAGACATTTACTTTCCAGAACAGATAGCTCTACAGACTCATATATTTAAACCCAAAGAAAAATGGACTAAACTAATGAACTTCCAAAGGTGACAACATTTTACTTCATCAACAAGAAACCCACATGTGCATGCAAACACACACACAAGTCAGACTGCTAACACCTTTAATTTTTGCTCAGTAGAAAGTAGACACACTGTTTTAGAGAATCCCATCACACCAATCCTTCACAGGCACTGATCATACACACTTCTACTTTGAAAATTTCTTGGTTTAATGTATTTTTGAGTGTGTGGCAGGATGGCAGCTCTCCACAAAGGCAAGAACCTTTCTGAACAACCTGCTTGGTAGAGACTACGACAAACCTTTCAAAATACAAACATGTTTTAACCAACCAGAAGGAAGTTCAGGTTTGGCTACCAGAGACTCTATTCACTACAGTACTTGTGATAATTTTCCCAGGTTCTGGATTTGCACTGCACTGGAGCTCCTGTTATGTTCCACACCCTCACTAAGGTACTTGTGATGATTTTCTCTGCTATTTGCCTGATTTGCAGTGCACTAGAACTCCTGTCATGTCCTACAGCATTTTCTCTTAAAGTTGACTTTAAACAGCATTTTAGAAGAGTTATTGAGCTTTTTCAGATGTTACTCCAGCCTGTAGTGAGTGTTAGTGTCCATTTTTAATTACATGACAGACTTACTGACAGATCAGAGCAGCTGAACTTCTTGTTTGCAGCGGTGGGTATTGCTCAGTGTCAGGAGCAGGCCAGGTGAGCCGGAGCAGTGGGACCTCACTGCCTCGTCCTTCTCCTCACTGAGACAGTCACTACAAAAGCCACAAGGAGCAGCTTTGAGCAGGTGGGAGAGGTGCCTTACCTTGATGACGGAGGCCCCGGCCCTGGAGAGGGGGCTGTGCATCTGCGCCGCCGCTGCCATGTTGGCGATGGTGTTGAGATGGTTCATCTGGTTCATGGCCATGGCCACCGAGGCCGGGGGGAGGCTGACGGGGAGCAGGGGGTGCGGCATCATCATGAAGGGCAGGTCTATCCCTGCAGAGAGCATGGCCATGGTCACTCAGGCACCCTGCAGGGCCCACACTCCACTGCAACACCCACCATGTCACACTCAGACACCCTGCAGGGCCCACACTCCACTGCAACACCCACCATGTCACACTCAGACACCCTGCAGGGCCCACATCCCACTGCAACACCCACCATGTCACACTCAGACACCCCGCAGGGCCCACATCCCACTGCAACACCCACCATGTCACACTCGGGCACCCTGCAGGACCCACATCCCACTGCAACACCCACCATGTCACACTCAGACACCCTGCAGGACCCACATCCCACTGCAACACCCACCATGTCACTGGGACATCCTGCAGGGCCCACATCCCACTGCAACACCCACCACTCAAACCCAACAGCAGTACCTAACCATATTTAAGTACCTAAGGTACTTAGTTAGGTACTAGTTAGTAAGGCACTGTTAGTACCTAACAGTTCTGGGGTTCTGTAGGGGATAATTGTCTGTGCAGGCCAGGAAAGGCTGGTTTGTGTTGGGGAGAGGAACACGCAGCTGGGGAGTGACACAAAATGAATATGTGACTGTGCCAGTTCAGTGATCTCCATTATTAGAAATAAAATTTCCATTAGAAATAAAGAAAAAAACCCCACAAAACATGCATATAATTTGTGTTTCCCAATACATCAGATGAATATTTATTAATAAATTTATCTGATCATACACTCCTAACAAGTCCTCTTCCTATTACCACTTCTCAGCAATGTCACACTAAATTCTTATACTCTTATATATTATATACTCTTATATATTATTATACTCTTATATTCTTGAATCCAGGAGGCTGTGGCTTGGACTACAGACACCACTGAACAACTGTACAGAAGGTCTTTGAACTGCAACACATAATGAGAGGTTAAAATTGTTGCCAGAGGTTTTAATTTTCAAAATGCCACTTTAAATTGTCTTCTGCTACGGATATAAACCAATTTAAGAAGGTATGAAATTTATTTGGACCAACTTGCAGATCTTGACATTGCGAAAAAGGTGAAGTTACTGCTAGCAAGAATTGGATTCTCATACTTCATTAATATCCATTTCAGCATGTGTATTACTCCTTGTATTTAGTAATGACTGCACTGGAAAGCAAGACCAAGACACCAATTCGCTAATAAATTGTTCCAGGTTATTGTGCATTGAAGAGTTCTTTAGAGGGACCTCTTGCAGATAGCTACTATAGGGCATCCAAAATTAATTTTTCAGAAAAAAAAATAGGACCCATTCTGCCAGACTGGAATGTCTTGCCATTTTTCTAAATGACATTTAGATTAGAAATCCTCATTAAAAAATTCAGGTGCAAGTATTAAATAACACAAACATCTAGCTAGTCATTGCCACATGCCACTGAGATTGTTTATTGTTACAAAGTTTTTAACTTTTGGCTCTATCCTAGCTATTTTAAAGGAGAAGGCCAGTCATCATTTTGGTGTATGACAGAACTAACAATAAAAAATACCACTGACTGACATATCTTATGTTATTCCTACAGAATTTGACTCCAGTGATATAAAAACACCACGGTGCCCACCAGGAAAGGCAGAATTGCAATATTCCCAGCTCCCACACTATTTCTGTTTAACATGAGCATATCATGATCAACAACTGTGAAGTCTAATGACTCACTCTCTATTTTATATGATGATCCACGCCAATATTAATTATGATAGGCAATAAGCAAGGCCCACATACATCTCCCTTCACTTCAAACGACACTGATAATCCCCTCCAGTGCCCGCATCCACAAGCCTTTGTTCCCCTGCAGATCTCCCTTAACAGCCCAATAATCTTCCCTCATCCTCTATAGAGTTCCAAAACTCCCAGACACCATCTGGCCACACTGAGTTGTATGTCTACTTAAAGTCCAATTGACATGCAAACTAAATGCAAACCACAAACAGAATTTAACAGCACATCACCAGTTTTAAGACACAATCCGTCAAACATTTCAGAGGACTATGACGAAAATATATCCTGCACTTGCAAATCATTGGGCATAATGTCTGACATCCAGTAAACCCCTGAACAGCCTATAGACATTCACCTGCTACAAAATCCACTGGAAAATATCCTTAAGAGCAAAGAACACAATATGCCTGCGTGTAAGAGAAATCCAGGTATTGAATTATGCAAGAATATAAAATGAAAGGATAAACTACAGGGAATTTGAGTCCTATGACCTGGTGATTTTTAACCACTGACACTTGACCCAAAACGCTCAGGTCCACACCTTCCCACAAACAAAGCAGACTCATTTTGTAGGAGTCATTTCAATAGCTCTGAATTTCTCAAGTCTGGGGCCTGACAGAGGTAGCAGTGAACTGACTACTCCTAAAATTGTGTAAGGAGCCAGAAATGGCACTCATCCACTAAAACTAACACCAAAATCAACTTTCAGAACTTTCAGGATGAAGAGCTTAAACAAGCAACAAGAGTTCATAAATAATGAGCTTTTCATTCTTCATCCATCATCAACCACTGGAATAACTTTACTCCTCACTAATTTTTAAAATGTTAATCCCAAACGTCTTTCTTGGAAAAGATTTTACTTTCCTTCCCTCCCTATTTGGGCACAAAGAAGGGGAACTGATGGCTTCACACCTGCTCCCTTCTTAAGGGAAAGAAAAGAGATGGCTTTAAAGGGAGCTCTAAGTTCCAAATCCAACCTGTGTCATTTTATTCCAGTTGTTTTGGATGGCTGGGTTCAGCAGCTGACCTTTTTTAACTGGACATTTTGCATTTATTCCTTGCTCTCCTATTTTATTTAGTGGGTCAGCATTTTCATCTGGAAGAGAATTTCCTCACATAACTAAAATTTTAAGCAACTTTATGATTATTTTTCCTTTCAATCCAGGCCATGGAAATATCAATTAAAGACTGTCAGTCCCAAACCCAGTAGTGAGTGGCTACTCCAAGAGGGAATAGTCACTTGGACTTGGACTGATCCCAGAGGGAGCCTGGGACATGAGGCACAAGTGCAGCTGGCAGTGGAAGGACTGACCCTCCTGTCACTCACGTGTCTCCCATCGTTTCCCCCTCCCTGAGGCTGGGAAGGAAGGCAAGCCCAGCCCCCAGCGGGGCTCCAGGCACTGTTTTTTCCCAGCAGGATCCCAGTACGTACTGTTGGTGAGCAGGTGGTTCTGCTGCAGAGGGCTGAGCGGGTGGGCACTCCCAAGGCTCGACTGCCCTGACAGTGTGGGGTGGCCAATGCTGTGCTGGGATCCCGTCGTGATGGGAGACTGGAGCTTGTCTTTATCCCAGGAGGATTCACTCCCACCTGCAAAACAGGGCACAACAAACCATGAGTGGCAGGTACCTTTATTTAGAGACATTTTGCTCCGTTAGCAATGAGCCAACACTTCTTACCACAGCTGAGCACCTGGCACAGGCACAGCACCTGGAACCTACACCTGAATTTTTCAAAAACTAAATTAATAAATAAGCATCAGGGGAAAAAATATTTTTAGATGCTTTCAGCATTACCACCTTTCAAAACACTAGTTCCTGGGAACAGGAAAAGCTAATGTTTGAGGATGAAATCATCAGTCATGATTAAGTAAATTATCAGAACAGGAACATCTGAGAGGCTGAGTCACAATCTCCTGCTATCACAGGACATGAGGCCACCAGTCCTTGCCAGAGACTCATCTGAGTCCACCCTCGTGCTCATCAGGTCTCTGCACTGCCAATCCTGGAGGCACTCGGCCATTCCCTCCCTCCTGTGTCACCACATTCCAGCTGAAATACACCCCTGAAGAGCTTACAACAGTTTATCCTCGAGCTTTGTTATCTTTGAGCTTCAGCAGCTCCCCCTCCACTGCTGGGCTTGACCCTGGGGACGCCCCACGTGAAACCCTTCACTTGGCTGGGTTAAATGAGCCGGGCACAGGCTGTGCTTGGAAATCATCAATATTCAGGAATTTCAACTTAGGAGTCCAGATATCTATTATGCATAGTAATTACTGTCTACAGCAAACACAAAGTCTAGAAAACGGAGCACTTGATGTCTCGAATCTCTGTCTGGTCGGCTGAAGAGACAGTGTTCTGCAGCAATTTTACAGCCTGTAGTTTTTTCAGTATTACACACTCGAATAACAAATTCCTTTTAAACAGCAGGTTAAGTAGACCATGTTAGTGAATTCCAAAATACATCTGCTCCACAAAACAGAACACCTAAAAAAAGTTAGACTGAACAGTTAAAAGGTATTTTAAGATCCCCCCCTCTCAGGTACACCCCACACTGACACTTAGAGTATAGATTGTTACAAAAACATGTAACTGCAGTATTGATTTTGTTTTGAATTTATGAACAAGAATCTCAATTAGAATAAGTAAATAGATTACTGGAGTGCAGCAGATAGAGGCAGCAAGCAAAAAACCATTTTAATTGAATATGAAAGTAACAGAGAAATTCCACTCTTTATGACAACACTTGGCTAATAAACATGATTAATACTGCTAAATGCAAAAGTTTGAAAGATCAGTGATTGAGAAAAAAGGAAAACACTCCATCATTTTAGCACTATGTCCAAGTATGAATTACCTTCCTATAAAAGAGTTGTAATTTGTAAAATGATGAGTAATACACTGACAAAGAAAGATACACTAAATTATGGCATGTGATATAATATAGCATGGCGTAGTGCAGTAATTAGAACTACTACAGTTGAGGCTGTGTCAGCCTCTTTGTTATTTAATACACTGTATATCAGCCCTTTCAAATAACATTTGACTGCTATTCAGTCTACAAAGCTGTTCACTTTGACTATTGTGAATCTGGGGTGGTATTATTTGGTGTCAGTGTTTCACAAGTTAAAAGTGTGAATATGAAGGACTTTCTGAGGAAATGTCGAGCATTTGATTTCACCAAGTGAGTTTTTATTTTCTGCATATGCTTTTTCAACAAATTTAGCATTTACACTCTATTCTTTCTCACAAAAGCCCTGTACTTTTCCATTAATTTTTTGCTTAGGAACAGATTTTTAGCTGTAACTTCACCTGTCAGGGCACTGGCCACAAAAATCGGGCCAAAGCCAGTTTTTCAGAGATTTCTGAATGAAAAGAAAAAAAGGAGTCTTCATCTAAAAGTTTCCCTCTCCCCGTGTTCCTCTGCCCCAGGTAGCTCCTGCCCTAGGCACAGACAGTCTAAACTGAGCTCATTTAGTGCATTCTGGAAGTTTCTCTTGCCTTTCAGAGCCTCGTGGCCCTGAGGCTGCAGTACCAGAGCCCCACCAGTTCTCTGAGCCCAGCTCTCCAACCGCTGCAGTTCCAGAGGAAAATTCCATTATTCCCAATTTACAGATGGAGAACTTCCCTGTGAAGCAAAGCGACTTGCTTAAGGAAACCCAGGAAATCTGCAATGGAGGGGGAAACCAAATTTAAATTATGTCACACAGTCCGAATCACTGGGCCAGTTCTGCTTACAGATGGGGACAATAATAACTTTTTCCCTCTGCAAATTCCACTTGTAAATCTGCTCCAGTATTCAGTGCCAGCAACACAAGAATAAATTGCAATACACTTATCTCTACACACCATTCCTGTATTCTTATGTTCCCTATCACTTCTCCTTGGAGAAAGAAAAAAATACAGCTGAGTGTACGATGTATAATAAAAGTGGATGTTAAATGAAATTCATCCTTAGCCTGCAGTGTCCCACAGATAACAGCTCCATCTCTCCATCTGGACTGCATTTACTATGGAGCAGGAAGTCTCTCAGAAATAAAATAGTAATTAGAGCAGTTCTTACCTAGCACTGCTGAGGTGTGAAGTGTTTGGCTGGGGCAGTGTGACCTGCTCCACGCAGGAAAGCTGAGGGGCAGAATCAGGAAGTTCCTCCCCAGGGAGGGAACTGAACTGGAAACGAGTCAGGGCTCATGGTCCTACTCCTGTGCCCTACACCACAGACAGCTTAGATTCATGCTACCCACAGTCCCTTTGCACAGCTAAAAAAAGAACAATTTTAAAAGAAAATCTGCATTCTACCCTGGAGTATCTATGCCCATAGGGTAACAAAAAGATTACATACCAATTTACAGCAAGCCAGAACCAGATTCACAGTATAATCCAAGTATGTGACATGAAAACCTGTGGTGATACACTCAGTCCTTTAAATGCCACGCAACGTAAAAAAAGGTATTTATTTTTGAGCATATAATTTTCTTATTTGGTGACACAGTTGTCAGCATGTTTGATCAGCAAATACGTATCTGACATGCAACATATCAGTGTGCATTTCAAATTCTTTGTTGCCATAACAATTAGAAGTGAATACATCCATAAAAACTGAATCCTTCTTACTGCTTCAAATTCATGTTTAACCACAATTTTTCAGATTTTTGTTCATTGCCATTTTCTGTCCGAATAGGTGCCATCCATAAAGCAAAGATGTCACACTTTGATTTTAATTTTTTTTCATTTTCAATCCTGTCTTTTGTATGATGAGCTTATAGAATATACAGAGATGTATTTCAAGTAATTTCTTTTAGGTATATAAAACATAAGAGGAAAAATATATGGAAAAAAGCAAACATACACTACTACAAAAAACGAGATAACAGAAAACAGCATTGGAACCTACCTCTTTTGTATGAAGGGAAACACAACTTTTTATTTATTTTACATGAGACAGAGTATTTCATTTTAAAATATCAGTAACTTGATACATGAGTGTCACAGGAGTATTTTTAGAGCACCCAGAAGTCTGTTATTTGTCAAAATGCCAATACATCATTTATACACTTTACCAAAAGCTTTATGTTTGACACTCTTACCCACTACCCACATGACCTTGCCTCTAACAGATAAAACAAAGGACAAAAAGGTAATTTTTCCTTATCTTGTTTGCATTCTGGTTGATCTTGTCCCAGAACAGACTGTCCTCAGCATTAGAGAAGGGAAACAGAGACAAGGAGCTGCCCCCCCCGAGCTGCTGATGCTCGGCAGGTGCAGCACAGAGCTCACGGGTGCCTGACCACAGCCAGGATAAAGGGGGGAGAGAGGCCTGGGCTGCTTCACCCAGCCAGCTCAGAGCACGCAGCAGGGCTGTGCTGCAAGCTCTGCTCTCAGAGGTGCAGCTGGAGGCACAGGGTGGGTGAAGGAAAGGCCTGAGTGCGTGCAGTGCCCAGGGAAGCACAGCACAGGGCGCCGGGAACGCCGGGCTCCACGCGGACTTGGGCAGTTATTTTCCATGGAATAAATGAGGTCTGGTATTTACCAGGCTGAACAGATTATTTGAGAGAAGTTATTTAGCAGTGCACGAATTGCACTAATACTCAACTAAGCAGAAGCAGGTGAATTTAGGAGTTAAATCACAGGCACCAGGAACAGACAGGGAACATCAGCCCAAGCAATACACACCCCAGCTGTCAGTGACAGACCCCACAGCCCCACTGGAAGGTGACTTACCCTCACATACAGGTCTGCAAACCAAGTGTCTCTGTTCAAGTTTCGTTTTACTTATTTGAAGGAAATGCAAGTGATAAGCTCAGCTTCATTTTTTCTGAAAATGCTGCTACTCATCCATCATTATTAACTTTAGGAATTAAATTTGAAGCTAACTCTTAAAGCCAGAAGTTTTCTAGCAATAAGCCTCTCTGTGCATTTCTGTTCTTTAGAAAAAAACCCCAAAATCTGTTGTTTTGTTTTTTGGGTTTGGTTTTTTTTTGGTGAAGACATATCTGTGGTGATTAAATTAGTGTCTTGGTTTCAGGTATTGAAAGATCTCCAGAAAGTAATCACAGTTCAATTCGGTGACAGTTTCTTTTCATTTGGTTTCAAATTCATTTTATCAGCTTTAAATCTGTCTGGTTGAGCTAAATGAAATCCTCTCTGTCAGAGCTACCTTCAAATCCCACAACCACACTGTTTCAATCTAAGTCTGTCATTTTACTTTTTGTTCTGATATATTCCTGAAAAATTGAACTCCAATTGTAAAAAGCAATACCATCTTCAGTGGCCAATTTTATTCTCAGATTATTTTTAAACACATTTTTCATCCTGTTGGGCATATTAAGCATAACAACAGCTGCAAAGAAAAAAGTATTCAGTGCATTGCTATTTCAGCAGTGGTAATTCCAAAGTATTTCTCACCTCTAACTTCTTTTGGGAGTGTCCAGCACATACAGGGCCTTCGAAAATTTCTGGATTATACAGAACCCCATTACTCCCTAAACCACACAGGCCTTTCTCCCAGCACTCCTAATCCCCGTGTTTCCAAGTGTTCCAGACTGTTTTACCACTATCCCAACCTCACCCTGATACTGGGAAAAATGGTCCCTTTTTTGGCCTACACAGAATATCCTCGGCAAAAACATTTCAGCCTACAACTTTCTGTCAACATTTTCGTGGTACCAACCTTTGAGTGTCCCAGGAAGACAATATTAGGTCGAAAACTATTTCTGTCATATTTGATAAACTGAGAATCTCACGGCAGGAAGGTCAGGAAGAGACCACCCAGGTCTCATTCCTGGTCAGCTGTCACTTTCCTGTCAGAAAACCATAAAACTGCTCTGGGTCAGGATTATGACCCATTTAACCCCAAGTTCTGTCCCTTGCATTGGCAGTAGATAATGTTATTTACAGAGGCCATGCAAGTGTGGACACTTTCTGTGGTCCCTTATTACTCCCAAATGAAATTTTCAACTTTAAAAATGGGAACAAGATTTTTAATCAGCCCCCAAAATCATTACACCCATCTCAAAATCTAAATGGCAGATCTGCAATGCATCTAAAGCTTTAATCCATGGATTTGTCTGGCTGTGGGTATTCAGCTGTATCAACTTTTGGATTGCGCCCTACAAGAAAGCCATGAAAGTGTGTAGGGTAAGATATTAAAACTCAAGAAATCCAGTGATGGCTTTACTGGGCTACTTCCAAAAACTTATCAAGTGGTTCAGCAGATGTAATTACTGCTTAGCCCTGCCAAGGCTTTGAAATGTGCCCATTAATTCAGCAATTCCCAATCTGTCCATCAGTCAGTCATACTTAAAAAATATGTCTGTCAGGACTTAGGTGAAGTAATCTGTTGATAATTACACAATAAGAAGGCATCTGAAATCTGAATATCGTTTCTAAACTTTTCAAAAAGTCTTGATGACAGAAAAATCAAAGTTTATTTCACAGCAAACAGGACATTGAAGATAACTGGGAATATGTCAGAATATTTGATGCCAATTTAATTAAGAACAATTAATTCCAAGAAGATACTTTTTGAGAAGATAAAAGCAGAGTTGCAGTATTTATCTAGGAACCTAACCATCCCTGCCAAACCATCAACTGCTTCCTTTAAAGTGAACAAAGGAACAAGAAGGTGGTAAATGAAATGTTCTGAGGTTCCCACGTGCTGATGGCTGATTGTGGGGCTGAAGCACAGCCCCAGCCGAGTCTCCTCAGTGCCAGTTACCTGGCAGGTGTGACTGTCCTTGCACGGGCCTTTCCAGCCAACACAACCTCTCACCATTACAGCCAGGCGCTCGGTGTCCAAGGCTCTGAACAGCAGGAAACCTGTTCTCTCTCTCACACCAGACAGAGCCACTTATCCCTGCAAACTGTATCCACAGAAATGCTCCTAAAATACAACCAAGTGTTTTCTCCTCCTTTCTGTGACCAGTGTAGATCAACAACTGGCTGCAGCACTGAAACTCCACCATCACCTTCAGTACGTGCAGCTGTACTCTGAAACACCAAACAAACCTCAGTAATTCAACTTCCACAACCACAGCACCCTGTAGAAGTTACATTTAACAAGATGAAACATCAGATTCACAGAAATCTAGGCATGAACTCTTATAACAATTGTCACTAAAATGCACTGGTACTCACAGGCACCTCTCAGAGCTGGATACCTGTACCTGCACTGTATGAAAACCTACCTCGTGCTATTTGAAGCTGTGTTCTGGGAGGATTAATTTGGCACTTGTTGTCCTCCCCTGACATCTCCTTGTTCTTGTGGTGAATTAAATACTAAGTTATAAAACTCTATTCAGTTTCTTCTCTAGAACGTGAAGTACATTTATTGCTAACATTTTTAGTAACAACTGCGTGACTTTATTGCTATTTATTTTTCTATACAAAGATAAAAATGATGTACTAGAACATGGTATCTCTTCTGGTTTAGGACCATCAACAAAAAACCTGTTTTCTACTGCAGGACCAGAGCCTGCCTTCAGAAACACGTTCATTTCACAGAGAGAAAGAAGGTCAAAATTCTGGTCTGTCATTTTTTTATTACTGTTGATGATGCACAAGCCAGAAATAAAACAGCTTAACTTTCAGATCTTGAATACAGTTTGCAGGGCTGCCTGCCAGAAAGGATAAAACATACATCCTTCTGAACTCCACCACTGCAGCCAGCAAGCAGGGAACTAGGATTTGTATTCCAGTGATGATGAGCACCCATACCCTCACTCACCACAATTTACAATTTCCTGCCTTTTTTCAAATTACTTAATATTTTCCCATATTTAACAACAGACTGAAGGAACCCCCGAGATACACGTACTGTGTATTTTTACCATGACTGTAACTAGGCAGATAGTTTAGTTTGACCCTGAGAGGCTTTGAGAATGTCTTGACATCCAGGGCAGACAGGTAACTGTACAAACCCAGGTTACTTGAGCTTCAGCAATTCATCATTTACTATTTCTTTGAAATAATTATTAAGAACTGTTCAAGTTACAGATGGCAATCTGCTGAGTTAATCTGCAGTGATATGATTGGATCATGTATTTATAATCTTTTCAAAATCTCCTAATACTAAAAGAACTCTATAATACAAAGTATGGGTTGAAAGAATTAAATAAAGTCTGTGGCCTTAATACACACCTGGACAGTCTTCCATAACCTCCAGTATCTCTGCACCAAACTCGCTGGAGATTTTACCAGAGACTGAGAGGCTGCCAAGGGATGCCCAACACACTTTTATACAGAAGAAGGGCTCCAGGGAGATTTAGTGCCACAGTCCCACTCTGCACAAAGGCTCAACCAGTGAGTGCAGCCCCTTGCACGGTTCCACCAAGCTGTGTCGGGATGGGTCTCTGGCCAGGTACACATCCATTCTGAAGGTGCTCCGTTTCCTACATCTGACAGTCGGCCCCTTGCACTACACACTACTGGTTTCCAAAAAATGAGAGTGCTGCCAGAACCAGGAGAGCCTGTGAGTAAACCCAGTTCACATCAAAGGTCAGCAGGGACATCTACTGTGTTTCACTTACTGCCAGCCTAAAAATAACACACAAAAACCCCCTGGACCTACTTCAGCAGCCAACTTTGTACTTCCTTTCCCAGCCACTTTCATTTGTGCTCCCAGTAATATCTGAATAGGTTCCTACCACAGCACTTGGACATCTCACACATTCAATCCATCTTTGCTTTACAGAACATTTTTCTCATTCAGCAAGCCTGGCCACTGAGTATTCCCATCACCTCTAGAATAATTCTCCTCCAGGAATACCAGAAGGAGTTTTGCATTAGCTTCTCTACGGAGTAGGATCAAACCCCTAGAAAGGACCAACAATGTCAAATAAATCATCCAAGAAAATACATCCTAAATTTGCTATTGTGTAAAGGATACTCTACGTCTTCAAACTAGCATTTCTTTCTGAGCTATACAGAACGATAAAAACCAACTACCATCACAACAAACGTTATTAAAATGTTGATATTAATACCAGATAAAGTGAAAATACTTCTCAAGAAGAGAAAGTGAGAGGCTTCTGCAACAAAACAGAATAGCACAGTGCCAAGCTGAACTTAACTAAGCTTGAGGTTTTGGACAGGATTCATTTCTGCTTGCGGTGTAAGTATGCACCACCTTGATTATCATTTAAAAAAATATTGACAGCTTGCCTTCTCATACCAATGCCTGGTAACAAATTCCAAATGTTTTGTCACATTTCTTGTGAGCAATGCCATCTGCCAGAGGTGGCATTTCATGGCTGTTTACCCTGACTCCCTCCAAGAATTCATCTGCCACTATCTAATGCTGCCTGAATAAAGGGGATTAAGACTCTGATGCAACAGAGACTATTGATAATTTGGTATAATTGGGAAGAAATGAAGATAAATGAGGTTGAGGATGGAGAGGCAATTAGTTGAGCTGCCTGTACAGCTGTGTTCTCGGCCTGGCTCCCCTGGCCTTTTCTTTGGTGAGGTATGTGCAAATTAAACATAATGACAAATACACTCTTCCCAAAGCTCTTTAGTTTGCAAAGCTTGAAGATCTGTTTTTCACTTCTGAGATTCTGGGCAGCTTTCTGTTTAAAAAGGAAGAAGGCAGAGGATCCCACTCTCTGCTGAGGTTTTTAAAGAGGTGCACTCTGTCCCAGCACCCCTATGGCACAGTACCTGTGGTTCCAGCTCGGCATTCCCGGCAGTCCAAAGCCCAGGGCTCTGACCAAGAGGTGAAGGATTCCGCTCCCTCAGTGCCACAGACAGCCTTGGTCACTGCCCAGCTCCAGATGTCTTTGCTACCTCTATTCTGCAAATATCCTCTACCCATGTAACTGGTCAAGCAACAACCCCAAACCACGATCCCCCCCAAAGCCAAGCCCCACAGTTTGCAGCTGAACCCCCACTCTGTAAATTATGCTAGTTTTTAAAAATACTGGTCAAAAAAACCTTTGAATCTTCTAAAATACACATTTTACTCTACAAAACATCTTGGGAGTGATAAGAATTTTCAGTCATAATACAAAGACAGCTACCCAGATAAAAGCCTTCGTTCTAAGCTGCATTATTCAAGTGAGGCCAAGTAATCAAGCTTGAATATCTTGGAAGATATTTAAATCTCAAGTGAACATGGTCAGACTACAAACCTCCAAATTAGAAGACACAAATCTGCAGCCTGATTTGCAGTTCTCATTTCAAATACACTGAGATACGTTCATACATATACATGTAGAAATGCACCCATATGGGGTTTACATCAATGTAAAATAACATACATTTGCCACAAGAAATGCCACTACATGTTTCACATAAAACTCTAGCAGTTTTTCATAAATGTCAAATAATGCAAGATCCCTTTTAGAAGGAAATCCAGTATTTGCAGAGGCAGCTTTGGCTTACAGACATGCTTGCCCAACTACCCAGCACATGTTAATTTTCTGATTTCATGTACAGGTTATTCTATCCTAGTTAATCTTAGATGAAAGACTTCATAAAACTGCACTTTTTTCTGCATCCATACTGTCTTCAGTTATTTTTAAAAAGTATTTTATGGATTACTTGAAAAATGCTCCTTAGATAAAGACAGAAGCCCAGTTTCAATACATAGAAGAAATTTTAGAAGCCAATTCTTACATATCTTAAAAGATTAACAATTTAGTAAATTTATTTCGTAATGAATTTTCAACATAGCTGCTTTTTATTATACCATACAAAGAGTACAGGGTTTTTTGTGAATTCTCAAAGCTAAAATCACTTGAAATTATCTCTTTTCAAACTCACTGAACTCCTGCAAAATACAGTAATTTTCTGTATATGAAAAACCTTGCTCAACCTCAACACTGTGCTCTTTCCTGCTACCTGGAGGTCAACCAACATTTCAATTTAACTCTACCTAATGTACTTTTTCATTTTGGATTAGATTTCTACAAATGCCAAAAAAATAGCTCACTTTTTATAAGACAAACATGACAGGAGGAAAAAAAATACTTAAGTTTATTTAAATCGACCTTGTTTTGCCTTAGTGAGGCTGAAAATTTGGCTGAGGTGAAACTGTTCCTTTACAGAAAACGAGTTTTTAGCACGAAGTTCAGAACAGTGATTTTTTTGTTCGTCTGCAACGTTCCAAGTGCACGGGTTACAACCCTGGTCTTTCCCGAAACCCTTTTCTCCTCAGCTTTTGGGAACACCAGGAAGCCTGGCCTGATCCCTCCACGCCTCATCCCTCCTCCCAGGTACAGCAGGAGCTGCCCTGGAGGAACAACCTCAGGATGAGCCCCACACTCAGCCAGGCAGGGAGGAGGTTTGGGGTGCAGAGGGGAAAGGAAAGGGAAGGAGATGGGGAGATGGAAATGTGGGCAATGACCCACTCGAGCACAGGCAAAAAGAGAAAAGGTGTCCCAAGTGCTCCCCAACTTCCATGAATTCCTACACACAGAAAGGGTGGTGAGGTAAAGAGAACTCCCACCATGTAGAAGGTAGGAAAAGGCAGAAAGGAAAAGAGAAAGGAAAAGGAAAAAGGAAAAAGGAAAAGGAAAAGGAAAAGGAAAAGGAAAAGGAAAAGGAAAAGGAAAAGGAAAAGGAAAAGGAAAAGGAAAAGGAAGAGGAAGAGGAAGAGGAAGAGGAAGAGGAAGAGGAAAAAGGAAATTGAGATAAACACATGAAAAATCTGACACTGGCATGAACAGGACAAAAAGTTGACAAAATATTCTGTTTTCCATGTTCATCTTGCTTTGTTTCCCCACTTCCACATTAGGACACTGCTGTAGCTCCCTCTTCTTCCCCTGTTTCACACAGCCCTTCCTCAGAGCGTGGTGCTCATTCTCTCTACATCCAAATCCTGTCCATGATCATAAGCAGTGACAGACTCACGATGACTGAAAGGGATTAGGGGAAGCTGTTCCTAAGAAAATACCTTGTGTTTTTATAGAATCCCTTCCTTCTGCTGTTCAAATGCCTCTGTGATTAACAATGGGGCTAAACATGAGTTCTGCTCTGCTTCTTCTCAGTTCTGAAAATCAGCATCACCCAATCTGAGGCATCAAATCAAACAACACCAGTTTGGACTCGATGATCTTGGAGGTCTTCTTTCAACATTGAGGATTTTGTGGTTCTATGAGTATAAGAGAAAATATACAATACACAACAGCCTTTTGACTGCTGGAGTTTCTTCTTGATTTCTTTGTACCCTACTTTTAAGTGATTGCTCATTTTCCCATTTTATAATGGTACCTGCACCAATATTAAATAATATTTATAAGCTAAACCAAGAACTTTATTACAAAGGTAACTGTAATTCCTCAAACGCAAAGCCAGAACGGAAAAAGAAGTAACTAAAGAAGCATTTCTGCAATTTGCAGATGATTAAATTTTGAAGGTGAGATGCTCTATAACTGCACCAACCATTTATTAGGTTGACTTGAAGAGCTGTAATTTGTTGTGTTTGCCCAGCAGAGCCAGCACACAGCCGTAACTGATGATCAGGGATAATAGCCACGGATTTCAGCACATTTCCAGAGCTCCCTGCTATATGCTGAGAACAACAGTATCAAAAGGTTCCTCTCTCCAGCACTGCTGGTGTCAAGGTTAATGAGCTAAAACTTGTTAAATTGATATTACCAAACTAATGACTTTTTTATAGGATACTGCATGGATTTTGACACACAGGCTAATGTGGAATATTGCTGGTCTTAATTGAATTAGAAGTTATTGCATGTATACAATTAAGGTAACTAAAAATGGGGGAGCTGTGACCACACTATCATCACATACCTCATGTGCCTCAAATAATATAGAAATATAGAATGTCAGATTGGTTTGTGTTGGAAGGGACCCTAAAGCCCATCCAGTGCCACCCCCTGCCATGGGTAGCGACACCTCCCACGATCCCAGGTTGCTCCCAGCCCCGTCCAACCCGGCCTTGGGCACTTCCAGGGATGGGGAGTTCTCAGCCTCTCTGGGCAACTTCAGACTGTTAAATATGAAATTATTTAAATAATACAAACATTATTTTAAAGTAATTTACATCACCCATACCAAGTGCTAAGTAAGAGGAAAAACGAATGCCTGGGGTCTCCATCCAAAAGAGACAAACAAAAAACAGTAAAAAAAATTAATGAATCAAACTAAAAAGCAAGGAGCTTATGAAAAATAATTTGCATTTGTAGATGATTAAATTTTGAAGGTGAGATGTTGCATAACTGCACCAACCATTTATTTCAGTGCCATAACTGCATCTAATAAATAAAATACTTATTTTTAATGCACACTGAAGAGACACTGCTATCCTGATGACTTGGACTTTCCATTTACATAGTACAGGGGCAAGGTTTGGGCTGTAATTATTCGAGGCACAAAGAAGAGCTGTTAGTTAGTTGGAGAGAAAATCAGTATCAGCTGTGAGCAATAGGACAATGCAAATATTTCTTCTACAGACAGAATCA
Organism: Machaerirhynchus nigripectus; assembly: GCA_013397975.1. Taxonomy (NCBI): domain Eukaryota; kingdom Metazoa; phylum Chordata; class Aves; order Passeriformes; family Dicruridae; genus Machaerirhynchus; species Machaerirhynchus nigripectus. The sequence continues at coordinate 359,594 of VZRQ01010638.1, forward strand.
CTGAGTTTAAATTCAGAGAGGCTTATTAGAGATTATCCTCCCAAATATAAGATACCTGCAAGTTTAATGCAAATTCCCTTTTGTTTCAGTAGTATTTTTGTATTAAAGTTCAATTTATCACTGACACAGAAATGCCATTTAACATACAGTATATACCCAGATATGCTTGGTGTTTTAAAAGTGAAATTAAAGATCTCACTCATGATATTCTGATTTTTTTCTAAATGACTTTTCTTCCTGGATCTAAGACTTTACAGAGAAAGGGAATAAAGTTGGACTCAGCTTTCAAAAAAAATCTACTTTGTCAAAATCCAGAAAAACAGAAGAGGTCCTGCAAATGAGGGGGAATATTTCTGAAAGATGAAATGCCAAAATCCCCCTCACATCAAATTCTTAGAGACAGTCAATCAACAAACAGATCCATAGGAACTTGCAAGACACTTCTTCCTACTGCCTTTCCAACTTCCATCTGAAATACGAGAAAATGAATCACAATTTAACTAATATTATAAGCTTTACAGGAAAAGGGGGGAAAAAAGCAGCCTCTGATGGCCCATGACATCAGTAATCGAATATACAGCCCTTACAGTTTCACTTGTCCCAAAGTTTCATCGTCTCCATCCTTAAAACAGCCTGAGCACCTTCTTAAAAAGAAGAATCTATTCTAATTTTTATATTGTACAAATGTAGACCAGTCACACACCCCCCCCAATTTTCAATGTTTTAAATATCAATGCCTGTCTGATCTTAAAGGGAAGCTCAACATTTATGTCTTGTCTTGGTGATAAAGTTCATGAATATATAATGAGAGTGGAACAACTCTGCTACTGATTAAATGTCAAAAAAGGTTTTATTGTCAAATATATTGTAAATACAGAAGATATACAACAAAGAGCATTAATTGCAGATGGCTGTGCACAGCTTAAAAAATGCACGGCATCAAGACAGGAAATGCTGATTTTCAGTTTCAACTATCAATTTTAATTTACCTTCAGAATGCACCTTCAGTCAACGTGTACAGAGAGAATGAGCCATAAAATGGCCAAACTCAACTGAACTAAATGCTCCACATTCAAGGGCAGATGTTAGGCTATATCCTAGGCATACCCAGCAGAATTACCCAAAATTCTGAATCTTCATTAGAATTTGTCTAAACTTTTGTGATGATTTAAGAGAGACACAGTGTGAAAATCTGGTGAGGACAGAGGGAAGGCTGGAATAGCCATCCTCAACTCAGACCGGGGTTTGACTGCCTGGGTAAATTTAAAAAATAAAAATAAAAAAATATCTGGAGTCTGTAGTAGACTGCAGGTGAGCACAGGTCAGCAGAACCCTGCTGCCAGGAAATGCCAGGAGAATGAGTTCCACTCGTTTATAGGAGACCACAGTCAGTACAAAGGGAGGAATTCTCTGTCTCTGCCCCGTTCCATGTTCCTGCCCAGAGCACCGGCCTTGACCGAGGCACTGCCCTGGGCTGGGGACCAGGAGGATCTGAATCACCTGGAGAGAGGCCAGGGGAGCACAGGGAGAACTGAGCAGGGATGAGGAAATCCTCAGAGTGAGTCCTTCAGAAGAGCAGGTTGTTCAGTGGAGGGAAGGGACAACAGGCAGGAGCTCATGGTCTTCACTAGCTAAAGAACGTGTTCAGTCATGAAGAGGAATAAATTGTTCTCTGTAGCCAGAGTGTACAGGACAAGATGCAGCAAGACTTTTACCAAGGAAGGCTTAGGGAAAACATTAGGAAAAATGGCCATGATCAGTAAGCCTCTGAAATTTCTGAAATTAGGCTGGGCAGCTGTCAGTCAGACATGAGCCTGGCAGAGCTGGAGCGTGGTAAGGAAACAAGTCTGAAAGTGCTGGTTCTGATGATCCTGAACACCACAGACTGCAACTGAGAGACCACACCCAGAGGCAGGGCCATCCTGCAGGGTGGAACCATCCTGAACTCACCTGGCCACCCCAGAACTGCAACTTCTACCCGAGCCAGGTGTGAGCAACGTGACCCCCGCCCTGCAGGTACAGCCTGCAGTGCCCACCCACAACAGGAGCACTGTCCCACACTGTGGAACCCTCCTCTAACACACAACTCACCAACCTGAAACACGTATTAGTTAGTTACCAGGTAGCATAATGTTGGTTGAGTTTCCAAAATAATAAAGCACTTGAAACTGGTATTAAAAATCCACGCGTTTTTCCTTTAGATCATGGACAAATTAGTAGCTTCAGTTATCCGGTGCCAACAACATTTTCTTCTCCATGACTAAATGGACCAGGTTTTAATACTCTTCAGCAATCTTATTAATTTAAATTAACCTTCTAAGAAATTAAGAATAAGAATTTCATTTGAGGAAAAGATGTCGCAGCCTTGGAAATTAAAGCCTCTGGTGGATAAAGGTAAATTTACTCTCGGTCCGAGACAACACTGCTGGTCTTTCCTAATTGTAACTATAATGATCTGATAAATTGCTGCTCTGGTACACAGTCAGGGGTTAGGTTTTTTAAAAGGAGCTAAAAACATAAGACTACCCACCTGTATCTATTTTTAATTTGGTAATGACTGTACTTGCTAAAATTCTACCAAAATGTCACTCACAGCTTTGGATTCCAGCTTTTTTTAAACAGAATATGGAGCAGAAAGCATAACCTATTATGCAAAACTGTCAGATGCTTACTTTAAAATCACAGAAATAAATGCATAATCCTGATTTTCTCATGGATCAAAACTTCATTAAAGGAAAACAAAACTTGAATCTAACTGCTCAAGAGAGCCAAGGTATTCTATAAAAAGTAGTAGGGTTCTGATCTCTGTGTGTCCTGCTTACCCACACAGCCCCTGCTCCACAGCTAAGGGATGCCTCGTAGTCTGTGGGTGCAAGGAAAGGCAGAATTACTGGAGACCACGGTGACTTCTGTCTCATCAAATTCACAGATCAGCCAGACATTTCAACAGCACCAACTGTTGCAAGGAAAACTGCTATCGAATCTCAGCTGCAGAAATGTCAGCTCAGGGCACGCCACACAAATCTAGAGCTGAATCCTTAACTAAAAACCCACGTTATTAAAATTTTTGGGAGGATTAATGCTACTCCTTTAAGCAAGAAAATATTCCAAATGATCACACCACAAGTATTTCTTGCCTCAAACATAAATTAACTGTACGTTAGGGGACTTTTTAAAAAAATCTGATTAAAATTGTAATTCATGAGACTCCTGCTGTTGGCAGCTGTACCACTATCAATGACATCCTTTGGGGGACTCTCAGCATGTGGCCCACATCAAAGGTAATATGCCAGTTTTCATCCTAACTTATATGTGCCTTAACAAGAACAAGAATGTTCCAGACTTTACAGTGTAATTAAAATAGTGAAGTACTTTCTGTTGTTAAAATATCATTGATGTGAGACTGGAAGTGGACTCACTACTTAACAAAGGCAGCTATCACTAATACTTGCTTTTACTGAATTCTTTACAGGATTCCTCACATCCTTACACCCTGCAATGGGAAATTAAACCAACAGAGCTTGAACATGTTACTTTGTGCAAAATGATCAGCAGAGGAGATACTGTGGAAACAAGAGTACATGAAAGGACCTGGAAAGAAAAAGGATGTCTCTAACATTTGGTATTTTCTTGTTCTTCGGCAGCACTGTGGAAAGCCTGCAAATCCCTGAGCCCTCCTGGCACCGCTCACTGCCAGAGTTCTGCTGCTCAGTGGCTGCTGCCTGCTCCTGGGCCTGCTTTTGCTTTTTCCAAGGATGTTTTAACGTAAAATTCAAGATGCATTTCAGAGGGTAGACCTGGATCACTGCCCTCCCCTTCCTCGCCCCTCTAAGCCCCAGGCAGGAAGGCAGAGGTGCCTCCTCATCCTGCTGTGGAGAGCAGGACAACCTCTCCACACTGCGTCCTTCAGCAGCCACAGGACCCAACTAAAACATCAAAACTGGAATGGTTTTCCTTTCCAAGTGTGGGGCATCCAATCTGCCTTGGTCTTCATAAAATTTTATACAGAAAGTTCTAAATTTGCTGCATTTCTGATAAATATCACTCCCCGCAGTGCTGTGCAGTCCCTGTGCCTTGCAGATGAACACGAGACCTTGTCTTAATGGGGACACTTTAGAGCCACCTGCTCTCCTTCAGCACATTGGTATGGGCCACGGATTTCAGCTACTACCAACAAAAATGAGAATTACAACCAAGGAAAAAACGTAGCCTTGGCTCTAGAGAGGCCAAAATGATTTATGACATCAAGACCTAGTAAAGAGAGTAATACTCTGAAGGGACTGTGTGAGCTCAGCCCGCACTCACATCTTCCGTGCCCACTCCTAATTACTGGAATTACTGGAATTCCAATCCTAATTATGAATGGAAAAGTGTTTTAACGGACAAAATTAATTATTTCGAATAATCCTTCTGAAATATGATATGCATTTTAATTGTATGCACCCTGTCATTAATTAAAGTTCTCTACCTTTTGGTGCATTCATCCAAAGATTATATCAGTGACAAAGCAACACTTACAAGAAGATTGTTTACTAAAATTAAAAACACAGCTAAAGGGTTAACGTACTCTCGTGATACACTTAAAGTAATGCTAAAATGTTTTCATTCGAGTTTTTACTAGACATTATTTTTCCACTCTTTAAAATCAATCTCTTTGTTCCAGGAACACATTTCCTGTCAATAAAATGAAAAATGATATAGATTTAGGAGGATAGTGGTCTCAGCGTAGCATCTCTCATATTATTATTCCAGTATCATCTGTTACAAAGTAAGACCAATTCCCACATCTAATTACAAACAGGATTTCAGAGTCATTAAACAAAATACATTTCCATTAGTGCTGCTGTAAGAAGATAGGGGAAAAAATGAAGATTAGTTCATGCTGCACCTCTGTTTTTCAAGCTTTGAAGATTTAGACCTCTGCACTCTGAGACTATAAATTTGTAAAGGATCTGAAAGGTGATAGACATGTGAAAGCTCTCAATTCTCCTCCGTTTAGCCACAGCATTTGCATTTTGTCATTAGTTTATCTTTTGCTGCACTTAGTTCTGATAGCAGATACGGCAGGAATCTGGAGAGGTTGTTTATGATCACGCCGTGTGCACCCACGGGTATTTGATTTGGTGTTAGGCAGGGCATTTTAACAGATATGAATCTCGATTTTCTGTATTAAAATTTGTTTCAGCAAAAGTTAGAAATCACTGTAAGGAATTCTGTCCTTATTGGGGAAAAAAAAAAAAAAAAGAACTTTATGCTCTGGAAAAAAAGGAACAACAGTTCTTTGACTTCGAGTAAGATAACAACCAAAATGTATGGAGGAAGTAGATTGTGTGAGATGTTTAACTGCTGAAATATAAACTTACAAGTATATATACTCTCCATTTGTAAACACTTAGCAGTATCTAATATCTAATTGTCATTAATCCATTTAAAATACACCCTTGAGAATTAACCACTCATAAAGCATTCACACAACCCAGAGCTTCAAGAGTTAATGACAACTTTCCTAAAAAGAGGCCAATATAAGATAAAACCTAAATTTGCTGGATCTTTAAACCAGTTTACATTAGCTCATGATGTTATATAAACACAGTTAATTTCATCATGTGTAAGATAAGCATCAAAACCTGGAAGAGAATTCTTCTCACAGAAAAAGAGGCCTCAGAGTTACAGAGAAGAGCACTGAGAATTTAATTTTCAAAACTTGTCTGGAGTTATATTTCCTTTACTAGTTTTAGAACCAAAGCCAGAACTACTTCACATTTCTCAGAGTTGGGTGTCAGTCAATCCAAATATGTAAATATTAGCTGATGTATCAACATTTATGTGTGAATCATTATCTACATTTACCATAAAGTATTTATGTTCATATTTAAATGAATACTTTGAATAGTGCAGTTAAATTATTCACATGCAGTCAATAGGTAACTGCTTAAGAATGTACCTAAAACGGGACCTTAAAACAAGTTTGCAGATAAAAAATTCACTTTTGCACTGCACTGAAACTGGGGTTCACCAAAGCCTCCGAAAATTCTTGGTACCAAACCCCACCCAGCGCTGGGGTAACACAGCACAAAATATCCACTGACATTCAGTCTCCCAAAAACAACCATTTGCCAAAGAGATATCTGCATCTTATTGCCAAGCTTCCCACATGGAGACTGGCTTCTTGGGAAAACTGAGAGGGCCCAAGGAAGCATCCCATTAGGAGGGGACAGGAGAGAAAACAGCACGGTGCAAACGAGGTACAACTGACCCAAGCAAACAGCGTTTCGCTTCCTGGCTAATGCCTGAGGAGTTGTTTTTTCAAAAATAAACCAGCACATCAGCCTCTTCCTCCAGGATTATCAGTGCCCGGCCCCCGGGAGGCCTCACCTACATCATCCATAGGGAATTCTCTGCTCGTGTCACTCCCCAGCCACGGATGTGTTCTGACGTTTCTGGGAAAGCTTTTTAGAGCCCCCGTGTTATGAGAACGTTTGAGTTCCTTCACTCCACTTTCACTGAAAAAGCTTAAATAAACTTCTTCACCATCACTTCCACGTGGGTTCCACAAAGTTCCACGAAACCACACCTCCAAGGGGATGTATGGAAGCACATCCCGAGATCCACTCAGTGTCACCACTCCCTGAATCTCCAAACCCCCCATGCAGATCCTGTCCCCACAACAGCGGCCAAACATCCCCTCTGTGCCTCCTCACCTCTCCATCTTCACCCTCAGCATCACCAGCACAGGTACTGCCTACAAAAATAGCACAGAAATCCCAATTTTTAGGTTAAAATGTTTCAGTGTGCCTGCTCGGGCTGGAGTCAAGTCTAGTTTTTGTATGACACAGCAGCAAACCCAAAACGTGTTAGAATTCTCTCTTGCTTCCAGACTGCACACATCCCTGCTGGCCAAAGGACAATTTAAGAAAATCCATAACTATTTACGAAAATCTGTAACTCTCTGCTCAAGTACCACAGAAATACTTGCCTTAACAACAGGAAAAATTACTTCTTGAAATCTACATGGTACTCAAGGATTAAAAAAACCTGTTCTCTGGTCCTGTCATTTTTACATTCTTACAATAAAATAACAGCCTTGGCATCCTGCTTTTTAGAAGAAAAGACCTACCTCCTTTGACTTTTCAAGCACTTGAAAATTTTTAAAAGAGAAAAACTAAAAAATGCTGACCGTGTAATAGCTGGGTATTCATGGTGGGTGGAGAACATGAAAGGTTACAATATGGATCTGTGCCTACGCGTTTCTTTTCAACTTGAGCAGCATCCTCCTGCTTCTGCTAACTCGGCAATCATACAGCTGACAGATTTCTGGGTTTTCTAAATAATGCATGGGATTTTCTTTTAACATGTCAGTGCAAAAGTATCAATTCTGCCCCTGTGTCGTTTGTGATGCTGATTTTCCTTGACAGCATTCCATTAAACCAATGAGTTTTTTCCCTCCTGATGGTTCCTTAAATATTCCTCCGAGTGATGTATTTGTGGTTTTTTAAACAGATTGTGAAGGATGTTTGCATTTGTGAGAAAACTGCATGGCAGGTACTGAAGGGAAAGAAGGATAAAAAGATAACACTTTTTTTTCTATGAAGAGCTTTTTCTCTGATCCTCATATGCCAAAAGCTCGGGTGTTTTTCCTTTCTTTTCTGCCTAACTTAGCTCCTTGTCTGGAAATTAAGCAACAAGACTCTACATACAGAATAACATTTTGACTTCCTAAGGAAATACCACTGAAACACTTAGTACTGTTTGATATCTCTCCTGGGAAAGCAAAACACATTTATTAAATCATGCATGCTAACTCCAAAAGCCACCAGAAGGAAATTCCTGCTTTACTCTTTGCTCTGAGGCTCTGCACACACAGCTCCTGTCACGACTGCCGTGCACGGATCCTTCCTTGCTCAGGCAGCCTCAAGGATGTCCAGGTAACATCACCCACTCTCTATTTTATCATCTATCCTTCCTCACACTTGTACGAATCATCTGCTGCCATGCCATTAAAAGTAAGAGCTCTGATTTCAAGTAAGTTCCAAATGTCCCTAAGCAATGTCACATTCATTTCCAGAGCACACTTCACCTGATTTTAGTGCTGCACGATGACGACGGAGCTCATCTTTGTCAACACTTCTGTGCAACCAGAGAGCTTTTGTTCTATTTCTCTTATTTCCACAGAACAACACTGGCTACGTGGCTGGGCCGGGAGTGAGCGGGAGCCAGCTGCCAGCTGCTCACTCCAGACCTTCCTCACTTCCCAAGTGGAACAGGAAAGGCCACAATCACTCCTGGCCACCCTCAGGTGCCACCAGCAAGAAGTCTCCTCTCCAGGGACTCACCTGGAGAAGCCAAAAAAGCAGGAACGGGATCACAAAAGACTTATGGTCACTGGGAATTTGAGATTCCAGAGGGATGGATTTCCCCCATATCCAAACACCTATGTCCCCAGCTACCTGGTTCTCCAAATTCAACCTTCCTGCCCCAATCCTACCAGAAGCTGGAGAGGGACGCTAAGCCCCAAGAACAGCCAGCACAGGTCAGCTGGGCTGTGGGGCCAGAGAGCCTCCACTGCCAGATTAAAGAGGAGATTTTCAACTGCCAGAGAAGCTTTGCTTCAACACTTCATATGATGAGTAGGAAGGTGCAAAAAAATCTCTTTCTCTTCTGCAGAGAGAGGGGAAGGAGGACATCAATGTTCAAATGTATAACAGCATTCTTCACAGCACTGTGAACTAAAGCATTACTTCAATTAAAAAATATCTGCAAATTGAACTTTTGGGGGAATTTTTTCCCTGTATTTTCAGTATTAACTCTTGTAGTATTTGTTTTTACTAAGTTATTTAGAATATTCCAGTACCAAACTCCACCACTACTGAGACCATTGTGACTCCATGAAAAGGAGGCAGGTAGGACCTGATGGCAAAAGCACACCAGCTGGACTAGAAGCAGGAAAAGAAGTGGCACATTTATTCCCCACTTCCTTAGACACACTTGTAAGATTCAATTCCACACCTGCAATTTGCTAGAGGACAATATAATAGCTGAGGAATCAGCCAGTGAGCGTGTTAAATTGAGTTAGAGTTCAGATTTTAAACTGACAGGACAAATTCTGGCTTCAGACAGAGAATTCTTAGAAGTTTCCATCATCATAATGATGCACAGAGGAAGAAACTATAGAACTGACAGGCTAGGCATCAAAAAGAAGCAAACCCAAAATTATTTCATACTTCAACAGATACAGATGGGGACTGAAATGAATATGACAAGACATCCTCAACATTTTTTTTTATTATACTAATGGCCTGTATATAATGACACACTTGCAAAGAAATCTGGCAATAAAGCTTCAGGACTTAATACTGCTCAATTACATTTTTAATTTAAAATAAACAACAGCAAAAAGAGAGTATTCCACTCATCTATCAGACTGTGGGATGAGCAGGAAGGCACACATCCAAAAGTGAAGTATTTAGTGGTACTGTAGGAAGTCAGTTTGTAACACTGAGGTAAAAACCCAACTTAATTGTTTTAAGTAAAACTGCAGCCCTTTGAGTCCTTGTTACAGTAAAAAGAAAAAAAATCAAAGGAAGCAAAAGGTCCTCGACTCTGTACAACCATATTTCTGATTTGACAGCTACAATTATAATCATTCAGACATCTATTTCCCACAAACTCTCCACAGCCATAACCTTTAGTGATTAATTATAAAGTTCCAGGAGCAATAGTACACAGACTAATTTCCTAAAACAATAAAACACAGAATTTCTCATTTGGAGCTAAATGAAACACGAACAGGTTGTTATTCATGCTGAAATCTAGATGCAGAGTCATGTTGCAGCCATTATAGAAGCTATTAAACACAACCTCAAATCAAAGAAACTGTAGGTCTCTCTCCTAAAATAAAATGTTTTTCTCACTTACGAGGCTTCTGACTCTGCTCTGTTCCTTTCCACCTCTTCTTAGTAAAAAAAAAATTCAAAATTCAATTTTCTTCCTCATTTCACATCCCCATTTTATTTTTAATAGTCATTTAAACTGTAAGTCTAGAGCAAAGCAAACAGTTGGTGAAGGTTTCATGCACACGAATTATCCTGGTGTTCCCTTCACAGCAGATCAAAGTTAGAACCTCTGTATTAACTTCTAAACAAAATTCCCACTCTCTTCATGCCACACCAAGGAGTTTTCTGTACTGAGTGTTTGGTAATTCCTCAGTTATTTTGTTTGGTGAAATGTACAGCCAACTTTTACACTCCTTTCATGGGGGTTTTCCTTTCTGACACATCCTGCTCAATGTAAATCTTTAGAATGTGACCCACTAATAAAGGAGGAATCCACCCGTTACAAGAATTAACCCAGTGCTCACACTGCACATACTGGAAAGAGGGGAAATAGTGATTTTTAATAGGATTAGTACTAGCTCTTTCTGATACAGACTTACTGCTCTGTCTGCAAGCAACACTGGCATTTGAGCCAGAAAATTTGCTCTTGGCAATTTCACTGCATCAGGCAATGAAAAGGGGAAAGAATTGAAAAAAGATCTTTATGGAACTGCCACCATATTATTCTTGAGCCCCACTGTAACTGAAGTCAGTGGGAATTTTTCCAAATATTTAAATTGGTATTGAGTTGGCTGTAGAACTCACTGAATTGCTAAACCACAGAGAACTCCCCTGGAAAGTGCACACTCTTGATGCACTGTCCAAAGGCTGGTGTGACAGCCCCCTAAAAAACTTCTTGTTCCATGTGGTACCTAAAATAATCACATTAATGCAGATTGTCCCCACATGAAGTACATAAATTTTGCCCTAGCAGGTAACACAAAAAAAACATGAGCATTCAAATTAAACTTTTGTACAGCAGCTTTAGAATCCCCATACCAACCCTACATCTTTTCTGTAAGAAGCTCCCTTGCTCTTCCGTAGTAATTCTATTTTCAGTCCCTTTTCTTAGCATTCAGTGAACCTTCAGAATTCATTCTGAACTATATACAAACTATTTGAGTTACAACCACTAAATAGGCTTTTTCAAAGCTTTTTTCCCTGAATTCAATGTGCACTAATTGATTAGGGTCTGAGAGGTGAATAAGAAATACACATCCTACAGAACAGGAAGCTGGGGAAAGGTTTAAACCATGAGTTAGAAGCCAGATTTCCTCAAATACAGATGAGTACACAAAATTAGCAAAAGGCAATACCACTTTTGGAAAGACTGCTTTGTGCGTAATTTGTCATGAATTCAAAGTTATTCCTTTAGAAAATGAGTCTAAGACCTCCCAGCTGCTGCTTTATTGGTCTAATAAATTACCATTTTGATGGTAGGATGCATATGCAGCATCCACCAGCCAGGCTTTGCCTTCGGAGACGCGGGAATGCCGATGGGAGAGCGGGATGCCACGGGGATCACACTGTGCCTCTCCTCTTGAATTGGTAATGGAAACAAACAAAATATGCTTCCAGAGTGGTAAAAGTGTATTGTAGGATGCAGTAAAAAGTGAGGCCAAGGGAAACTGCCTTTATTGTATGGATCTGTCTTGTTCTAGGCTCTCTACACTGTCCAAGTAAAAATCTCTTCTATTCACCTGGAAGGACGTCAGAATAAACAAAGACTTCCTCTCCAAAGGATCCATTTTGACTTCACCTTTGAACCCTACTCTTGAGGAGCTGGGACTTGGGGAGCTCAGTTCTAATTTACATTAATGCTTGTACAGCACAGACTGAACGTGTTCCGTGCCAGGGCCTCCTGACCGAGGTGACTCCAGCCACAGCCAAGGATTATCACGGCTCCCCTTCATGGCTGTGCTTTGCAAATATCCTTTCAAGGAAAAAACAAAACGCAGAAAAGCCATAAGCTTGGTGGTGGAGCATTCCCTGCCTTACCTTTCTCCAGTGACCTGTGGAACTCAGGAACTCCAACAACCTGACCTTTTGGAAATTTTCCATCATTTACTGGACAACTCTAGAGAGAGTTATTGCCAGTGGAGAAACCCTTTGTTACTCCAGATGTATTTAGAGGGCTTGTTAAAAGGTCTGTAAACAGCTGTAATGAAGATGATCCTTCACCAGTATTTTTCAAAGATAGAGTGAAGGGGGCTGTTAGAAGGAAAACTGGAAGAATATGGAGGAGTAAGAGCACTAATTTTGATTTAGCACTGGCAGAGCAAAGCTTACAAAATACAAGAGCCTGAGAATTTGAGATGCAGATGTTGAGAGCCCCAGGGCACCTCAGGAGCACAGCATCCCTTACCTGCATTAGAATTGAGCTCTTCATTTTCTGACTCGGTTCCATTTTGACTCCCACTTCCATGAAGGCTGTTCATGGCCATAAGTTTCATTTTCTGCAGCTTCATAGCCTCTGCCATGGCAGCTGCTGTCAGACCTGGAAAAATACAAATAAATAATATGCAGTGTCATTTTATACAACGTGGCACTGCAAAGTATGAACAGAACATTCCTTTTCAGTAAGAAAATGTCCCATAAATTCAATGCCCATTCTTACTCCAGATAAGCAATGCCATCCTGAACACCATCTTTGTTTTAAACTCAAGTTACTTCAATACACTATTCCAAGAATTTTAAAAAATAACAAACCTTTCATGTTTGTTTTTCTTTGTAACATGTATAGCATAAAGCAGTATTTATTTAATGGTATCCCTTTTGATTATACTTTTAAATATAATTTCCCGTCACTTTGATCACCTTGTCACTTTGATCACTTTCTGCTTGACTTACTTAGCTGCAACAAAATTTCCACACACAGAGTAAGATACAGTATTCCTTCATTTCAATAGCTCAGAGCCAATTAACATATAATAGTACAGCATTCCTTGTTCTATTATGCATCCAAATATTGTTTTGTCTTTTTGGGAATCTGCTGGTTTGGATTAATATTATTGTTACTGCAAAATATGACACTGGAAATGTGTAGAAGAACACAATATGGATAATTACAGAATTGATCCCACTTTTAAGAGACCATTAAGACCAGCAGAAATTCACAGAATTAAGGGGGGTATTGGTAGAAGATTTTCAAATTACTAAAACCCAATTAATTTCCAGTAGTAAAAGAGAAGAAGCAGAGTAACATCAGGCTACAGGTTACCAGAATTTTCATGATTTTTTTATTATTTAGATTCCCAGTATCTTTTTTTTCGTAAGTGCAAAGTTTTTAACTTTATCACTTTGGCTTGGTCAGTAAGCAAAGAATCAGATTTTCTTCCAGACAGCACCAAGTTACTTTTGCTCTGGGAAAGATGTGACTGAAAATAATCTGAAGTTCTTAAAGGAAAATCGAAGAGATACTGCCACATAACCAAAATATCTCCACAGGTACAACTGTTTATTCACTCAGCTATGGATTAAATGGGTTTATTCTCCCCCCCAAGCACAGCAGGATTTGCTTTTATTATTTGCTGCCTAGTTCCACAAAATCACTGAATTGCATTTATTAAAACCCGTGACTTTTCTGGTGGTGGTGGTGCATGTTCTATCAACCCACCGAGGTATCATACATCAAACCAGAATTAAATAATCTGCTCCTGCAAAGTATTGCTTACTGAGAGATTCGGATACTGATTAAAGGGAACTAATAATTTTCACACCCTATCCATAAATTACAACACTCTTCTAAAAGCTGCTACGAATTTGACATTCAGATTAGCTCTGCTGCTCCTGTAATGGGCTTCTCATTATTTTAGTAAGGCTTAAGAAGGGAAGCAATCCAGTCTCCAGCTGCATGGAGAGGGACACCCTTATCACACATGGATACAGCAATCTGGTCAAGTTCAGCAAAGATATTCTGATCTCCATCAGTAATTTTGTCTTTCAGGTTATTTAATGCAGCCCTCACTTCATACGGAAGACCACTACGCTGTGATTTTTTTTCAACACCCTTTAAAGTTCTTTTACAAATGCTACAGGTTTTTTATCAAGCAGATATAAAATCCTGATGTTTAAACTCCCGTTTTTATCTCACACACTCTCACTTAATCCATCACAGAATACATCTTCAATGATAAAACTCTCCACACACTTTCTGGAGGAGATGAAATAGTCTGCACACTTTTTCACTTTTTTTTCTTAGGGAAAGGACGTGGGATTGCTCTTTGAGTGAATTTTACATTATTTTCAGGAAGTTAAAAAAAACTAAGCATCATCACAGTTCTGAGGAATTGATGCTTTCAAGATTTCCTTTTCACTTTATATTTTTAATCCATTTGCAAAGAATTCACATACATTTTAATGGTTACAAAAACAGAGCGTCTAAACATGGAGTTTTTTATTCTAACATTTTATCATTTGTATGTACCCAGGGATGTACAAATAAACCAATATTCCAGTGTTTTCATCAGGGTCAGTATTTATACAGGTTCTTGATATAGATTTGAAGTCATGAAATTTAATTAAATATGTAAAACAGCAAAGAAACTATTTATAAGGAGGTAAATAGGGAATGGAAAAATAAATTCAGATCTTTAGCAAAATGTTCAGAGAAAAGACAAGAGGAAAAAATTATCCAGGGCACTGTACTAAAAAAAAAGAAGAAAAAAAGAAAAATCCCCCCCAAACCTTCTCCCGAACAGTTGCACCACAAGTGTAATGAAGGCAGAAAGGTACCACGGAACAAACAGAAAATAATAAACACAGTCCCCAAATCACCACGATGCCGCCTGCAGAAATTAAAGGTAATTATTGTCAGGCATTTCTGAGCTCCCTAACCAGCCACAGCTGCCATAAGGACAGCAGCCAAGAAACAGTGATGTATCAGAAACTGTGCTGTGCCATCTGCCACACCAAAGTCACTCCACTTGAGTAGCAAAAGTTTCAGGAGGAAAACACAGTCCTGGTGCAGAAAGCACCAAGGTCCTGCGCAGCCAGGCCCGAGCTTGAAGGTACAGCCAAGATTATCTCTAAACTCAGGGTCAGCAAAGCCTTTATTCGCTCACTCACTTTATCCCTGGTCTACATAATTTCTTACTTGAACTAGAAGTCACAGAATCTGTCTGAGGCACTTTAAAAAGTACTAGTTCTTCAGCATTTCTGAGATAATAAAATTCTTCTGAGGCTGAAGTGAATGGGTTCAGCAGCAAGGGGGTGCAGCTGATTGGCATGATGGCAGAGAATGGGCAGCACTGGCATAATCTTCAATTAAGGTACCACCATGGCCAGTGTTACTGGAGCTATTATTTAACTATTAATAAAACTCCTTTCTATAACTGAATCAGATCGGACTGGCTGTGGCAAAGAGGGCTATTCCTCAGCTGACTTATCTCAGGATCTACAAAGAACTGAAGAATCATTTCCATGCTCTTGGATGAATCATTATCAGCAGCAGAATCTCACTTAGAGCACCTCACTTTGAAAGATGTCCTGGAAACTGCTGTAATGTATACATCCATCCCTCTCCTTCCCCCAAAAAGAAAAAAGGATCACTAGGAAAACCCCCGTGCTGGATTACACACTTCAAAGCTTCTGGTTTTTCCTGTCCATTTCCACTTCAAATTTTCCTTCCCTCAGTTACCTTCTGCCAGCTGCTATCAGTCAGGGAACACCCAGGAAATAAACTGTGGACGTTTGTTGTCAAACACGGGCGTCCTTCGCAACACCACAGTGCCACGGGAGCAGTCCCGGCACAGCCGGGATGGTTTCCCGCCACGGCTGCCCACAGCCACAGGCCCGGCGGGGCTGGTGCTGCTCCCGGCACCCCCCGTTACCTGGGCTGGCAGGGAGCAGCTCCTGGTGGGATCTCTGCGAGGACACAGGATCTGGGAGCTGTGAGGAACCCGACCCCAGCTGCTCAGGAGCTCCCGCACCGCGGTGTGCACGGCAGGGCCGCCAGCTGCCACCCGTCACCTGCTTTCCCCGGGCCCGGTTTCGTCAGGACACTGCACCCTCCCTCTGCCGAGTCTGCAGAACTCCGCTGCACAGCACAGGGATTTAGCCCTGGAATAACCAAAATAACCCTTCAAGGACACACAAACCGCGCACTCCACGCACAGGCTGCGCTGAAGGAAAATTCTGCAATTGTATTCTGGACAGATAGGCCAGGCCTCAGAACCAAACAGTTTTCAAATGAAGAGACTGGATCCAAATCAGGACCGTTCTCAGCTGACTCAACAGGGCCCGGCACCGCCCTGGGGAGATCCCAGTGCTTGGGGTGCTGGAGATGGAACAGAGCCCCACGTCCCGGGAGCCTCGGCTGCTCCTGCACCCCCTGAGCACGTCCTCTGCTCCGACAGCCACAGCACCTGCGGCACCCGTGAGCGCCACAGAGGCTTCTCCAGCCCCTGTCTGCACCCCACCAGGTCAGTGGTTAATTGTTCACTCACATGTCCCCTACACAGACAAAAAGACTACTGAAGATTATTCCTCTGTGAAGTCTCAGAAATTATTTCAACGGAAGTGGCACTTTCACTGCATGGCCCGAAGATCACAGCCCCAGGCTGTTTGCAGTCTCCCATCACAGGGCAGGGCTGAACCACCCCGAGCACCAGGGGACACGGGGACAGCGTCCCCTGCCTCCAGTAACACCACAATTCACTCCTTGGCAAACACCTCCTGGTACCTGGGTTAAGAAGCCAAAACTCAGCTACATTCCTGCACTGAGGTCCCTCCAGTGTCGTGGGTGCAAGTGACTCCTCCACATTTAACCAATGTCCAGTCACTGAAAATTGGATTTTGATGGTGAATACAAGGGCTCTGAGCTTTTCAGGTGACCCTGAGTATCTGCTAATCTCATACTCCAGCTACAGCTATTTTCTTCCAGTTCCCTGATTAGTCAGACTGTGCCCCTCCTTCATATTAGTTTGAAAGCTTTTCTGTCAAAACTGTGAACAAGTAAATTAACTAAAGGAGAACTATGAGTAATCAAATCCTGAGGTTTGCAATTAATTAAATGAAATGGTGAGTCAGTGAACTGAAAAATGATTTTATATTAAAACAAAACATTTAATTAAATTAACAGTCAACACATTGCAATTAATAATATTCAAAAGGAAAAATGAAACCCAGTTTAGCTGTGCCACATTATTTCAGTGTAACAGTCAAGCATTGTGCATTGGCTTGTTTATTATTTGCATTCAAAGCTACTAAGGGTCAAGCATGCTGTGCTAAAATAGCAATGATGAAATATCTGGTACTATGAGATGTTAGTATGAGAGACCATATTGCAAACAGTGAAAACAATCCTGAAACCTCCAACAAATTCGGCTTTCCAAGACTGAAAAGGATATGCTCACTTTAATCAAAATTACTACATAAACACATATAATATACTTTACATTTTCAGAACACCTGCAAAATTTTATCAATTAATTTAAAAATCATGTTAGAAAGTGAAGGCTTCTCTGTAGCTGAAATGACTCACCCTTGCTTAGTGATAAAAAGGGAGGCAAAACTCAGCAACTACACAAAGGACAGTGAAACTGAATTCTTGGTAAGAGCAGTAAAATGCCCAGTCTTAAGGCAGTTTGGAGACGGGTCCAAACTTGTAAGCCTCATTTCTGCAGATGTTTTTCGTGTTTGTGAACTGACCCAACCAGAAATGTAGGAAGGTTTAGCTCTAGTGCATGTCAAGTTTCCAGTGGCTCTGCGAAGATACTCTGGCTACCACTTGGGAATGGTCACAAAAATCCATCAACATTAATTGTCTGAAAGACCTACAGATGGAACTCAGTGGGTAACTGGTGAGTAGCTGGTGAGTAACTGGGCACTGCAGGCAGGGGATGGATTTTGGCGAGAGCTCTGTCCCGGGCTGGGCTGTGGGAGCATCACCTCAGACCTGGGAGGGCACTCGGAGCCCAGGCTGAAATCCAGGACATCCATCTGACAGTGCCCAGCTGAAATGCAGCCAACAGCCAAGAAACGCATCACAACACTGGAGCTTCTTTCATCTGCTCTTACACCTGCAGCCAGTTGTTCTGGTATTACAACCATATTTCAAAAATATGTTTTTTCCCGTTTTGCAACAGGAAAACACCCCAAATGACAGCAAGAATTTATTTTTTGAGTAGAAAATTTGAAATTCTGTATTTATCACGCTGCATGATCAAGGTAAAAGAGAAAATAAAGGCTCCTTGCTTTATCTGAACAGGGCTTGGAGCAGCCTGGGATAGTGGAAGGTGTCCCTGCCCATGGCAGGGGGTGGAATGAGATGACATTTTGGAAGAGATGACCCCTCTTCCAACCCAAACCAATCTGGGATTCTTGGATTCTCTAAACACATTCAGTTAATGAAAGCTGAGAAACTACTGAAGATGATCCTTACCAAAACATTTCAGACAAGACTTGAAAATTTGGAGTGGCCGAACGTTTTTAAATACCACCGCTTCAAAATGTCAAAAAAATTACACTGTGGCAGAAGAATCCTACTGAGGGGGGAAAAAAAAATCCACAGAAATATTAATCATATTTGCCAGGAATTGTGAGAAATTAATCTTTCACAGAGAAGCTCCAGTCAGCTTGAAAAAGGCACAGTTTTTTCATGAGGGACTTGATTCCCCGTTTTTGTGCAGCCCCCAAAAATCCCCCGGGTTAACTTCTCCTTCTGCAGCTGCTGGACAGGGACGGACCCAGACAGGTGTCTGCATCCCACAGCCTTGCCTCCCACACAGGTCAAGGGATGCTCTACCATCACCCAGGCAGTGATGCTGGGGAAAATACTGATAATGTAATTTAAAGACTTTGCCAAATGCTCAAGGGATCAGAATTAGCGTTGCACAAATGTTTCTGAGTTTCTGACAGCTTGATTTTGCAATCCCGGTAATTTCTGTTTAACATGGTGTGCTTGCTCACATTACTTTAAAATACAATTTCATGCAAAAGTTCACATGAGCATGAACAAGACTAAAAACCCCAAACATCAAAACATCCCTGCCACTCCGTGGAACAATTCACAGAAGCAACAGGTTGTCACTCTCTAATTTCACACATATTTGGACAGTAGCAAAAGCCCTGATTGTTACAAACCTGGGTGTTCACTTCAAATATGGGAAGAGTTCCAGATGCTTTCATCCTATGTCTGTCTCTATTAGTTAAGCTTCTCACCCCACTCATAACCTCTGTCCTGATCTTATCCTCCCTGACATCCATCTGAAAGATTGGAAACATTTTTAATGTGAACGTTTTCCATCCAGTACCTGAGATATTTCATATCCTCCATCCACATGATGAGACGACAACCCAAGCGCTGTCAGATTTCCTGACTCGACCCAAGGGTCTCAGTTTGAAGCACAAAGAAATTTTAATCCCAATTTTGTGCCTAGATCTGTAAGATGAGCACTCCTGTTCAAGCTGATGCACAGCAAAACCCAGCTGTGTATTTTACAGTTGACTTCCTTCCCAAAAAGGCCACCTGCATCTCACCTCAAACTAAACTGCAGCTTCCCCTGTTGGAGGGAAACGGGAAAATCAGAACTTCAAAAAGCACTGAGAGGGTTACATCACTTTTTTCCTTCATTCTTACAGCGGGTCTCATGAGAATTGATTCATTTTGTGACATTTTCTGCTCTTTTTTACAATCTATGTCATGAGAATGATTTGTCAAGGCTGTAATGCGGAATACTTTTAGTATTCTGCACTACTGTGACCTTTACCTGCTTCTGCGTATTTGACTGACTGACCACCCCACTTTGGATGTGCAGGTTTTGGAAGATGGAAGCACACGCCAGACACAGCAGCCATGGAATTGCACTGAAAAAATCACAAACCCTTGATAACTTTTACATTCTTCAGTGCAGAGCTGATGCAGTTTTAGCCCTTACACTGATTACAATATGGGGTGTATTTAGGCAGTCTTTCCAAACATCAAGAAGTGACAAATTCACACATAAAGATTCTGATTTCACCAAGGATAAGACAAGTTTAATTAATGCTCATAATCACCCAAACTCTCAAACTATCTGCTTGTGCTTTCATAATGCTGTCACAGACTAAGGATTGCAATTCTATGAGATAAGGATTTGAAAAATTAAAAACTAAACCAGAAACATGTTAAATTACCTCCCTGAGAGGAACACAAAATAAATTCCATTTACAGGAAAACGATACTAACTCCAAAGTGCTAAACATTCAGAAGTCACAGGAAAGAAGTGGTGGTTATCATCAGCATTTGCTTCTGGCTGCAGGACTCTGTTATCCATTTTGGAACATTCTTGGGTTCCTGGGAACCTAAGGTTATGTTATCAATACATTAAACCTCACAGTCCTCACACTCACCATGCACGTTCTGTTACTTCACTCTAATCACTGAAGTCTGCACGTGCTGCCATCTGAAATCAGAATTCGCTGCTGTTTCTTTTCTCTCCACATTTATTCCTTTCCCGTTACGTCAATTTCTGTGGGTTTCAAGCACTTCTCCATAAGCAGTAATGACATGGAAACTGCAGAAGTTTGTGGAAGTCCTTTCAGCTAAGTACCAAAAAGTCTGAAAGCTTATCTGGAGTTGGCACAAATCTCTCGAGTTTGTAAAATTAATTGGGCTGGAAGGTCTTCTGAGAATAAGGATATCTTTGTGAGTGATTTCAAGCTACTTCCTACTTGTGACTGGGAAATACCATTCAAATATTTGTTTTGTGTCAGATGACACATGGCAGCTACATCCCAGCTGTCTCAATCCACCAGTTTAAAATGGTGCATTTCAAGGATTTTAAGGGAATAGTGAGTTCCATAAATTCACCATGCTCCAGTATTTCACAAAAAACCTCACTGCCAGGATCAGCACTGCTGGTAGAGACTGGATTGTTGAAGTGTGGTTTGCATCTTTGTAGAATCAGCCCCTACATGCTGCTGCTTCCACAAAAGCCATTTTCAAGGCTGTGCCAGAACAGAAATGGAATGCTCTGATCACACACAGCTCTTAGTTACTTAAGGCTGAGAAATCTGTGGTCAGTTCATAAAACCCACAAAAATATTATTATTTGAAGCACAATAATCTAAGCAATGAAAAGAGAGAGCTCAGACACCCCTCTCCAAATGGCATTTAATTAACGCAACCTCAAAAGATTCAAGTTTGAAAGCAGCATCACTTAGGAACAGAAAATCCTGGAATACTCTTCTGAGACCTATAACCACTTTTCAATTCTGGCTGTTGAATTAAAGCAAAATATTAATGCTTTAAGATCATTTGAAAACCCACAACTTACTCACAGTTAAAAATATTTGGGGGTGGCATTAGGGGATCTCCAGCTTCAAGCAGAACCCACCACATTTACAATTACTTCAATCAGACAAAAGATGGAGAATGTAGTGCACACATGTAATTTTCTTGGAAGAGCCAACTCCCAAATGAATACTCCATTAATTGTTCAATGTAAAATAAAGTAACACTTGAGGGAGCAGGAACCTCTCCCTCTTCAGATGACAACTCCACCTGCCACCACATTATGATCTCTTTATACACTTCTGGCTTAGCAAAACCTGTTGGGTTTCTGTTTTGTTTTCCATTTCAGGGAGTGGAAAACCACGTTCCTCCAAAGCAGTCACAGCCTGATCTTCACACAGTGCTCAGGAATGCAGCTTTTGCCACCAAGTCCCTTCCACCAGTGCTGGTTGTGGTAAGAAGGACCCCATGGTGCCCTGGCACTCAGGGTGTGAACCCCACGGTTCTCCTCTGGAAGAAGGAACTGAGATACTCTGGATGAGTTCCTTTCAATTCCAGCAGGGTCTGGACAATCCAAAGAGCGGTACCTGAGGAAGGACAACCTTCCATGCAATGCTCCAACTTGCAGAGCAAATTCCTGTGGCAGGAGCTGCCCGGGCGCCTCCCCAGAGCCGAGCTGGCGCTCTGGGCACCGCTGTGAGTAGGTGATGGATATGTGCAGGCCCAAGCCCGCACAGGGAAAATGAGGAGGCTGCCCACGGGCTGCAGAAACCAGGTTTAACTTCAGGGAACGTTCAGACCACAGGTAAAGAAACAAAAGAACCCTATTTTCCTCTGGGGCATAAATGAATGACTATTGATCCCACAGCCACAGTGTGAGGAATGTGATTATGGAGGAGTGGGTACCTTTACCTTCTTTTCTTAAGCCTTTTGTTACTTCTGATCATTCTGATCTCTCTGTTTTTAAGTTACTTTCCTACAGCTTTGCTGAAGCTTATTCATGCACATTTACTTGCACAAATAACACGGGAGACAAGTAATTTAGTCCCAATAGGTTAGTATCACCTTTGTTTATGAAGTTATGCCAGAATAACTATTTCCATTTTACGCTGTGCAAGGTAAAGAACATTTTTCAAAGCTGAGACACTGACTGGAAGCTTATTTTCTTGTTCCAGGTGGTGAATAAAAATAACATGTAGAAGATGAACTACACAATTTTTAAAATCTTAAAGGATGTGTCTCTACTCATTGGTCAAGCTGAATTAACTTGCAGCCTCCAAGCCAAATGCAGGCTCAAGGAGGAGAGGAATAATTTAGTTACTGAATTGAAACACTGAGTAATCTAAAATTATGCAAATATTCTCTTTGCCCTTGCAAATCTTTACATATAAACTCTACTGGTCTTTACTCCCGAGTTTGCACCAGTACAGCAGTTTCATTTCTTCTAGAACTATGGCAACAAACATTTTTAGCTCAGGTTTTGTGCAATTATTTCAGTAGTCAAAGTATGTTCCGATTTCAAAATAGATTCTCAAGATTTTAAAATTGAAATTAAATACATTTACTTTAAAAATAAAACTGCATTTAATATAAATGATCTCCAAGATGTACTGAGATATTTTTATCCAATTCAGAAAAATACTGCAGGTATTCATCCTGCTTTTTCAGAGTTCTACATTATATAACTAACCCCTTGCAAGCACTCCTTTTACAATTATTGTACTCTGCAGTCCTCAACTATTTCTCAGTATTAATACTGTACTTTTTTTGCAGGTATCTGTTTAGAGCTGAGAGGTTTAAATCTACTTTAAGGCCTTACCCACATTGCTAAGTTCAGTATTATATATTATTATAAAGTTATCTCAATAATATTCCAGTGCATTCCCAGTAAGCCTTTAACTCTGGTTTTAGAAGCCTAACATGCAAAACATCTGTCAATTTTGAAGTTTATTAAAAAGACAAATTCTGCTTCTTCTGTAGATATTTCTTTTAAATGAATCTTTTCAGTATTTATCTACTATATCCTTTAATTGACGTTTCCCTAACAGTAGCACTACACTGGTAAGAGTAGATCTAATAGACATTTATCAATTAGTCACTGAGCAGCTCAGTATGTTAAACAGAAATCCTAACTGGAATTTTATTTCCCTGTATATTTTTAGGAACTGGTATGTATTTGAGAAAACCTACTCACTTCCCTTGGGCTGAGGATGGATGTGAGACAGACTCCCCTAATGCGAAGGAACTTACAGATGACCGAGAAACTTATTTATATTCTCTTCAGGAAATAAATAATTTGTCCTTATTTCTTTCAAAAAAGCACCAAACTGCTCACACTTGAGAAGAAAATTAACCTCTTTACTGATTAATCACTAGGCAGCTTTGACTGGTGAAGAGAAAATTGTATTACAAACGAACAGCTACCTGTTATCAAATTACAAGGCATTTTCATCAAAGGACCCAAAAATGCAGCACGCTGACCAGTTAACGTGTTTCCACTGACCTGGGGGGATTTTTCCAGTTAGCAGCTTCTGAAGAATGCTGCCTTTTGATTCTTGTCTCTGACACAAAAATGATTGTCCCATTTAGCCACTGCTCTATCACATACATCAGAGAATCCTATTTACTCACACGCTACTGGAACATTAAAACACAATACTGTGATTGTCTCTGGAAGAAAATTCTAAAGATTGACTTTTTTCCCTTTTTCTTTTTTTTTTTTTTTTTTTAAAGGGAGTAAGATCAAAAGCTAACTTTAATAGATGTTTGACTAAGGTCACACTCCTAGGAAATGGAACACTGAAGATGAAAGAGAACACGTAGATTTGGTTTTTGATCTCAGCCAAATGCATTTGGCATTGTTTAGCTTTTATGAAATACTTCAACTTGAGGCCACATCATGACTAAAATGAATTGGTTGAAGGTTTCAATGGTTTGGTAAAGACTTTAACGTGTACCAACATTTGGAAAAACATCTGAAGTACTTGGCCAGATTTTTTTCTTACTGGAATGATGTCAGGTCAAGTCTAAATACTGCTGTTAAGGCTAGATGCATATAAACAATTTTAAGAATGTATTTTCCTAACCTTAGGCAGATTTAAGAGTTACTATCCACCAGTGCTGTAAAATCAGGACCACTGCTACTTCTAGAAAGAAATTTCAGGGGCAAGTGCAGAGCACTGAGCAAAGGTATTGGAATTATTCAGTTAAAACATGCAACAGGGTCCCTAACCAAGAGTGCAGATCGGATCCTTTTCCCAAATTATTTCACAGTTCTGGGGGACATCCACATTTGTAATCTAAATAGGAGTCAGAGGAATGGATTACAATCTACAAACTATTACTTTCAAATTTGTCAGCAATAATGGTGTTTGCTAACTGAAGACAACTTGCTTAATTAAGGAAAAAGATGAGATAACACTCATTAAAGCAATATGCTTAAATCATTACTATTGTTAGAAAAAATTAATTATCATTAGCCAGAAGAAGAACTGCAGAAACCTCTAAAGCACTTAGTAGGCTACACAGCCAAACTTTCCAAAGGAGTTCCATGAGCCCCGATAAAAATCACTGATGGGAGGAAATGCCCCAACCCCAGGGTTCAAAACTGCCTTTTTAGAGTTTTGATGAAAATTAATGATTTCACCATGAACTATATTACCACAAAAATTACTGTATCCGAGTTATGCAAACATTTGGCCTCAGAAAATCTACAGGAATTATGTAAAGGGAAGAACTTCCTGCTCTTCCTTTCAAATTGTTCTATCACTGTTTTACAGCAGTGATAAAGAGCTGATAAAGAGCTGAGATACTTCCCAAGTCACAAAGCCAGGTATTTATCATCATTAAAGGAGACACACCTGACCACAAGCCCTAAAAGTAAGTAGGGAAGGAAGAGGTGATTCCCCACACACTTCTCTCAATGCCTTTCTCCAGGGCCACCTAAAACCCAGCCCAAAGGCACCTCAGCCATTTGCTCTCCAACCCCCAGCCACGAATTTAACCACACCAGGCAACTGGTTCTTTCCTTCTTTATATCCCTTACGTCTTAAAAAGGGAGAATATCTCTGCCTTTCCCCTCTTTTATTTTACAAGGACATGGCCTATTACACCTTTTTCTCTTATTTATTACTTTCTGTACCACATTTCTGCTGCTGAGGCAGTAAGTGATTTGCTGAGCCCACCTGGGCACTGAGGATCTATCTCTGCAGGCCAGAAACCCCACCCAGCTGAGCTCTGCCCCTCCCAGGCACAGAACACCAGCGGTATTTCAGCTGTGTCACTCTCAAATATTACAAATATGCACCTCCCTTTATCCACTAAACCTAGCTGCAGGACCTCGCCACACATCACTAATAAACCTGGCTGGTTCCTCAGCACCTCAGTTTGCTGTCACGGAAAAAATCACACCCTCAGCCTCATCCTTCAGATCCCACCCAGCTTCAAGTGCCAGTCACTATTGATCCACACTACTGCAAACCTGATGCTTAAAAATCCCTGCCTTAAACCAGAAGGGTTAGTAACTGACAGAAAAATAATAAAAACCTAAGAAGACAACTTGTTTTTACACCAACACAGAAAAGCTGTTCATCAGTGTTAAAATACCTTGTTTTCAAGGACAGAAAACAAGGATGGAAGCCATGGAAGCAAGCTAGATATTAGCTTAAGTGGCAACTTAATTTGAGAGAGGCTGCTATCCACCCCACATGGAAAGGGTTGGGGTTTTTTTAATATATAATACATATATAAAGGAAATAGATATGCTTTCATTCTCTACAGCTTGCTGATCAACAAACACCCAGCATGGAACTCCTGTTTCTCCTCAGTTGTATTTCTCTAGGCACTGAAAATTTTCGATTCTTCCTGGATCCAGGAATATTTTCACTTCTCTACCCTTAAGACATTAGGCCCATGAAAGTTCAATAAAAACTTCCTTTGTTCTAGCAGTTGAATGTTTGCTATTCTGCATATCCCTTGAAGGATACAAAATCTACTACATTAACTATCCAGCACATTTAGGCATCACCAAAACAGGTCTTGGTCACTCATCCATTTCACTGTCCAGCAGCACAAATCTGCATCTTGCTTTTTACACGTTTCCCAAAGAAGGTGTAAGTTTATCTATCTACCTGAAGATTAAACTATGGAATTTTTGCTTACTGGCATTTCCAAAGAAAAAATAAATCAGAAAGCTTCTTTATATAGTATATGAGAAACGTGCTGAATGACAGGAAAAAATTATAATTAAACCAGTTAGTAGAATGCTATACAAGTAATTCAGATGTATGGCAAACAAAGTTGTATCCTCAGTCTTCCAACAGTTCTGCTGGTAGGCTCAAGTTTCAAAATACTGTGCTTCTTAAACAATGAAATGAATAAATTCCTCATAATCTCTTGTGTCTGGTTCAGTGCAAGAAAAGGAATTTATAAAAAAACAAGAGTTTATTTACGGATAAAAATTAACTTCTAGCAAGTAAAAACTAGAAGATTATAAAGCAAAAATTAAACAAAATAGTGCTTGATTAATTTGGTCCTTAGTAGGAATACAAAAGGACCAGCCTGTGGAGGATATCATAAGACTGATTTATATTACCAACACTGAACTACTGAGGTATCTGCTTATATATCACATTTTATAAGAGGCATCCTGGGATCACACCATCTGGTACGGAGACATCAATAACTGCACCTTTTAAAAAATAACAGCCAGAGACCAAAAATGATCACTGTGAGGTTTTCTTTTGTTTTCTTTTTAACTATGGAAATTTCCCAGTGAAAAGCAGGGGCCCAGGAAGGTGCAGCAGGACGGAAGCCCAGCCCTGGAGGGGCACAGGAGCCTCGGTGTTCCCACCCCGCTCTGGCTGCTGCTGCCCAAACCCTGCAGACAGGCAAGGGCAGACACATTTACTGAGGACATCATCGCTTTACTTTTGTCCAGATGATTAAATATTTTTGTCCTTGAGCAAACATATTTAGTCTCCAGTTGTAAGTGCAGAAAACAAACTCCCAGCAGGAAATGAGTTATTTTTCCCTTCCTGAAAGAACTCGTAATATGATGAGCACAACATCACCAGTGACGGGATGAAATGGTGTTTTGAACTGCAGAAATAACAAATCTATTAGGAATAATTCCCACCAGAAATCCTGGAAAACTGGGCAAGCTACTGCCAGTGCTTGTTTTACGCAGTGAAAACAGAAAATGAGGAGGGAGATCTGTACAACTGGATTTCTCCTGGATTTACTCACAACTTCCAGTTGCACTCACTCACGGGTGACTAGTTGTTTTACATCTTTTCTTTTCTATTTGGCCAAACTGAACAGGAGGCAAAGATGCAAAGATGTGCTGTCCCCTGACACATTAGGATTAATTACGGGGAAAAGTAAATGAGAACTATTTCATCTTCAAAGTGCTTTCCTAAGACATTAACATCTAATAACAGTATTAAAGTCACATTATAGGTCTTTAATCTGTGGCAGTAATAATGCTGTCTAGTTTCATAAAAATATCCATTAAAATAAATATTTTGGCTATCCACTTTTAGGAGTTTGCAAAACTGTATTATTACCAAGCTGAAGGCACTCTGGGATAGTTCACACTAAATTTTGAGAGCAGCACTGTTGCAGTAACAGCAACTCGGTTCCCTTTCCTTGCTTACCCATCTCTCCTGGGGAGGAATGAAACCTACTTATCAGGATCCTGTCAATACTTTTAAAAAAGAACCAAGCAATAAAAGTTGTCATGTATCTTGAAATCAGTAACTAAGTAAGAAATCTCAATGAAGCAGAGCTCGGGAATGGTGCAGATCTCCTGCAAACCTTATCTGCCCAGATAAGGCAGCACCCAGCCCACTCCTGAGATACTCCTCACCAAATTCTATTGGAATTCCAGCAGAGGGACCAACTGTATTTCCAAACTGTGGTAACTGCTGTTTCACCAGGAATGTGATCTTTGAAGCAGGAGCCCTTCACGTCAGAGATCCCTGGCCCAACCAGACTGACACAGGTTCCTGGCTTCCAACTCACCTGGCGCTGCTGGAGGCACTCTGGATACACTGACACGTTTCATGAAACAATTCACTGCTGAGGCTATTTAAAAGTTAGTAAATAATGTTCATTGCTGTAAGAACTGCCCTTTTAATTTGCTAAGGAGTTGGAAAAGGCATCATAACTCCTTGCTGGTTTACATTTACAAAATTGAGTGCC
This sequence comes from Machaerirhynchus nigripectus, assembly GCA_013397975.1. Taxonomy (NCBI): domain Eukaryota; kingdom Metazoa; phylum Chordata; class Aves; order Passeriformes; family Dicruridae; genus Machaerirhynchus; species Machaerirhynchus nigripectus. The sequence continues at coordinate 387,884 of VZRQ01010638.1, forward strand.
AGCTTCCAAGTTTTGGGAGCTGTGATAGTAGAACGTGAACACATTCATCTGCAACACTGCAGGCACAGCATTAGCCAATGAGTGATTAATTAATTAAGTTGTTTACCAAAAGTAAGAAATAAAACAAGCACACTTTTGCTGTTGGCTTCACGGAAAGTGCAATCAGCATTTTCAGAGTGCAAGGTAGTCTCTCTTTGTGTTTGTTTTTGGCTGGCTGACATTCTCTCGCCAACCATGTGTTATTGCTTGCTCTGTTTTTCAACAATGATTAAATTGAAATAACTGGAAGGCTTCTAAATAATATTTCAGCACTGTCTTAACTCAGGACATGGAATTCTCCTAATTTTGTGTTATAAACTCTATGGCTCCTCTTTACCCCTTTTTCCCCCCACAGCACCTTGGTACAGGGGCAGATGAGAAGCTGGATAATCTCAATTACAGGTGATGGCAGATGAGGTGAACTGGTACAAAGAACAATGTCTTTCATTTGAGATTTCTGCTCTTTATCTTTCTTGGAGAGATCATTCCTGCTGGCCTGGACTGGTGCATTTGATGAATGGGAGAGCAGCAAGGCTCCGTGTGAGCAAATGAGTAAGATGCACATCCCATCCCTCAAACCATAATGAAAATCTTTATGAGATTGGATTCATGCTTTGAGATGACCTAAGAAAATGCTCCTGATTTTTTACATATTCCAATTTAGTTATCCAGTAACAGCATGAAGTGCCAGCACCAACCATTCCTTAAAGCTGGAAAAGTAACTCACACATGGATGGTGCTACTTTAGGCAGATATTTAGTATTAAATTAATTTTTAAAACCCCATAGAACAGCAGTAAGACAGACTTTTCTAATCATAAGTGTTCCAATAATCTTCTTGAAGCAACACAGCTACTGCCAAAAAAGCTAAAGATGGAGTTTCATGGGCAAAAAACTATCTAAATTACCAGAACTTGCTCAGTCCTATCTTTTTTTTTCTCCTTAATTAGCATGTAATGAGACCACAGAACTAATCTACAGGAAATATCTGTCTGTATCTGAGAGCAAAGGATGATGTTATTTATGCTGAAATTACCTCCACACATCCCCACACCTCTGTGTGCCAGAAATGACCACATTTACCACAGGTGGGATCTACTTTCTCTACACCTCACTCCTGAAAATTTGCTATTGATGACAAACTGCAGAAAAAGTTGCAAAGTTCCCCTTGACATCTTGTGAGAAGGATCAAGGTGAGTCTCAAAAACTTCCCGTTAGAGTGGTGACAGAAGTTCCCCGCAAAACAGTTTGTTACCACAAGAAGAAATATTTCAGAAGGTCTTGGTGAGTTTTTCACTGAAGTTTAGTACCTCTAAAAGCTGTTGGTTGATGATTTAGTGACATGAACTGAAAATTATTCAGGAAAACCATTCACTTTCTTTGCTCAACCCTTGTTGAGTTTTCTCAAGCTTGTGTTTCCTCAGCAAGGCCATTTACTGATGTAAGTGATATTTAGCAGGTAGAGATTCATTCCTTCATTCTCTCTTTTTCATGATGGAAAAGAACTTAATTTTCTTTCAATTATGAGAAGCCAAGATTAATGACACCCAAACGAAGGTGAAGAAGTACAACAAAAATATGTAGCAACTGTTGTGGTCTGGACAATAAAATACAAAAATATGATGAAGAATATACAAAATCAGCACATAATTTATTGATTGCCCCTTCTCCAATGAAGGGCCATCAGCTAGTTTAAAAGTAAAATTACATACTAAAATAACAGCAGAGAGATAAAAATTATGAGGGTCATGCAAGGGGAAAAAGATGTATCTTCAGCAAAGATTTTTAAATGAGATGGAGAGTCAATGAGGCAGAGAAATACAGGAAAGCCCTTCTGTGCCAGAAAGAATTGCAGAAAAGCAGCTTCTTTTAGCATTAGTGGTGAAATGTGGAGCAGCAGCATGGGAAGGGAAACCTAAAAAGCACAGCAGACACTCCTGAAATAAACTGCCCTAATTCTGCTTTTTAAAATGTCTATTAATTACATTAGCATAATGGAAGTTGTCTGAAAGGCCACACAAAACGAGGAGAAAATAAACGACTTGTGCTAACAAATGTGCTCACAAGATACATGACTGCAAACATGAGCTTGAATTGTACATAAGTCAAGGACTGCATCACCCAGCTCTCCCTGAGCTCTGCAATCCTCCTGCCCAATCCCAATCCCTGCCCTGCTGCCTGCAGAGCAACTCCACAGCAAGTTTTGCTGCTCCCAACATCCCTGATGTCACTTCTGTCCCTGTGTCAGGGACCTGCACGTTCCCGGTCACCGGGTCCAGCTGCTCCCAGCTCGGTGCACTCAGGGTGAAAGAGGTGGCAGGCAACAGGTGAAAGAGCAATGGCAAGTGCTTGACCACAGAAATAAAGTTCAAAGGATTTGCAGCAGTAGGCAGAAAGCTCCACATAAACGGGAAAACAAAAAGGTCGTTTTCTAACAGCACGAATAAATAAACGCTGGGACAATTTCCTGGGCATGGGACGAGTTCCCCATCAGCTGAACCTTTGAGCTGGGCCTGGATGTGCTCCTCGGATGCTGATGGAGCTCAGCTGGAAGTGGCAGGCTCCTCCCAGGTGAAATTTCACAGCCTGGATGACACAGGAGGCCTTTACACATGGTCAGTACAGTCCTCTAACACATTTCTGTCTGCTCAAGTGTGCAGCCCATGAGCAATCCGGGTCCATAGGCTGCCCCTTGCACTGCTCATTTACCCCACAGAGCATAAAATTCCTTGTGGGAGAGTCAGAATCATTGCTTAGAATATGGCATCATTTGTGTTGCATGGATGTAAACAGACTCAATAATTGCGTACGCAGACGGTTATTCCGTGGTTTTAGTATTTTGGTAAAATATAAACTTCTTAAGAAAAATCATTCTAAGGGTCTGTCCATTTAGTTGCACATGTCCCCTCCAAACAGACTTGTTCTCTAGAAAAACACATTTAGAACAGGCAAGAGGGTTTAAAGCTCTGCCCCAATGGCTGGTTTATACAAAATGTATTCACAAATTTAACTGTGCCTCATATGGAAATCAAGTTGTGTCCTTGAGGTTATTTTAATGTACTTTGAGCCCGCTTCTGATGCTGCTGGTGAATAACCAGCGGAGGGAGGTGATGTTCCACATCCATGTGCCCAGGGCACCTCCCGTGGCCGTGTCCCGCAGGATCCCCACTCCCTCTGAAGCAGCAGCCGCTGCCCCTCGGTGCCGTCCTGACAGGGCACATCAGGAGGATGCAGAATGGGATTGGGGTTGTTAAACAGAGCACAATTCCACAGCCACGGTCACCCCTCCCATCCCAGCGGGGCTGGGCAGAGCTCCCCTTCCAGGGGATGAGGGACCACGGCAGCTCTTTGGTGCCAGCCCCCTGCACTCCATCACTCTGGGAACTCTGGCACTGCTGGGGACACAGAACTGTCCAGGCCAGCCCCACACGGAGTGGAAGAGGCCTCCTCATCCAATGCTCCATCCTGAGACACACAAGGCTCAGCCCCCACTATTACACCCCACAGCCTCCAGGTGAAATGCTCAACACTAAACAAGAATGAATTCTGTTTCTAGAGAACTACCAAACTAGTGCAGAACACTGTACTGATTTATATGTAACTTTTCATAACAATAACCTTGCAGATGTATTTGAAGAACAGGCAATGACAATACCAAACTGAGCTGTTTTCAAATACTGCTTGAATGTTTTTCCTTCAATTGTCAAATGCAACGAAATAAAAAAAACCAAATTATTCAACTGTGAAATCATATTTAAATCTAAGACTTTCTCTGGCTGTTAGAACACCAAGCTACACTGCAGAGCAGTTCCCTAACCTGCACAATTTTGATGTAAATTCAGCTGAAGCTGCTGTGCCAGAGCCGCTCTGAGCCTGCCCCAGCCCTGCTGTGGCTCTGAGAGCGTGGCCACAGGGATGGCAGTGGAGGCCAGGACTGCATTAGCCAGGCTGTGAGCAGCTGATGAGCTGTGCTGATTCATTTCCAGGGAGATCTACTTGGAGATGATTGGGTTTCAATCCTTGACCTACAGAATTTTAAGCATCACTTCACTCATATTAGAGATTTTGTATATAGACAAAAATACAGATTATGGACGACTTCTAAGTCATCAGGAAAGAAAGTCCTTTACAGTCAAGATTATTTATTTTACTGATGATTTCTTTAACAACAAAAAATTTTTAAAAATCCTTCCCAACTCAACTGTAAATTAAGTTTAAAGCTGGTAGAACTGATTGTTCTTAAGTGCATAAATAACTGAAGGGGGAATGGGTAGCAAAGTTTAAGTACAGTTACAGTCAGACACCAACACTTTCTCCCATGAGTTCTTCTATCAGAAATAAAAAACTGCCATCTCACATGTTCAGTCTACTCCTCTCTCCTGTTTCTTTTAGTTAACAGCTCCTACCTTGTTTGATGGAAATAGCCTGAAAGAGAAACCTTAAAATGGTAAATTACCATTAGATTAAGGAGCAATTACAGCACCACAAGAAATCCACCGAACGGCTGAGGTTGGACAGGACCTCTGGAGATCATGTAAGCCCAACTCTCCCCTTTGAGGAAGGGCCACCTGGAGCACATTTCCCAGGACAGTGTTCAGATGAGCCTCAGCCCATGCAAGGAACGGAGATTTCAGCCCACTGGGAGCTCCAGGGTTCACCCATCCCTCCCAGCCAGCTGCAGTTCTGGTGTTGCCCAGCTCTCCTTGGGAAAACATTCCTTGCCCCAGGGCTGATTACTCAGTCAAACTAAAAATCAACATCGAAAGTAGGCAAAACTATTAATATTATAAATAAGGAAGAGCCACATTTATTTATTTGAAAAAAGCGCCTTGTTTCACGTAATGAGCACGAAGAGAAAAACAAGAGTATGGAGGTATTCCACCAGATCTCACGTGTGCTAAAAGCATTAATTCAGTTCTGAACATCTGTCTGTCTCTGCACTACACCAAGAAAATGCAAATTTCTTGTGGAACATGTGGGAAAGAACACAATCCCTGTAAGTGAGCCATCACTGGAGTTGCTGTATTCATCTTTGTCACCAGCTCTGGCACCTTTACGATGACAGCAGAGCACAATCCCAGAACCTGTGCTTTGTCTTCTCGAAGTCAACCTTTAAAGTTAATCCTTCCTCTGCTTAGAACAATTTAAAAATCCCTACAATTGTAACTTCAGATGTATTTGTTAGCAATTGTTACCCAATGAGCACGTCCCAGGCATTTATTTTCCTTTACAGAAGGAAGTTCCTCAAGTACATAAATAATGTAAACAAGTGTTTTAGATGACAGCAGAAAATCAAACTCACCCTGTGTTAATAACCACTGGGTTAAAATAACACCACATTTTTTTTCATTTCAAGTATGAGTATTTACATGATAAAATAGGTCATTTAATTTCATGCACTTAAGTTGAATTGTGATTACAGTGCACTAACTTGTCCTTATCCGTACTATCACAGCCCTAAATCAGTGACAATGGAGAGAACACTTCATGCAAACAAACCAGGGAGGCTGCCCAGCAGTCAGAAACCAAACTAAGAAAACCTGGCAATACTTAAATATCAAGTTTGAGTTTGCTGTTAGACTGCCATGATTGCTCAAGAGGAAATCAAAATAATTATCAGAAAATACTATACTGGGATCAAATAAGAATATTCGTAATAAAACTTATTTCTCATGCATCTGTACGGAGTAATGTTTGCATGTTCATTTGTGTATGCCTATATGCATATAAATGTATATATATACTTTAAAAATCTGATCTTTGGTTTTAACCCCACAAAAAGAGAAATGGAAGGAAACCAGATTTGTTGTAATTGAGGTCGTAAGAGCCACCCTGCATTTATGATGCCTGTGTGGTATTCCAGGTCAAGAGCTCCAGACTCTGTGTTTCACTTGGAAATGACACAAGCCCTGTTTGCTCCCTGCTCCTTGGTGCATTTATGAGTCAGAACTTCATGCAGAAAAACAACCTGGGCTAGGAAAGGCACACCTGGGGAGGAGGAGGAGAAACAGCTACTGGAGGTTGTCACAACTGTACCTCCAGTCCCTTCAGCTTTACACACGATTGTTGCGGCTTCGGGATTCCATGTTACATCTTTAATTGTGGGCATTTAGCAGACTGCCTCTTATTATTAAGATACTGCTGAATTTTATTGTCAATGTGGCCACAGGACAAGGCTAATAATTACCAGCACCAGAAGCAGCTTGTGGTTTTATATTACATTGAGGTAAATTACACTGGAATTAGAGTGGATTACTTTTATCAAATGGGGAATAAGCTGTTAATTAACTCCCTGCTGTAGCAATCTTTTTCTGAGCTTGCAACTGTTATTAGCTCTAGATTAAACTGTTGAATTAATTTCCCACTTACTTACTATTTCAAGAGTTTTTAATTTACCTGGCAGCAGTTTTAATGGGAAATTGTATTAGTGAGCATAAATTGTTTTTGGGAAGGGTAAACAGTTTGTGATAATGTTTATTAAGTCGTTTTGTTTGAGCAAAAATATAATTGCAGTTTTAATTAGTGCACGGTTGTTGGAGTATTAGGTTGGAGATTACATTATGGCATTCTGAGAAAACAATCGCCCAGGTAATCCCAGCATTTATGAGTGAGAGCAAAGGGAAAAGCTGTGTCAACACTGCCCCGAGCCTGGGGGTGCACAGCAACCCTCACACACTCAAATTCACACCAAAGCACACTCAAATTCACACCAAAACACACACAAACACATGATCACAAGGGCCAAGCACGTTCAGAATGGGGCCCGGTGGTCTCCGAGCTCTCTGTTCCCCTGCTCCTGTCTGGCCACTGCTGCCCCCACTCACCAGGTCCCCTGTATTGTCCTCACTGTTATATAAATTCCCTCCTCATGAAGGATTTGTAGGAACTGGACGTGGAAGACACAATTCAGCTCAAAAGTGACCTGGAAAAAGTGACCTGGGCCAACCCACAGCCCCATCTCCAGGTGCTCAACTGGGCAACCCACAGGCTGCCAGGCTGCAAAGAACGTTTTCTGATAATGGTCGTGGCTGGAAAACCATGATCTAGCAACAAATACGGGTGTAAGCAACTCCATCACAGCCTGAAACCAGCCATAAACACGCAACCCAATTAACATTTGTTCTTGGGGTTTGTTTCCCTCCATCAGCACTTTTTCCCCGTACTGCGTTTGAGGTGTGGTCAGTGTTAGAAACCATTAAATGTTCTTCAAAAAGTCTGTAATATGGCTCTTTTTAATCCAAACATTAACATAAAAATGTTCAACTGAAGTTTATTCAATTAATTTTGGTTCTCAATTTATAAAGATTTTACTATTCATGCAAAGGAAAATGAGAATTAAGATGCAATGTGCTGACATGGAGTGGAGTTTTACAGCCTTTTTAATACAGATGTAATTTTAAAAATAATAGGTTTAAAATAGTAAAAAACCAAAAACTAATAGTTTTGCTAAATTACCTTTTTATTACATGGTTTCAATTAGCATTCCCTCATCCTCCCACCCAACATGCAGATTGTTCTCTCTTTGCTCTGAAGGAAATTATGAGATGATAGAAGTACAGAAGATACTTCAGCCAAATGTTAGAGCCTCAATTGAAAACACAAGAACACAGCATTCCCAGAATGATTTGTTGCAGCAAATTCTATAAAAGTTAACAGTTCTTAAAGATGTGTATAACTTATGGAGCATGGTTCTTGCATATGGTAATAGATGATCCTACTAAACTCATCGGTTATTACATTTAATCTGCACTATGCTAAAAATTACAAACAATAAAAGGCTTTCATCCTGACTGTGGTTTTTCATGTCTTTGAAGCCACTAGAAAGCTGTGGTGGTTTTAGTTAAGGTATTACTCTACAGCATGAGGAAAATGTTACACTGCAGGTGCAGGGAAGATTTAATCCACATGTTGTGAGGTTCCTTATGGATATAAACAGAGGATTAATTCTTGGGTCCCTTCACTTCTGACTCTCCCAGTCAGAAGAAAAATGGCCTAATTCTGAAATTGTATGGTTCCCTGTGTTGTCAACACCTTTTATTTCATCTGCAGAAGGTTCTGGGAGACAGAGCCAAACTGATCATCATTTCATCATCATTTATAACACTGAAGATCACAAAATAGGTAGGAATATCCATACTGAAACAAAGAACAGAGGTCCCTGCTGCAGACATGGATGAACCCAGCCCCATAGAACCCACTCAGCCTCTCCTGCAGGACCGTCACGACAGTGACCAACCACAGGACTGAACTGAGGCAGCTCAGGTGATCTCCAGGGAGCAGTGTCACAGAGAAGAGACTCCAACCCTGTTCAAGAATGCTTTAAACACCTGAAATCAAATTTCACGGTGTTCTAAGAAGACCAAATTTAACACCTCCTTGAGTACATCAAGTATGAATTCTCTTCCCTGATTTAATGAGCACAGCTTTTAATGCTTGAGGTTCCGTAGCTAAAGTTCACGTTTGGAAACTCCAAATACCTTCTCAATACCTATTTAAATTATCCTCCTCTTAAGGCATAAATATTTTACCCTAACAAAATCAGTTTTATTTCCAGAAAGAATGCAATGTAAGCACACTGATCTACAAATCCATAGGGCTTAAGATTTCCACAAAGAAATCTTTTTGTCTCTTCCTGTTTTATGGTCTCAAACAGGGAAGAAAATTTATGGTAAAGGATGCTCAGAAAAAGGGAGCCTGTGACCACAACAGAGCAGAACTAGAACCCACTTCCAAACCCACTCACTAAGGGATTCAATCCATGTAACTTTTAAACACCTCTTTTGCTGATTTTTTTAAGGAAAAAGAGTAACCTAATTAGAGCAAATACGTGAAAGATTTCTTTGGAGAATTTCCTATTTATCTATCAGCAATATGTACCATTTGTACTAACTTCGTATCTTATACTCCATGATGGCATTCCCTAAAAAGGACATTTGTCAAATAAAAACCTGTCAGGCTATAGTAGATCTGTGTTAAGATTAGCTCTTTATTCCACACGAGATTCATCGACCTGAATCTGCTTGACATAACTATTACAGGACAGAAGAACACGAGCAGGTTCAATCACTCTGTCCAGAATACAAACCCAGGGCTGTTAGATGAAAAAGTTTGGGGTTTTTGTTGGTTTTTTTGGTTTTTTTTTTTCCTTTTTTAGAAACCTCATGGAATAGAAATCCATTGAGAGATTTATGGGAATCTGTAGAGCTCAATTTGATATGATGCTTTTTAGGGACGTACAAACACACACAAATCAATGGAAATCAGCACAGATCTTCCTGCTAAGTCAGCCAGCAATCTTACACTTGTGATTCTTATGTCTAAAAGCAGCAAGTTTTAGACAGATGTATGAAAGACCATCTGAACATGGCCTAGAACCACAGCTAAAACCAGCCATTCATTCACAGGAGATATAAATAGCAGTAAACACCGTGGATTTGAGGAGTCCTGAGCTTTGCAAACTTTATCTGTGTTTCATCAGGAAAAAACCAAAGTTGTTAAATCTGGAAAAAAAGAACTCTATTAAAAGCACATATACGCTACTAAACCTGAATTTAACAATACTGAAAAGGTGGGAATAAAGGGACCACTAACAATATAAAAATCTTTAAAGAGGGTAACAAGAAACAAAGGTTCAAATGTTCTCAGCACGTTCATCCATGTGCCCAGGTCCTGCGTGCGCCACACGCTCTCCCCCCGTGCATCGGGGCTGTCTCCAGGTGGAGTTCCAGGCACAGGGAGAGGATGCACGGAAGGAGACGTTCTCTGAGGAGCTGCAGGAGCGTTCCCCCCTCTCCAGGACAGCCGGGGATCAGCGCAGCCAGGCAGGGCTCCCGTGACAGGCGGTGACAGCGCGGAGCCAGCGCGCCGCAGCCCCGGCTCGGCGCGAGCCCTGTTGTGTCTGAGGCAGGTACGCTGTAAAATTTCAATGATGCCTTTAAATTCTAATGGTTTCAAGCTGCTGTAAACTTCTGCAGCCATCAAAAATAATCTGTCATGGGACTAAGGGGTATGAACATCATGTCAGAGCCACTCTGCTGTTAGATTTATTGGAGGGTAAAGCATGTCATTTATGCATCAACTCACAGGAGTAAAATGCAATCCCTATGAAGTCAATCTAATAATAGACTGGAAAGCAATGATTACTGTTTCATGTGCAGCAGCTATTTGTAGCAGAAGTTGGCCTAATTCAGCAGGCCTTGCCTGTCAGAGCTCTGGGATTAGCAAGTGTTTAGATGAAAATCTATCGGGAAACATCAAGAAATGGTTTAATGAAGAACAAAAGTCTTCATTGTTACATTTAGTATTTGCTGAAACTTTTCCATTTGCACCACTACATTTCTAAAAAGCTTACTGGAAGTGACATCCCAAATAGAATACAAATGTTGAGGGACTGCAACTTCGATTAATCTACCACAGTTCTCTGCAATTTCACTGCAAAAATCTGCTCTCACTCTTCTCCTGTAGGCAGAATGCCCTGAAACTGAGTGCAAGATTTTTTAAAGACATGACTAATAATCATGGCCTCGCTGTACTACACACATTTTCCGCCATCTAAATATTTCATATCTATTGACTAACCAACCTCGTCAGTCCCCACATGGCATAATCCAACTGCTGGCATCATTTTGGAGGAGTGGGAGCAGGATGACAGACACCTGCCAGTCAGAACCCGAACACACAGAAATGGCACGATGGGAATGGGGCACCAGAAGATGCCAAGTGGGTCCCCAGAGCATCCCTGTGCCAGGAGCCAGGCACCTGGGAGTGCCTTAAACATTCACTTTCTGTGAATGTTTAAGGCACTTAAACACTTTCTGAGACTATTAGAAAAAAAAAAATCTCAAATCCCTTAATTAGGTTCAAGTTCTAATGTTAACTAACCCTGGGGAAGAGGCTGCCTTTCATCTTCCTTCATCCATTAAGTAAAATTAAAACTAACCCAGAGAAGATATTTCAATTCCCTTTCACTTAAAGACACTGTTCATCATAGAACACAATGAATGTCTCAAACTGAGAGAGCAAGACATTCCTATCTACAGGAAAAATCAGGAGTTAATCTGATTAATACATACATTGCATAGCTAATTCACTCCATTGAAATTCCCAGCAAAGAATGAAAAAGAAATAGAGAAAATCAGACACTCCAGTGTACTTTGATGTGAATGTAGGAGACACTGAGGGAACATTCAGCCACAGCACAAGTTCACACCCTCCACCAGAACATGACCCAACCAGCAGTAAAGCATCAGCAGCTCTTGGTATTTCTTCTAAATGTGCAGAAATTGGCTAACACAGCCTACTCTGCTGAAGTAAATACTGATGTGGTTACAAGTCTGGACTGGCAAGGTCACTGTCAACCTGCTCCAGCTCATCACTTTAACTCATGCATCCTCAGAGTCACAGTTAAACCAAGATCAACCAACACTGCTTACATTCTGCACTTCAGAAAAAGTTTCATTTTTAATCTGAGATTTAATATGAAGACTAAGAGGAAGTTATTTATATTTTATTCCAACTGCTTAATGAAATTAATCTTGGTAACTCCTTTTAGACACACAAACCCAATTTCCTCTATTCTATTTTTTAAAATAAGCACACATAAAGTTGAAAAAAAATTAAAGGTGAGCCTGAAACAGTTCAAAGTTTCTTGAGCACGTTTTAAAAGGGATGGTTATGGATGCTTTTTACTTGTGAAAAATAATTTCACAATATTTAACTGCTCCCCCAATCGCAGTTGAATGGCATTCCAGAAAATCCACTGCAGGATTTCCATTTATAACTTCACAGATGTGTAAGACCAGAACTGGATGATGCAGACGATGCAAGTATTGCAGTTGTATTACTGGCTCTCACCTAGCAAAAATACATGAGTGAAAACATTAATTGTCACAGTTCACCCATTATTTGGAGACCAATATGATCCTCTTGAGCTGTAGAACAGGAAAACAGAAAATTAGCTCTATACCAAGGCCAGCTAGTTCCTCAATTAACAACAGTGCCTAATCATTTTAGCCTTGAAAAATATGCAGGTAGCAAATCCGGAAACGAACCCATATTTTACTGTCTACGAAACTATTCTGATTTCAGTGTCATTTTCACTGTGTCAGCAGAGGTTCTGCAGGGACGCCACACAAATACAGCTTTGGAGCAGTGCTGCTGCAGAGATCAGAACCCGAACACCTGTCTGACCGTTCCTCCTCGATTCCTGATCCCTGGCTCACAACCTCTGCGTCCTGAGAGCTCCGCTGAGCTTTCAGGGATGACGTTTATCTCTCATCCCAACCTTTCCCAATCCTCCTCTTTTTCCAGGTGGCAGGGACACGCCTGGGTTGAGCACAGGAAACCCACCCCAAGCAACCCCGGGATTTATTGCTTCCTATTTCTAATTCTTTTGCATCACTCCCTCTCTTTATTGTCTGGAAATAAACACTAACTTGAAAGGAAAAGAAAAATGGTCATGGAGCAGCTTCTAGGATGGCTCTGCTCTTCCAGTCAGGAGCTGGGTGCAGAGGATTTTGGAGTGGGCCACGGTACAGGAATGGCTCAGCTAATTGAGGGCAACCTCAAGGTCAACACAAGTTGTGGTGTAGGCATAAAAGTCAAGGGCAAAAAAATAAAAGAGGAAAGGCAGAGTAATATGATGCAAGGAAAAATGGAGATCAGGAGAGACACAACAGAAAGGGAAGGATGGGTCCATATCAATGGGCAAAAAAACTCTTCCCAGGGTATTTTCCTGAGTGCAATCTACAGCGAAAACTTCCCATAAATGAACAAAAATTCCCAACAGGATTAGGACTCATGCTTAGCTAATGTAGACTGATAAGCTACTCTGAAGAAATATTATCTGTAATTAAAATTTGTAATGAACCAGTTCCAAAACAGGAAGGCCAAAACAATTCATGGTGCATTTCCTTGACGTTTAATAGGTTTGAAAAAGAGATTCTGCTGACGAGTTTTCAGCAATCTAACCCAGCTACAAACACAAAATAGCCCTCTGAAGCTTTACACTGATTAATCTAGTGAATTTCAGGGAAAAAACCCGAGATCAATATATCCATATATTACACAGGACTCCGCAGGACAAGGGAAGTCCTAAACCCACCAGGGCAGAGCCCTCCGAAATGCCACTGCGAGATGGCAAAGCTTTCTGGGTCAGCTGAATTTGAATAATAGGGTGTTCTTAGCCCAAATAACCTATTGACTTCCATACCTAACAAAACGGAGAGGCTCTTTCAAGTGCCTCCTAGATTTAGCAGCTGTTGCTCTGACACTGTCGGCAACGCATCCATCTTAATCACAGCGCGAGCCTTTCAACTTTCTTTTCCCTTCTTCCACCCACCAGCTCCAAGCTCCGTGTGACCAGCAGCTAAAGCCATCTCTCTGGCCTCTCCTGCCTGATGCCTCTTTGTTTCAGCATCTGACACGTGTGCACCCACCGCTTTCCGTCCTGCACATACAGGAAGCCTATATTTGGATGCCTATGGGAGGTGCCTTCAGGCTGTTTCTGCTTTGCTGTTCTGAAGCACTCTGCTGTAGCAACTCCCCTGCAACTTGCCTTGCCCATCACCACGGGCACTTTACTTTTTATCCTCATTATTCTTTTTGATTTTTCTTTGCTTGAAATAAAAGACTCCATATGTTTTGCTCTTCTTTTATTGGAAGATGTTAATGCTGTGTACCAGAGGGCACAGTCAGATGAGGGATTGCCATTTGGACAGAATTATTCACCCAATTACTGCCTAGGGTATATCACCTGTATGAGTGCTTTGAGCAGATCTCAGCTCTATTTCTGCCAGAACTGAAGGCAGTATTTTACTGCTGGAAAACAATATTCAGTGCTTTCCAAAGGAGTATTTTTTCTGTCAAAGTCATTCAAATTAACTAGTACTTAATGGCCTACAATTCACTGCAGATATATTTCTAGTTCTTAAAAATGTGACCCATCTGAATTCTAAGTGCTTTTAAAACAAGAGCTCAGCCATATGCACTCTCAGTTAATTTTAAACCATATTTAAACTCTTCTCCTCATTTGAGTTCTCATCTGAAAAAATGAAGTATTACTTTAAATGTATAGATCATAACAGGGTCAGGAGTCCCTTAAAAAGAAACCAGTCCTGTTTCACCAGCAAGGAATGAGAAGGCTGCACATCTGAAACAGCTTTGGTGTACTGGGTAATTCACATTCACTGGGTGGATTAGCTGAAATAAGCATAATAAATGAAAGAGAATAAAATAAAAAACAATTTCACACTAAGGGAAGGCTTGACTTATAGGAAGTGGCAGCTCTGATGGCCCAAGGCACAGAATTAGTTTTGCCACTCGATAATTTGACTGATTCACTCGAGTGGCCAGAAAAGGACATTTTCTGCCTGATTTCAGTGTAATCAAGTCACCTGCTCTGTGACTGCCAGGGCCAAGCCAAGTGCAGCCGCAGCACCAGGAGCAGGCTTCCTGCTCCAGGGAGATCCAGCTACAGCTGCACATTTGCCTATTTTCATCTGAAACCATACAAGCACCATGAAAATAACCTGTTCCATTCACTCCCTTATTTACAGAGAGCTTGGGGCTACTGCTGGGATGTTCTCTCAGCTCTGCTGCAAATCCCAGCAAAGAGCCTGTGCTTTGCTTCTTTTTTAACAAAGGAGGTGGCAAGAGGCAAAGACAGGAAACAAAGTCGTTCCAAGGGACTAGAAATACACACAACTTTTTTTTTTTAATTAGGAATGATTATGAAATTCTTTATAAACAATTACAGCAGACTTTACATTAAAATTATGAAACATCCATTAAATATAATTCTCCTCCTCACACATCTTATATAAAAAGACTGTAATATACAGGCAGAGATTTGGGAACACATCTAAACAACTTGCATGACATGATGTCAGTTTTATTCCTTCTTTGCTGAACTGGGGTCAGGCTGGTAAATGTAATATATGTGCTCATCTCTAAGCATATGGCCAGTTTCACTGGTTATTATTTACAGCTAACCTTTCAGGGTAATGCCTGTATACTGCATGTCAAAGGAACAAAATTTTATACTGCTAGTGAGGAGAGTATTTTCTTCCTTTTATGCAAATATTAGATTGAGATTGCCCCAGTCAGGAGAGATAATCCACTTAGAAATATTATTATTATTAAAGCACGTCCAATCAATATGCAAATGCAAAAAACCAGTAATTAAGAATTTTATTTTTTACAATTGTTCAACAGTAAAAACAAAGACGTAATGTGCATCAAAATGATTTAACATTTTACAACCAATTCTCTACTTGACATATGTTAGTGCATGATTCATCTACATTTTTCAGAATCAAAGTCCATGATCTGGCAAACTAATTCTGTTAATAAAACGAAAAGGTGACCTTGCTTAATTTAATAAGTCTGTGTAGAAATACTCTTTCAACATGTTAAAGAATTACAAAAAGGTTATCATAGCTTGCTTTCATGGGAGAGTACTCTACCTTTTCCAGCTCATTTCTCAGGCTTTTACTGTAATTCATTAGATTACATAAAAACAATGTAGATCATTATATTTTAATAAAGGCTTTCCTTTCCTAATAAAATGTCTGTCATTTATATTCAGACATGTATTATATAAAATGCTTCTCTTTCTGAAGTAAAGCTTTTCAAATTCAAGTCACAGGAGGTTGGTAGCTGCACGAATTTCTATTTTTTTGGCCAAGGATTTTCAGGATGAATTTGGTTCCTGGTCCGAATCCTCCAGAACTGCAGCCTACATTTATCTGTCACACAGGTACGACCCAGGCTCAGCAACACCAGTTGCCACCAGCAAACCAAGGGGCCTCTCTGTTCAGCAGAGGATGGTGCACAATACTACACTAAGTCTGCTGGTTTTGCTTTACACCAATTAATGATCACTGTGATAAAATAGTTTATTCAACTAAACTATACAACTTGTATAAAACGCTACAACTAACGTAGTTTATACAACACAAATACATTTCCAGTGAAATCCTGCTACGGTCCAGTCACTTAATGAGAGTGGTCAGGCAATGAATCTATTTTAGTCATTCTTGCTTCCAAATAAAAACGTGCACCACTTCAGACTGCTCAGGAAGAGATGTTTCCTGTTCATCACAAATCCTAATTTGCTGCCAGCCCTTGGCATCACGTTTTATTGCTCGGGAAGGGCTGAGAGGAGAGCACATTCTTCCTGTGCAGGAGGAGACAGCACCCCAGCCAAGGTGTGATCCTGGGATCAGGCACTGACTGCAGGTGTGGTTTTGCAAAGAATCCTTACAGAACCTGTTCTCCAAAACTCTGTGGGAAGTAGGAAAACACTTCTGTTTAAGACACCAAGTAATCCAAGCCAAATCAATGGGATTATTTGTTTGCCTGATCTTAAATCACACTGAAGCATTTCCCTCGGGTCGGAGTCCAGGACTGCAGGACAAGGACCAGAGCACAAACGCAGTTCAATCACGGTGAAAGTACTCAGTACCTGACCAGAACTTTGGAACTACCTGGGTTTAAGCACACTTCATGCTTACTTTTTAATCCAGTCAGATCTGTTCTCTTCTTTTTTCCTCCATAACTTCACCAGTGTTGTTACACCAAGAATTTTGCCAAAACACAGCTTTGTAAGAATTTCCTTTAGAAAAACCACACTGCTCCAATCTAATGCAGATCTGAATGCTGTACTTCAGGAGAGTATTATTTATGTAAATATAGCAGCCTTTAGCATTGCAAGTAGATGATGGATCAGTATTTTTCTGCAACCAGAGGTGTCAAATTTGTTCCTTCCAGTTAAATTTGTACCTATTTAGTTTTAGGTCCCAGAAATAAGAATTTAAGTGTGTGCAGATAACTTGAGTTTACAAGTCTTTGAAATAAATACTGCCAGATACACAAGATGCAGTTGGTGTGGGAATCTTACACGAACACTCTTGAGGCATTTAACTACACTTGCTTGTGATACTGGTAACTATTTGTTCAACTTTATCAAAGTTACTGTAAAGGAAAATAAAACCTAACAAAACCTATTCAATTACAATAGTGTTACTGCCAAAACAGTCCTCCAGAAGACAGGGAGTTCTGAAGGCAAATCCTTCACACCTCCTGATGCTATTTATGGCTTTAAGGCACTTCTTAACAATAACTTAGAAGAGCTGAAAAGGTTTCCAAGTCAGTTGAAGACAAGAGAGAGAGAAGCAGATAGGTCTTATGATCACTACAGACCTCAGGGACATGAGACAGGAGTGTGACAGAAAAGCTGATAGAAAAGAATGTCATGGATCCTAAAAACAGAGAGATGAAAACTTCCTGGTTTTGTTCAACTTGTGACACCTTAGCCAGCTTTTTCAAATGGTTCCCTTCCATCAAGACAAGCTCGGTGCAGCCCTACCCCGAGTGTCAAGGTGATAACAGTCTTATCTCAGTGTGACCACCCTGGCTGAACTTTGTTATCTCTAAGGATGTAGGAACTCAGTAGGATCAAACTAAATAAAAAAAATATATATTTACAAATACATAAAAATCGAAATATATTGCTGAGCTTCACACTTCTCAGACAGTAATTAGTAGCTGAGGCTAAGTGTAAATTAAATTTACAACAAGGTTAACCATTCAGCAAAATCTCAGCAGCTTTATCTATTCATTTGTCAAGAACGTAATGTCCCACCCGATCGGGCAGACACTGAAAATGGATCCTTAAAGAAAGATAATGTTAAAAGAGAAAAGGAAAGAGAGGAACTGAGTGACTCACAGCCACCAAGTATAGTCCTCAGATTATCAGAACTCTACTGAATGGCTGTATTAAAAGAGTAATGATATGATCCTGCATTCCTCATTCACTCCAATTCAGGCTCCCTTCAGCGCAGAAATCTGCTGGCATGAGATGGGTGGTACTCAATCATGCTGCACACATGGTCTTTAATTTTAAAATCCAGTTAAATAGATGTTCTAACATCATTTTTTATCTAAGAACATTTCATGATAAAATGAAAGAGCGCACATGTAACTTATTTGTCAGCTTTACTGTGTAGTGGATAACTTTCCTATGTTACTCACACGAGCTTTCATTTCCCAAATCTATCTGCATTCATTATGACAGTAAAAATGAAGAGTTGCTAAAGAGACGTAGGCATTTTTATTATTGTTTGAAAAAATAGATCTTTCTACAGTCCTTTGAGCTTCTGAGTGTGTGATTTGTATAAAATATTTCTCATTTTGGGGACACAGCAGATGGAGTGCAGGGCACTGTGGGATATGCCATTTATCACAATGACAGTGCGTAGGTAGCACTGATCCTCTCACCACAGGGGGAAGCTCGAGCTGCAAATGTGGAGCAGCATTAGAAGCCCGACGAGTGGAGTTTGGCAACACTTGTACTACTCATTAACTTAATCATATTAATTTATTAGCCATATATATCAAAGTAATTCACTACTGAATTGTCACCAAGAATTTATAAACTGTTAACGTTCCCCATAGGCAGAGGAGTGTTGTGGCATCCTTAATCAGTGTGTTTGCCTTTGATTAAAAATAATAATTTCTACTAAGCCAGGTAATGCCAACAATGACAAAGTCCTGCATATGTTTCTCATTATAAATGGAACTTTCAAATGTCACCTATGACAACTGAAATAAAAAAAAAAGAAGGCTAATTGTAAACAGCGAAATGAGCCACAGAAATAGGATGTAAACACACAGAAATGTGCAGTTAAATGCTGAAGTGAGGAGAGGGTCTGTGGGATCGCTGGCAGCAGGAGCTGCCACAGGCTGTGCTGGCTGATGTGTGCCCGCCTTGATAAACACAACTGGACACCAGAGACCCCAACAGCCTCCAGTCTCCTTCATTCCTCTAACACAGAGACACCACATCAAAATGCCTAAACACTGCAGCAAATCCTGTTTTATCCTCCCTTTTCTGTACAAAGACTGAAGTGGCTGCTGCTGTCGCTGCTGAATTGAAGGAACACATGAAGTTACCATATTCTGTGAGCTGCTCTATTTGAGTCCCATAATGATGTGACTTGGTGCAGCTATTAAAATATTAACTCCACTGAATTATTAATTACCTGAAACTATTAAGTTCACAACAGATTCTTTTAACTATTAATAAGACAAAACTGTTCTGAAAAAAGTATTTGTAGCTGTACAAATGAGTCAATATTTTAAACACTGCATTCTTAAAAACTGCAGACAAACAGCGTCTATTTTAGCCGCTTATGAAATCAAAGAATCATTTCAAGAGGGGTGAAACTAACATAGCTGATAATGAAAATAGCAGTTTATCTTACACATTGGCAATGCAGGTGGTTTGCTTCTGTCTGAGTATCCACTTGAAAATGCCTTGTTTTCCTCTTCTCACGCATTTCCCCACCAGTCAGGCTTCCTCCCATCCCTGTGCTGAGCCCTCAGCAGCTCCCAGCCCTAAATCCTCACTGTGATCCCTCTGCTGACCTCCCTGCCAGGCTGCTACAGCTCCGGGCAGCACAGCCCAGAAAATGCCAACAGGAATGTTTTAAACAGGCTCGTGCCCATCATGCCCCTGACACCCACCCTCCCCAGGCCTGCCAGCTCCAGCTGCAGGACCCAGCCCATGGGCAGTCACCGAGATCCCATCCTACTGCCTCAAAAAACTGCCCCACACAGCAGCTGTGTGCTCTGAACCACAATCTGACAAAGTCCTAGCGACAGGATGATTTTTCCCATGAACCACCCTCTCCAGTACCTTGAAGAGAAAATGAAGCAGGCCCCAAAATGTTTTAATTGAAGTAACAGCAGCCATGCTACAGACTGAGCAGAGAAAAATTACAATGAAGGCAGAGTGGTTCTCTAACCTTTTTTGAGGACAGCCAAAATGAGGGGTAGGAGGACTGGAATTGCACAGATAACCATCAAAAGATCCAACTACTCTTTCAGCTTCATTCCATATGAACAGTTTGCTGAACCATTGGCTTCAGTCATGTAACAGATTTCAGCTTCTCTCCACACAGCAAACTAGTGCTTCAGACCCCGAAACTTCCTTGAGAATCCATTCCACAGATAAGTCCCAGCTGTCTTGTTACGATACACTGATGATAAAGACTTGTACATTAATAGGAGATAAAGCCTTTTTTTTGTTCATGTCACTTCATCACATGGCATTGTTTGAAGGCCTGAGCCTTTGATGACCATCCCTCTGTGACATGCAGGTTTTTAGCTTTGCCCTCACAGCAGGCAGGGGCACCACGCTGATTCCCACATTTCCTACACCAATACAAAAAGAAAAACACTTTCTCCTAAGTTAACAGAAAATGGACAATGCTTAAACATCAGCTCTTGAAGGACGCAGTCAGGGCCCGGCTCCTGTGCTGCCTCCACGGCCCTTCCCAGTGGCGTGCATCCCACACACACCACCTCATCTTTCTCAGGCAGAGCACTAACCCAGATGTAACCCAAATACTCCCATTCCTCCAAGGTGGAAAGTACCTGCAAACATTTAAAAAGGTCGAGGCTTCACTAAGTAACTTCACACGTTACTTAGGTATAAGAGTAGATGGAAGTCGATGTGCCAAGAGGTCAAAAAAATCCCCTCCACACTGGGAAATGCAGTGTGCCTAATTTAACTACCTGTTTATTATGTGAAAATGACCATGTAAACTGAGCTGACACAAACCAAATGGGTGATGAAAATAACAGCACATTTCAAGGAGTGGAAACACAGATGGCTCGTCTGAGTCTGCAGGAAGTTACTAATCATCACTCTGTAATACCCCCTCCAGACAGAGCTTCGAGCTCTGCAGCCACAACTGCGACTTCTCGAGACCCATCCATCTAACCAGGAGCCAGCCTGGACGCCAGTGCCTCCACTTTAACTTGACAGCAGGCTGAAGAGGAGGTAAAAATGAAAAAATGCAATGGTGGATGAATCATGCTGCATTTGCTGATATGGAGCCTGTTACTAAAATGAGCTTATCTGAAGAAAATTCAGATGCTAAGCTGGACACGGCAAATGGGGGAGCCACATAAGAACAGTGAGATTTTTTTTTTAATTAGAATAATGTAGTCAGACTAACATTAACATCTGCAGACTAACGTTAATATCTGGGCTGTAGGAAGAATGGGCAAGATCAGGCACAAGTACTATCAAGGACAAGAAGACATCCACAAGAAATGCTTTGGGCAATTACACTGAAGTTAGAGGGACCAAAGAAGTCCTCAAGATGTAAAAACTCCTTCTTGCCTCCCTATCAGCCTCTGCCCTTCTGGCAGGGGTGGATCCAGCCCTACCAAGCTGCAAACTCTCCTCAGTCCTGATCCTGCTCCCCTCCCACAGCCATCCAGACATCCCTGTGGGAGCTGGGAGCAGTTCTTATTCCACCATTTGGAAATGTCGAACAAAAACCTCTGTTCTGCGACACGTGTTAAAACCCACTTTGTTCTTATTTCAGCCGCCAAAGGAAAGAATCCAATCCCAAAGTACTGAAGGCACCCAGAGCAAAGCAATCAGTAATTAAGTGTAAAGAGGTATAAATTAAGCTAACGGGGGCTTCGTATCTGGAGTGCTCCCTCAAGAGCCACAACAGCTCAAATCCCCGTGGAGTCTCCAAGCGGCTGTTTTGGCACCTCTCCTTGCTCAGCAGCTCCCCCAGCTCGTACCGTGTCCTTCCCTCAGGCACGGGACAGGCCCCAGGAGCCGCCGGGGAGCTGTGCTCCTGAGCGCCCGGAGAGCTGTGCTCCTGAGCGCCCGGGGAGCTGTGCTCCTGAGCGCCCGGGGAGCTGTGCTCCTGAGCGCCCGG
>VZRQ01010638.1:410296-424789 GCA_013397975.1 Machaerirhynchus nigripectus
GCCCGGGGAGCTGTGCTCCTGAACGCCCGGGGAGCTGTGCTCCTGGGCGCCCGGGGAGCTGTGCTGCTGGGTGCCCGGGGAGCTGTGCTCCTGAACGCCCGGGGAGCTGTGCTCCTGGGTGCCCGGGGAGCTGTGCTGCTGGGTGCCCGTGCTCGGGGCCTGTCCTGTCCGGTCCTGCTGTGGGCTGGCGTCGGGGCCGCCTCAGCCGCGTGGCCCTCCTTGTCTGGAGCCCCCGGTGACACCGCCGGCCTCTGGAATTGGGCATCTCCCCTGCCTCCAAGCTGCTCCCAAACCCCCGCGAGCTGCTCCAGGCACCCTGTCTGGGACTCGTGGCGCTTGGTTACGCCGAGGTTTTCCCAAGGTCAGGGAGGTGACACCCCAGAGACACCCCTCCCTTCCTGTGCTAAATACAGGGGGCTGGAGCCCACTCACACTTCAGGCTCCAGACAACTCCCAACAGCCCAGAAGTTCAACTTAATAATCTTAAACTGTGTGCTACCCAAAATATCTGTGAGACGCAGAATGTGTCTGTGATACTTTACTGTGCATCCCCAGCATGCTGCATCCTAAAATATTTCCCAGTTTAAAGCAACATGGCAGTCTACGTAATCTGGTGTCCTATTTGCAAACACAGAGAGTGGAAAAGTAATATGGAATATTCTGGATTTCAGAGAAGAACTTATCAATGCAAGAGGCTCTTGTGCTTTCCTGCCTATCAGTAATAACATAAACAAGAATCCATGAAATCCCTGAGCTGAGAACACAACGGAGATACCAAAAATCGCCTCATTTATAAACTCTAGGAGGGAAATCAAAGTTCTGGATCCCTGGCACAAACATGAGCAGTCCATGAAGCTGCAGCAGCCCAGCTGTGGCACATGGCTCTGGCCAAATGTTTCAGACTTTGTTAACTGCTCCAGCTACGGCTGCTGTGACTATGGCTTGGGAATGTGCTTTCCCCCCTTCCGCGGGGAAGGTGCTGGTTCCCTGAGGGATCCTGGGGACACCTGGAGCTGCAGGGAAATCAGAGCTCTCGCCGTGTCACTCGGTGGCAGCGCACAGGTTCTGCAAGCAGAGTGATCTGTGAGATCAGGAGAGAGGGCACTCTACTCCCAGCAAGGATCTTTTTCAAGTCTGCTTTTCCTGTTATATATTCTACGACTTTATATTCTCCTAAACACTTCACTAGGTTTGCTTTATTAGGGAGTTACAATTTATTTAGACTGGACTTTGACAGCAGTCCTAAAACTGCTAAGTCTGTTGAATATTTAAGCAATTACTTTTATGAATACAGCCTCTGAATATAGCTTTATTATGAAAATCAACTTACCTTTAGCATACAGCAATTAATAAAAAATTAAAACACTCATCAGGATAGCACAAGATTTAATTTAAACCCTATTAATAAATTAATGAAGTGAAATTAAATACTATGCATTAAATTATGTTTATAATTCCACATATTTTCATGCTAGTTTTTTCACTTTATGATACTGAAAGCAGGTTATTAAAGCACAATGCACTGTGGCAATGTGGACTTATCTGCTTTTCAAGTGTTTCTTCTGTAATTTGTACAAGCATCTCTGCCTCTCCCCAGCACACATTAATCGGGTTACAATACACCAGCCATTAGCCACGCTGCTCAGATCCCACAAGAACTAAAACACACATGCATTTCAAAGGAAGAAATGCCTCTTGCAGGCCTCCCAGACAATAGTTCAGCTTCTCAGGTTGGTTTCTTTTTTTTTTCTGCTTTTACTAAAATAACACATTTAATGGAATTTCCTGTAAGGAAATTACAATTAATAAAGAACTAAATTACAAATCCATTAGATTTCAGTCACTGCAGCAACAAAACAGAGTTTTCATGAACGCTCAAAAAAATCCAATAATGTAACCTCTGGTAAAGCCTGCAAAAGCCCTGAAGGACAAGGCAGTTAGATCAATATTAGTTTATTTTAACTGCTGTGCAGTATGAAGAGATGAGCCTGATCATCTGATGGATTTTATTACCTGTCGGAGAGATAAGTCCTGGTGATAAGAGGCCTGGAACTCCGTGGGGCAGCAGCCGTGCATTTTCCTGGATCGCCACTCCCAGGGAGCGCTTGGGGGGTCTTCCTGGGCGGGAGCTGGTGGGACAAGAGCAGAAATGAAAACAACATTTTCTTTTGGAAATATCTGCTTCCTACACATGGCATCGATTTGTATGAAATACATGAACCATCAGTGATACAGGGAAATAAATATTAGAAATTCTTGCCTAGGAAAGAAACCCAAAAATCGTTTGATTAAACACTGAAGAACTGCACAGGTTTCACATGAGCCAGCAGTAAGGTTTTCCATTATCCAAGGCTTCCATGACCTCACAGGTGCCTGGTGGAGAGGGGTCACAGCAGTGACTGCTCCCAAGTCTGTGCCACGCACCTGAACCACAGAAAATTACAGGCTGCGATGCCCGAAGATGAGGAGCTGAAACCCTGAATGCAGCATCACCTCAAACCCTGCCTTTGGGCCACAGCAGGTACCTGCCTCCTTCGGAAGGGCAGCATTAACTCGGCCCTGAGCTTTGCAAAGCTCACCAGTTCGTTCACAGATTCACTGGTGGGTTAAACTGTTATCGATTGCACCAGGTGCAAGCCCAACCTGCCAAAAAACTCACCAGTTCAGGAATTATGGCTGCAGATTTTAATCCAAAATGTCAAAGGTCCATTTACAGACTGGTTCCATCGAACTCTTGTTTTCAACTATCACCTTCACCCCTTCCATCAGCGTGTGTGCATGTCCCCATCCTGCACTGCCATCATAACACAGATTTACAGGCCAAAAACCCATCTGAATCAACTCTTCCCCAAGCCATCTAATAAAAATTCAACCTCCTCATGTTTGGAAAAGTATTGCTGCTTCTCTTTGGTCAAAACAGATTTTACTCTGTTGAATAATAGAGCTTTTGACAACATAGAGTGAAACACTGTATAAAATAACTAAGCTGCAACAATGAATGAGGTTTGAATAGAAAGCATTTCCAAAATGACTTCTAGTTCACAAAGAAATTTAAGTTAAACTTCACTCTATCAAGTTACAGTGGCAAAGCCCTCCATCAATGTACGACAAACTCTGCATTTAAATGAAGACAACTTCCAGCAGCACTACACAGAGGTACCATTAACCTGTTCATTTTTCACACCGTGCTAGTGTTATTTTGTTTTACTGTACATCAAAGTAGCACAAAATCATTTTTTTGGTTTAATATTTTATCTCTATAAAACCATTCCCCCCTCTTTTTAGCTTCAGGTTTGTCCATTTTGAGTTTCATTTTATTCAGTATTTTTTCCATTTTTCTTTTTGATGCTTTCAGTTGTTTATCATACCATGATGGCTGTGCAGTAAAGCTTGCTGCAAGAACCACTGGGCTATAATAAAGTAAAGCTTAAATAAGAGCATTTGATTTCCACGGGAAGTTTGATGCACACATGCATTCTCTATTAAAATCACCTGCTGAAATCATCCCCTGCACAGCAAAATTGTGTAACAGACAGCGTTAGGTTGATACGTGGGGGTTTTGAACAAACAGGAATCGTTGTTCTTTTGAATTACAGGAGCCTGTAAGCCACAGGCATGTGTAAGTGCTTAGCTGGCACTTACTGTCTCTGAAAAAAAACCCTACAAACCAACTAAAATTAGCAGCTTTCTCCAGTGGAAGAGCTCAATCAACAAAACAACAAAACAACAAAACAGTTTCTTCTCGAGCTCAAATACTAACAAATCTTTTGCAGAAAACTCCATATGTTGGTATTAATCTAAGCAAAACATTTTCAAAATGCAACAAACAGCTTTAGAAGCTTTTACGAAAAGAATTTTTAGTTATGATTTGGGTTTTCAGAGCACGAGGAGATGGGGCTGTGGAGTCTCAGGCCTGGTTCTGCAGTTTTTGCCCTGGCAGCAGCTCGTGTTGATGGCTCTGAGCATGACCTGTGGCCCACAGGTGGAGCAGAGCACAGCTTAAGGTGCCTCCCAGCAGGCACCACAAGCAGATGTGACACCTGTGCCTCAGCACTGACCCACGGGGAAAGCCCAAGAGATGAAGAAAGAGGAGTTCCCATCAAAACCTTACTCCAATCCCTTTCAGTATTTCTATCTCCTCCCTTACACAGGCAAGGGAAGTTCCACTGGGAAAACACAGCACTTGGGAGTGTCTGGGATTGGGGTCCTTTTGGGGAAGGGGTCTAAAGGACTGAAAAAAAATAAGTATACTTCGACCCTGCTGAAAGCCCTTTCAGTGAGTGTTCCTGTACAGCAGTAACTCCTCGGGCCCGGATTCTGGGCTGACTTACACAGCTGTAGCCACGATCATTTGAATGGAATTGTTCCCAGCTGAATCTGTTCAAATAAAAGCTAACTCCTTTGTCTCTAATTTAATCTCAGCTTTTAAATGAAACACTGCAGGCTGGATGCTGCTCACAGCTGACTGTGACACACCTGCAAGGACCTGTCTGGGTCTGTACCGCTGAGTTCTGCAGTTTTCAGTGCCCTGTGTCTGGTTCCCAGCCAGGGGCAGGAACCCCAGAGCCCCCAGCAGTGCAGCAGACGCCTCACAGCTCCAGCTGGATTCCCTGGACATTCCCAGAGATGTGTCACCCATCAGGAATCAACACCTTTTCCTTGGGAGGACACCAGAACTCACAGAGAGCGCCATATCCAAACCAAACACCTCCAGTTTGGGCCAGAAACACATTTTCTGGCACTTCTGTTTGAACGTGAAACCAGGAATTTCAGAGACAGGATACAAATCTTTGCTCGAAATCTTGGGTGTTTTGGTAAGATATGCACAAAGGACCAGTAGATTTAAGGTTTTTATGGGATTTACTTTATGTTGTGAACCTGCTGCTGGCACCACCAAGCCATGGAATGTCACTGCTCCGTGTCTCAACACTCCCCCAAAATTCCCTCTTATTGTCCCACATGGTCTAGAAATCCACCAAATTTCACAACTACTACATAAAACATATTCAACCCCCACAATTCCAAAAAAATTGCTAATACAAGCACTGAACAGTAAACCCAAGGCAAGCAGAATTATCATTTGGGGAGAGTAAGACATAATTTGTGATTATGGAAGTATTAGCATATAAATGCTAATAGCATTAGCATATAAATATTAACTTTATTTAATATTATTTCTCATCTTTTGTCACCCTGCTCTTTTACTGCATTTTCTTTTTCACATTTTCCTTTCTCTCATTCAAGAAAAGTTACATATTCAAGAAGTGTAGAAAAATCTTTTCCTCACTGGTAACAAAGGAGGCATAAACAGGAACAATCACCTTCAAACAATTTTAAATGCGTTTCTTTGAGAGTCTAAAATCTCTACACAAATTTTGTACTTGCCATCAATAGATCTTTGTAAATGGAAAACTACTCCAATCTAAATTAGGTATTAATTCAGTTATAAACTCATAGTCTACGGGAATATTTTAAAAACTTTTTAAAAAACAAAAATGATGGTCCCAAATGAAGACCACGGAGGCTGAAACAGAACTACAATATTGTTTCTCATGTACACCTTCAGCAATCTTCTTCTTTTTACTAAATAAAGTCTGCAGTGATTAATATTCTATTGGCATTTTTCAAACCCAAACACTCTTTGGGTAATCAGCTACTTGATGTGAAAGATGAAAGTGTACTTGAAAGTGAGGATGGCGGGAGGTTTTGGTTTTTTACCTGCATTTACACCATGCTTATGAAGTCATTCTTGTCATCCTCTCCCTCCCACCCCCACAAAATCACTCTTGAAAGAGAAAAATTAACTAATCTGAATGTTGTTCATTTTTAAAATTTTGGTTGAAATTAAATTTGTCAGAAAATAAATTACATTTTGAGCAGTATATTTGACAGTTGAAATTTATACAGTAAAATGTTGAGAAATTGTTCATTAATGTCTCTTTCCTTCTTTATTTTCCACTCCTATTGAGAGCTAATTTTATTAATTTTTTCTCTCAAAGTTTTAGATATTCCCTTGATATCCCAAGGATTTTTAATTTGAATCAATACAGGAAATAAGGTTTTTTTTTTATTTTTTTAAAGTTACTGATCAGCTCCATCTTTTGTAACTCTATTTTATGCTCATTATAGACAACCGTATTTCATAAAATCCACTAATTCATCAATGCTTTGTGAAATGTAATTAATCAGTGGAAACATGCAGCACATCTCTGCTGATGTATGACAGGGCTCCACTTTTGTGCTTTAAAATATAGGAGATTTACTAGAATCAGAAGAGAATTTGCATATTAATCAAGACAAATAAACATGTGGTGATTTAACTAGGAAACTGTTATTTGGATGACAATTTAATCAGCACAGGTTGAAAGGTCCATCACTGCTGCATCCTGTTTCTGCTAAAATATTGATTGCGCTACTGATTTCAGTAATGCTTTATTTTACAGGGCACAAATAACCATGTAATTACTCTTTAATTGAATGGTAATTGCTTGCTGGCAATTATTTGTTAAGTTTTGGAGTGTAATTACTAGGTTATTTGTGTTTTGTGAAATAAAATGTTATGTATTAGTAGCCCAAAATATTTTCTGTATGAATGGTCTGCCAAAACTAGGAAAGTTAGTTATGGTGGCAGGAGTTTGACAAATAACACTACAGCACTAAAACTATTATTAAAAGGATCAGATGAACCTTTGAATGCTTTCCCTTTACAAAATTAACATTAGATGTAACATTTGTAAGATAAATGGAGGAATACTGTACCACAGAAGCATGATTTCCTCTGGGGTCTAGTCCACCATTTAGCATAATTTATCCTGATGTTTTGCTTTTCATTCTCTGAGCTTCTTTAGAGGAGCTGCAATAGCATCCTACCCTCTTGAGAGCAAAGAATAAACCAAGTAGAAATATATTTCAACAGTACTTCATATTTCTGCAAGTGAAGTGGATTACCACCAGCACATTATCTTAGCAGCCTATAAACTCTGTAGCCTTGGCAGCTCGCTAGATAACAAGGGAAAGCATTATGTTTTGCAGTGTCAATGAGAGATGACACTTTCTGTGATATGTTTATTCCAAGTTGTGATAGATGAGGTACCCGATACTTTGATCGTTAAGATTTGAATTTTACTTCTACACTTTTCATTTTTGTCATCAACTATTTATGAATTGGCAGGAGGCAGCCCTCACCAGGACTGCTGATTTTGTTTTTTCAAAAGAGATCCAGTTAATAAATTAATTATTGATTTCATGAGGCTGGAGCTGTTTGGTACAAAAATAGGCTAGACCTGTGATTTAGGAAGCTCTCATATGTATCACAGATTTCTTCAATAGCAACATGTTTTATTACGCTTAAAGGAGAAATACTGAAGTACTGTATGACATGCTGTGTAAATTGCCCTGATAATAGTGGCAGTAAGTGGTGCAAATGCTCAAAAGTAAAAAAAACAACCAAAAAACCACAACAAAAATAACACTTAAAAAAGCTAAATAAAACACACACACACCCCCCCCCAATCTTAGTTACTTTCCTGAAACTGGAACAAGAACCAGAAATTAAAATTTTTCCTCTCTTCAAAGATCATGAAATACCCCCTAGTGATTGTGAAAGGTACTTTTTTAAGTCTTTACCCAAAAATTTAACATCTTGACGAGTTAGAATTCTTCCCTGTTACCTTCAGATTTTTAGTTGTAGCACAGACTTTAAATAATCTCCTTGCTTTGGCATTTATTACAACATTTCAAAGATGCCAGTGGTAGTTAAACTCTGCTTGACCTTTCAGTGTTTAAGAAGAGAAGCAAACCCTGACCCCACAGCAACCTGATTCTGTCTCCTCTCGGCGCTGGCAAACTGATCACTTGTCTGGCCATGGCAGGACATTGGATCACCAGCCACATCAAAGGCAACAGGAGCCAACTCAGCAGCAGGAAGAAAGTCATCCATGCAAAATGGGCAATTAACATTAATCATACATGAAGTTGTTGGAGCCGGTAAGGAGAACCTGGTCCCTATGGCAACGCTCGGGGCAGTGCCCACGCCAGCACCAGGAGAGCCCAGGCACAGCTCACCTGCCAGGGGACACAGGACATGTGCAGAAAGGCTCTGACACTCCAAAATGGAATCTCCCCACCCAGTTCTCCAGGGATTTTCAGCGAGGAAGGTCTTCAAGAGAAAATGTCAGTGGAAGTTTGTTCTAAAGCATCACAAACCTGAACTTTTGCTGTCGTTCTGACTGGTGTTACTGCTGGAAAAAAACCCTCTCCTTAACAGCACTGCCGTGCTCAGAGCTGGGGCTCCAGTGGAATATCACACCTTTGTAACTTCACCATCCAGAATGGAACGTAGCACATGATCACTGTGTTCATCCTCAAAAAATCTCCATCAGCGAAAATCCAGCCGAGATCTGACTAATTACCACACATGGTTCCCTTACCACGAGCTTGGTTGGTTGGGTCAGAATTCCCCCAGGATTCTGCCCCCAACAACCCCCCTACATGGCACTCTCCAGGTGTCCCAGGTCACACCCCATGCAGGGTTTCTCAGGCACACACACCTACATGACACCAGGGTATTTCTGCTCTAGATGCCAGCTCTGTGTTACACATCCTGGCAGCACTGGAAAGCTGCCTGGGCAGAGGCCATGCTTTATTATTCTTAATTATTGTAAGAATTAATAAAATTCGCATGTTTTTGGAGTTCCATTTTGCACGTTTTTATTTGGCTTTTAATTTTGAAATACTTAGAATGTCTAAAAATCACACTTCCCAGATTTCCTCCTCCAGAAAGGGCCACAGGAGACTGAAGAGACTGGTGTTGGTTATTTTCCTCCAAGTCTCACCAATGAAAGCTGAGATTCTCTAAGCAGTTGATATGCAAATTCAGAAGTTCTAAAACAAATACTAAATATGAACAGACACAAAGAATTATGGAAGTGCAAAGGTAGGAGTCCCTCATGCAGTAACTGTGACTGAGCCATCTCTAAGAGGTATCTGTGCCCGATACTCTCACCACTCTATGAAATAGGGTGGGTATTTTTCTGCCTGTTACCTAAAGAGGTCTTCAGATACCACAACAGAACTGCAGAAAATGCTTCTATTTTATTTTAAAAAATAAATGGGGGTCTGATTCATGAAAACATCCTCAATAAAACTATCTGGAAAAATAGTGAAGCAGTACAGAAAAGCTTAAAATTATCTAATTTCTACTAAAATATTGTTTTTGCAAAACACCATTGTCTCAATATATCTCCACGCAGTCTATTATGTACTATTTCATTTTTAAAAAGATTACTAGTTCAGGACTACTTATAACTGTGCAAAATGGTAATACAGAATTTAAACGGGATTTCTATAAATTTCTTAAATATATTAAAAAGCCCCACTAGAGTAAAAATTTGTGGAACTATTCCATCCACATACAGATGTTTTACAGATTTACCTCACAGATTTATCCCCACGATGGTCTCCAGGACCTTTTGGTTATTCACAGATTAAGTTACTTACTTAAAACTTATCTTGGGGTCTACAGTCAGAAATACTACCTGAATTCCTTGTATTCAGTTGGCACTACAATCTAGTTGCAATAGAGAATAAGTGATTGGTTCTTACTTACCAAAGTTTAATTGCTTATTTCTGAAAGCAGGCATTACAGAGTAAGTTTAAAACCAAAAAAGGCTTTTTGGTTCATTGAGATTTGAAACTTAAAATAACCCTTTAATTACTTACGAGTGTGCCTGCAGATATAACAGTACCTCAACATTCCTGTTTTTACTTTTTTTCCTGTCAAATAAGACCACAGGAAAAAGGAGGATAAATCCCAAATTTCAGAACGGTGGTGATTCATGGCTGCAGACAAGCTGGGAGGCTGATCCATGTTCCACACTGCCCCAGCTCAATTTAAGGGTATGGCAGTGAGGAAATTGGAAGTGTGACTCCAGCAGATGTAGGGATACACACAGAAATTTAATAGAACTGCATGAAGTTAGTAACCGTGGCAGTGAAGGTGCACTGGCACAGATAAAATATAGTCCATTTAGCTATGGATCACAGCCAGTGGGACAAAGTTCCTGCTGCTGTGTCTTCATTCCCATTGTCCCCTCTCTGCCTAGAGCAAACCTTGCAGGAGGGGGCCTGGCCAGGATGGAATCGTGCCACTAACGACACACCCAGACCACAAATTCAAATTACAGATTTGTTGTCAAAACAATGCTCCCCCATGATGTCCAGCTAAACCAAATGTGAAAGTGCCAGAGACAGGGCCAGGTTTATGCTGAGCCTTGCAGACCTCGGCTCAGCTGCCTGGATGGCTCTGCTTGGGTTCTGGATCCAGCCAGAGCTGGGCACCACTGCACGTTACAGCCACTATTATTATGCAGTTTGCATTCTAACTGGTTTTTTGTTTTAATCTCCTGAAGTATCTGACTGTTCAGCAGGTAGAACCAAACCACTGAGCACGTTTTGAGGATTTTTTCCACCTGTGTGTGAAAGCTCAGCACTGATGTGAGCAGATGACAAGGCAGGCACTGGGATCAGCACGGGAACAGCTCCGTCCCAACAGCTCGTGTTGGCCAAGGCACAGACAGACCTGCAGGGCACAGTCCAACCCTATGCAAAGATATGCCACAGCACTGAGGAGCTATAGATCTCCTTTCATACAAGTTAATTTATCCCAAATTTTTTAAAGAATTATTTTATTTGTGCACGTACTTATTTCTACAAATACTTGCATGGAAACTTTCCAGGCAGGGAATCACCATCTATTACAAACACTCATCTCACGTGTCTGAGTTGTATCAGACCCTTCCCCTTTTTATTTTTGACCTGTATCTGAATTCAGTGCCAATTTAGAGGAACGTATTACAATAAAAGGTATTTGAAATACTGCTGGTTTCCACCAAGCTGTATCTCAGTAAGTCTCAACTCAAGGAAAGTTGTAAAAAATGTGACTGTTTAAGCCTATTATCTCTGGACAGAAACCCAAGAGCAAGACGTGACGTATTTACAGCTGTGAGCATCACGTATGCCAGGGGAGCTGATATTAATTCCCTGACAGGGGTGCATTGTGCTCTGGTGGCACAACGCTGTCAGAGCAATTTGCAGGCTGATGCAATGGGAAACTGCTCTTGCCTTAACTGTTTTTAATCTCTGCATTACAAGTTTCAGTGTTTTCACAATCCTGGCAAAGACTCTTCAGAGGCAGAAAACAGAAATTCATCTTTTGAAGAATAGTAAGTGAAAGAGCAGAGAAGCAGTCCTCTGCACCAGTGTCCATGCTGAAAGGAGGAATTGTTCCCAGCAATCCAAAGGAGCCTCTATGCTCAGGTGATTCTGCCCAGGAGTAAACATCTGAGGGCTGAACTTCACTACCCAGAAAATACCCTGCAGT
Source organism: Machaerirhynchus nigripectus (assembly GCA_013397975.1). NCBI lineage: Eukaryota > Metazoa > Chordata > Aves > Passeriformes > Dicruridae > Machaerirhynchus > Machaerirhynchus nigripectus. The sequence continues at coordinate 421,677 of VZRQ01010638.1, forward strand.
TTGCTGGTGGTCCTGGACCAGTATGGAATTAAACAGGCAGTATGTGAGGACCTAGCTCCACTGCCTCACCCTTACCTTTCCAGAATCTGTGACTGTTGGTATTTCGTTATTTCCCGACACAGACAAGGGTATTACTTCTACTGCAAATGTACAGTAGGAGAAGGATTCTTCAAACAACAAAACACAAACCTTTAGGACCACAGAAGAAAATAAAAGGGAAGAAAGAAATTTTTTGCAAAATTGACATTAAATTTTGTCTTTAAACCTTCCTGTTTTGAAGAGATGCTAATATGAATATATAAAACCACAGAAGTATTATCAGTTATGCTAAGGGAGACTTAACCTACAGGAATGTAGAAACTTTCCCTGTTTTGTGCACACATATGCACACACTCACAAAAACTCTACCTGACTGTAACTCCAAAATAGCAGATAATTGAAATGACTGTGAAAGCAAACCCCACTGCACTCTGATTCTGAGTGGCCAACCTCAGGGCTGAGAGGAGGAGTGTGCTTCAACAAGGCTCTGTAACTCTGTAATCTCAGCTGGGTACCAAAACAATGGGATCATAAAGATACCAGTTTGTGGTATCTCATTCTTCTCCCCACTGCACGTGAGCCCTGGGTTTCATTCCCTCCCCCAGGAGATTACAGCATCACCCCTTCCCTTCTTGGTGATATTGCCCCAGCTCCACCAGCCAGGTTTACCCTTTCCCCCCAAGGTGGAGTAATAGATATAGGGAATAATTAATAATAACTTTGTCTTTTTATTCACTGAGGTACTTTTCTGACCAAAAGCTTGTCTGCTTTTCCACTGACAGATACACCAAGGAACCCTTCTCACCACAGCCTCAGATTATTTCCCATTGAGAAACACGATGCCATTTTGTAAATGTCTCTCTCATATACAATTAGGAAAACCTGGAAGAAGCCAAGTGCAGAAAAAGCAGCTCAGCCTACTGAAAAGCAGCACGAGTTATTCCCAAGTTCAGGGATTTCCTGAACTCAAGTACGTCCTGGAGCAGATACAACAGTTGAGCAGACAAGTCATACCTGCTGTTGATGTCTTTATAAGACTTCCTTTCAGACCCAAGGGTTTGACTCTCCCAAAAATTCCGTGGTGTGGCTTCCTAGCACCATCCACCTCTGGGCAAACACAGCCCTGCCATGGACTGCCACAGAATCCCACTCACATGTCACACACACAACTCCTGCTCCTTACTCAAGAGGTTGTTTTAAAAGCTGCTGAAAAAGATTGAAAGAATTCAAGTAAAAGAGTGTTTGTAACCAGATTTCCTGGAGATAAATGAAAGACATACGTTTCCATAGCTGCCAGCCTACTAAATTTTGCAAGCATAAATATTTACCTAGGACTGGGGGCTGGGGAAATCAGGAAGAAAACCACCATCTACAGCCTTCAAAGTTTAAATACTGTAACACAGAGGTCATTATTTATAACTAGAAATAGAGAACATGTCTTTTCTATGTACATTTCTATCATGTTTTTCATCCCCTCCATATGCATTCTATTATTACCATTCTTACACCAGAAAATAATTTCTATGTCACTTGCTCACCCTGTATGCATTCATTTTCTTTATGCTTTCTTGTGGTTATTGATTTCCTGCTTTGTTGAAGTGGCTTTGTTTCTTTCGCAGCAGGCTATCCATTTTAAAACAACAGTTGTTCAACAAATTAAAAAAATTATGTTCTAAAATTAAGTTAGTTTTATCTTCCTTTATTTTTATCTGAGTTAAATGCGAGTGACACACTTCCCCTAAAAAAAAAGGAAATACTTAATGCCTCCCAGCACGCAAACAAGTAAATAAGTAAAATCTTTCTTTTCTAATAAGACATATTTATTTTTATGATTGGAAACATGAAAGAAAAAGTGAAGTATAAATAGAGCCTCTTTTGTACTCTTATGTTGTAAGCACTGCTGTGGCCAGTGGTTTAACATCAACAAAAGAGGATTATCTGGTCCAGAGACAAATTCACTTACGTCCTGTCTTCCTACCCTGAAAGTTGTTAAAAGAATCCTTTTTCCTTTCAGTGCAGGCGGGCTCGTGCTCTAATGTGACAAAGTTTGCTGTCCTCTCCCACCAGCCCAGTCCAAGATATTCAGTTTTATACAAGGAGTACAACTACTACTGAATCAAATGCAAAACCAAGGGAAACAGGGTTTTTGCAGAAGGTGACACTTGTGACATGTGCAGCATCTTGTCTGGATGCTGTTTGTTTGACAAGGGCCAGTCCCAGAGTTCTGAGCTTCTTAGCTCCCTCAATCCTCCAACATCCTTATTATCAACTAATTCCAGTGAACTAAAAGGAAAAAAAGTAGGGAAGACAGACACTCTGTACTATATTATATATTAGGGCAGAATTTCAGTCATATTTCTTGCTCAAATCAAATTACCAAGTGCCAATTATTAGGGTACCAGAAGCCCCTCTACATTTTCTTCCTCCATGTGCTGTAGCAGACCCTCCTTGAATGGAAGGAATTTGCTGTCCTGGACCATCTTCCTCACCACCATGTCCTTAATGAAAAACCTTGCACACTACTGTTCAAGCATTGGAATTCTTTCCAAAAGCAATGAGTTTCATGTTCTTGATCCAGTTATTGAAGTAATATTTCTAAAACACCTCTCATATTGAATGTATTACTCTGTTTAGGGAGGGGCGTTTTCATGAAGGAAAACGTATCCAATCAGCAGATCCAGGATTCTTTGATGCATTTAAATCAGGTTGAGATGGGGGAGCTCGTATTTCATGGCCAAACTGGCAGAACAAGTGCCAGGACAGCTGAAGATCCAGGTGCACCTTCGGGAGGGCACAGGCCTCATCTCAGACTGGTTCTGTGACAAATCAAAACCACTCAGAACCTTCCTTTTAGGCTACAGCCACGCGGGGAGGGAAGAGAAGCAATGAGAAACACTTGGAAGGCCGTGTAAAGCAATGACCTGCACCCCGCCGCACACCCGGGAACGCTGCACATCTGGGAGTTCTGCACATCTGGGAACGCTGCACACCTGGGAGTTCTGCACATCTGGGAATGCTGCACATCTGGGCACGCTGCACACCTGGGAATGCTGCACACCCGGGAATGCTGCACA
>VZRQ01010638.1:425125-468617 GCA_013397975.1 Machaerirhynchus nigripectus
CACACCTGAGAATGCTGCACACCTCACACCTGTCTGCATCCAGCATTCAGTGCCAGCTCTGGATTGCAGGAAGCAAGAGCCCGCTCTGGAAACTCAACACACGACAGTGCAACACCAGAAGCTGCTGCTTACCTGTTACCTAGGAAAAAGCAACTCACACTGGGACCCAATCCTGCTCCCAGGGCCAGGAAGGCAGGACAGGGCCATGACCAAGAGGAAGGGTCAGGGCTGTGAATCCTTCACTGTCAATGTCTGCCCTTTCCACTCACATTATCTTAGTGAAGGACCTGGCTTCAAACTCACTGTGCTGTGTGAGGCTTCACTGACCAGGGGCAAAATGATGCTATTTTGACATGAAAACATCTGATAATGGAACAAGTCAGTTCATTAAGACAAGGAGCTTTCTGCCGAGCACAGACACACAAAAATCCCAACCTCATTTACTGAAGGAAGAGCTTCCTATCACCACGTGCTCTGGATCCCTGAAACATGAGAGATGACAGCCATCCCTGTTTGATATTTACCACCTTTTTAAACATCAACAATATTCAGACCTAAGTGGTGAGCACCACAGCTGTCTCATTTATCCCTGCAGTAAATAAAGAACAGCAATTAATAATAATAATAATCCAAAACACAATAATTTCACGTCTAGAGTGCAAAGCCTTTTGTAGAGAACAGTGTCACTACAGACAAGGAAATACAGATCTACCAAGGGGGAAATCACCCTGAGCTGTAGGGAGAAGTTGTAATCCTGAATCCCCAGCATTTAACACTCAGTCATGAAATCAAACTGATCATAATTACGGTATTTGTACCCCGTCCCAGAGTGTGGATCCCTCACACAGTCCAAAACCATCTGCAAAGATGGTACTTTAGCAACATTTTCAGATGGATAAACTTCAGTGCCCAGAGATCACCCTCTCCTAATCCTCTGCTTAGTAACTGGTGGTTAAGTTTATGATCACAGGAGGGAAAAAAAAGAGCCTTGTAATTACACAGCCTAACTTTTAAAAGGAAATAGGCTTTGAAAAAGTTTGCAGGATATAGGAAATGAAAAGAAAAAATGTTTTCATTCAGTTTCCTGTTTAGATGTATGGAAAGATTTGACTTCAAATAGATGAGCCACACAGAAGTTTAGTTTATAAGGGTCAGATGGTAACAGTTTCTGTTTAATCCTCGATTTACATTAACTTACAGGAAAATTAATGATTTTAAACAGGCATCAAAGTGAGGCTGCTTTTTTCATTTCTCTAACTTTGCTGGAGGAACAATTGTTTCCTTTATCTGTCTTCCAGAAAGCTGGTGACTGTGTTTAAGTTAAACTACTCACTGAGCCTTCAGGCACAGCATATTATGAGTTGTTTTGCAATGAACATCAGCCCCTTACGAGTGCAAACTCTCTGACAGCTCTCTTAGATTCTTGAGCTTACTCGAGCATTTCACAAAACCACTCTTCACAACTGCACACATTATAATTTACACATTAAACCAGCAGGTTTTCACCTCAGGTCTGTTGCCAAGAATAATCCTTCAAAACTCTTTTATCTTTTTGTAAGAACATAATTATAAATGTGCAATTAACAGCCAAAGAAAGGTCTTAAGAAAACTCTTAGAGCAATATTGCCTGTTTTAATGCCTGAACCAGATGGTGGTTTAAAGAAAGCGATTTAAAGAAAATAAATAAAAAGTCACATTTTTCAGTCGGCAATGATACGCCAAGTGTAAAATTTGAGGTATTAAAGCCAGAGTGCTACGGGTCTGTCTAATCACCAGAAGTGCCCTTAATTCTTTTGTTTTGCTGCTGGACAGACCAAGCAGTTGTAAACATCATTACTGATATGCATCAGTACAAAAGCACAGAGACCAGAGGCAAAAAGAATTATTTGTTGCGTTTTTTCCGTGAACGGAGCCCATCCAGTGACTGATTTTCCCCAAGGATGAATAATATGCTCATTTTTGTCTTTTGTTACAACTTGAATTTGTACAGTCTAATCCTGGAGTCTTTTCCTCTAAAAATACAGGTGCTTCCCTTTTACTAATTAAACATGAGCGCTGGGTAATTGTTGACATTCTCAAGTTGGAGTAATCACCTTGGACTAAACGGGTGACAGAAATTCCAGCTTAGCCTCACTCCAGATAACACTCAGATATATTTTAAAGCTGTAGAGAAATGACAGAAGAAGACTCTCCCATTTGAAAACAGCCCAGCTGCATTATTTTACAGCCAGGCCATAGTGCCATAAAGTATCTGCTTGCAACTAATTAACTTAGGAGAATTGTCAAATACATCACACAGTAAACTGACTGATTTGACAATAAATTCAACTGCTTAACTTAATCCTACAGTGATGGACATCTGGCCTGCTCTTGTTCAGATAATTTAATGTGTCCCACCATTAACACCTTCTATCATTTTAGATATATATTTATTTCCTTGAAATTTAAGAGCTTTAGTGTGTTGGGGTTTTTTTGAAAACTTCAAAAGAGAAGTATCTTTCCTCAGTGTCATTAGAAGAAGCAAATAATTTGGCATTATCAGTGGTATGGAACACAAATCAGACTTGCACTGTATCAAGAGGTGGATAAAGCCAGATCAAGATGAAAAAATAAAAGGTATCACAGCCTTTAACTGCACCCCCTATGCCACATCCTATAGCAGAGTATGTTGGAATTCAGGGCATTTCTGCAGGGCAGAGTCTGGAGCACAGTTACAACCTGTGGGACCCCCCACAGTTCTGGGGGAGTTGTTACCATTTCCTCACATAATGATCCTGCAGAATTCATTGTTCAGCATCATTCTGGTTGTCTCCAAAGCCCAAATCAGAGACACTTAAATAACTACAACCAGAAAACTTCACCTTGCACTGCACTGAAATGAGGGGGCAGCTTCAGTTCTGTATCAGCAATGCATTAGAACAGTGCCATCACCTCCGTGCAGAATTTCCAGCTGCTGAAGTAATTGTTCCCAAGAAGTATTTTTAACTAATAATTTTCCTTTTTATTAAAAACAAACAAAAAAGCAAAACTTGAGTTCCAGCAATGTAATTAGTTTCCAGGTCAATGACTTGTTTTCCCTTTATTTTAAAAACAGCTTTTATTGAAAAAAAAACCACTTTAAAGGAGCACAGATAAGGAAGCATGAAAATCTGTTCTGTGTTCGTGTCCAGTCTAGGTAGGTCCAGCAATTACTGACCTGGAGAAATAACTTCTGCTCCTGATAAATACTTAAACAACCATAAAAACAATGATGCCAGGCTGATGACATCACAGGGCGGTGTTGCCATTAGGCAGAGTAAAATCCTTCTAGAAAAGGAGTTGCAGATTTAATTGATATACGGAGGAAAAAGAAGATGCAGCACATTTAGACCCTAATTTAATGAGAAAAATCAACTAACAGAGTGCCTTGTTCCAACAAAAGATGAGTATGAATGTGAGCACTCATGGACTGAAACAGCAAATTGTGGCATGGAGAGGAGCTACCTTGGAAAATCAGCAATAAAGTGATTTAGCTCTAATATCTTCATAAACATTCTGAAAAGAAAGCAGGGAAGTTTAAAACAGCTCAAAGAAGAGACTGCATCGACAGGAAAGGGGAAAGATTACAAAACCCTTCAGCGAGATCTGAGTGAATAAAAGCAGCTTTAAAATTAATTCAATTTTTTCAAAAAGCAAAATTAATGAAGTGTGAAAAACAACGAAAATTTAGCCCTCCAAAGGAGAGGCAACATCTGCAATGTTAATATGCTGAGAGACATTTAGGTGTTATGAAAGACTGCAAATGAGGCAGATGTGATAAAACAAGGAAAATATCCAACTTTTTGCTGGGCTGCAGCCTGGAAGCATCATGTCAGGAAAGGCAGAAATTGCCCAAACTCATCTGCTCCTGCATGGCTGTACCTGGAACTGCACATGGGTTCCTAAACCACCTAATTACAAGGAACATATTCCCAAGCTAGAGGGAATTGAAAGCACGGCAGTCAAAATGATTAAGCTGTGAGGATGGGCTGATTTCAAATGATATATTAAGATTTACATCACTGTGTTCTGTGTGGTAAATAGCAGATGTGAAAGGAATGTTCAACATAAAACACATTTAAACAAATCTTTGCATATACAGCAAAACCAGCACAACTTTTTCACTGAAATGGCACTGTAGAGATCAACAGCTTTCAAATGTGAAATGGTAAAAAGGGATGGAATTCCTCAGCTCCCTGTGGATTACCTGTGGGGCAGAGTGAAAATAACCAGTTACGGTTTCACTGCCCTGATTGCTCAGCTCTGCAACCCACCAGCCTTTGCAGAGACTGCCCCACTCCACACTCTGCTATTTGGGATTGTTTCAGAACACCCAGAGAGGTATTTCAGATTTCAGGCCCAGGGTAGAGCTCTGTGCAGGAACACCATTGGTGTAACCCCCTTGGCTCCCTTCTGAGAGCAGCGATGCTGAAGCACTTTCAGCTTCCTCCTCCACTGCTGCTTCCCAGCTTTAAATGCACAGCTTTTCCTTAAGCAAATATTAACGACAGAACAAATTCCTCAGCTAACTGAAAAGGTTATTTTCCAGTGATACTTAAAAGAGCCCAGTTGTTCCAAAGCGTTATTCTACCATGACTAATTGACATTAGAAGAAGTGCAAAGTACATAACTGGATTCTTTTTCAAATACAACAGAAGACATTTCTTTTCAAACCACACAAAATCTGTCTGGGTTGAAATTCTGCTTAGGCTGCAGTGCTGAAATCTCAAAGGAAAATGTCAAGAACATCTTTTCAGTAATTCCTTGTAAGCCTGATTTTTTTGTTTTGCGAAATCTCAAAGTTTGGTGCCTGGTAAGCATGTTCCATTGTGTTTATTTACTCATTGATTTCTACTGCCATTGGATGTAGACGTTTCCTGGGAAAAACAAAAATAAAATAATGAAGCTTTAGAATTTTTTTTTCCTGGTTTAATTTCTCAAAACACGCTTTTCTAAAGAAGTGAAATGGATTTCCCTTTTAATATTGCATTGCTGGAGCATGCTCATTTTTAACTCTCTAACAGTGATAACAGCAAATCTGCACAGCGTAAAAATGATTTGAAATTACCCAAATTTATATTTCTTAATAACCATGTATTTCCAAGTCAGTTCAAAGTAGATTGGGTGCAATCACATGCCTCAGAGAGCATTTCCCTCCTGTCAGGGACCAATTCCTGCTCTCCCTGGGAACCCCTTCTCAGGTACAGTTGGATAGCAGGGTTATTTATCATTTACCTGAACAAGCCTGAGCCTACAACACGTGCAACCCAATCCACAGAAATCCTCCAGGAATATCCTCGAGTGCATTTCTTAACGGAATTAAGCTCAGCACCATCACAAATTATTCAAATAGGCCTAATTAAAAAACATTCAAACTGCCTTTTAAATTGCTGCTGAGCTTGAACCAGTTCAGTGCATCAGATCTCGTTTCTGACAGTCTCTGGAAGAGCTGAGCACTTGTGCCTGCACTTGTTTTATGAGCAGCTCTAGCAACACAGTGTGCTATTATCAGAGAAATTCAAAAAAGAGCATCTGAGAATGGTTAAAAAAAAACCCCTGGGCATCAATTCTAACTTTCCAGCCAAAAAATACATAGATGGCAGAGGTTTTCTGGACTTAAATATGTACATCAGTCATTGACTATTATTAGCACTTGTGTTTTCAGTAAAGACCTTTAGATCTATCACACTGCCCCGGAGTCTAAAAATTGCATTAATTGTCAGGATTCAGTTGCAGATTTCACAAAGCAGGTTTCCCTTACCCAAACTGCTTCCAAACTTAAAACTGGGCAAAATTAAAAATGAAAGAATCAACATGAAGTTGTTCAGAAAAAAATGGACTGGCCTGTTCTATTTTCTACATTTGAATTTTACCTTGGTATTTAACAATTCCATATTTATGTATTTAAATTCTCCATCACCAGCCGTTATGTGTTTAAGAGTTATTTTTAACTTGACTTTTTCAATCTCATGATTTAAAACGGTTCTTGATCACAAGCAACATAAAATAAAAAATGCTCAGAAATAAATGGCATTCACTGCCATGCCTTTATCTATTCACCAATTTTTATTGGAATTTTAAGGTTTTAAAGGCTGCGGTTTTAAATGCAGTCATAATTACAGGAAACATTCATTTAATAGGAATGGGTCAACATAATTCAAAAAGGCAGTAATAAGATATTTAGCAAACATTATCTATTAGTGCCCAAATGAAGAAGATTTAATGATGTACAGAAAAGACTCTGCCTTCACATATTCCCACAGATCCCCCACGCCAGGTAGACACAGTGAAATATAAAAGGCCCACAAGGGTGCAAAAAAGTGGCCACCCGTAGGAAAGTTCTTCCTACAAGAAAAAAAACAGTAAAAAAATATTAAAAAACATTTAGATTTAGATGTTGTCCCACTTGATGAAAATATTTCTCCAACTCCTGGTTATTCCTTCCAAGAGCACTTCTGGTTCCCTGCTCGGGTGATGGGTTTTCCTCTCAATTTTTTTTTGTTTCTCTTTGACCCAGAAGTGTTTCCTTGCTGAAAAACCTCCCCTTGCTGTATCCACCCTACAATCCTACTTCAAGGAATTCTCAGTCCTTACTCTCGACAATAATAAAGCACCGGATCTCGAGATTTTATTTGCTTTTTGGCATTAAAAAATTACAGCAACTGTAAGTTTGCTCTTTCATGTGTTCTCGTGGTTTCTGCAAGAGGCAATCCTTCGCGACGGGGAGCTCCAATCCTGATAACCAACCGCGCTCCCAACCGCCGGCACGGACACAGGAACCCGGCAGGAACAGCTCACCAGGGCTGTGGTTAAGGACTTGCACCAAAAAAACTGAACTAGGCAGCCTACCTTGTGTGCTGAATCCACCAGAGCGACCTCTTTTGCAACCGTATTACGTTGGGAGCAAACATTTAAATTAAGATAGGTAAAAATGAAATTGTTTCCAACCAAAAGCCTGTGGAATATAAGGCTCAAAATCCATTTCCTTCCACATTTATGTTTTTAATCAACATCTCCCCCAACTGCTCAATATTTCACAATGATTTGTCTCTAGAATACGCCCCAAACATTCTGCTCTTGGCCTCACATCCACCAAATCTATCCCACAGCCTCAGGTCTGTTCTCCCACTGCTGGGAATTTCTCATCCCGGCTGATGTCCCTGGACCAGTACTATGGTATCAAACAGGCCAAGAAAGTAAAGAATGACCCAGAACACAGGAGCAAATGAAGGTCCTGCACTGTCCCTCTCACTGCTTCTCCCTGGATGGAAAGAGTCAGCTCTTGACACCTTCACACCATCCCAAAGGATCTCCCAGATGGGAGCTGAAGGAAAATGGGAGATCTTTGCTCTGCCCCTGAATGGGGAGCAAAGACCTGCACAGAGGGTGGGGCAAGTGACAATGCAAACACCCAGAAGAGAGAGCTGGAACATGACACTGCAAGACTGTCAACATGTCACCAGCTCAGTGGGTGAGGGACCTGGGGGGAATACAAATGGAAATACTACAGAAATAATATAGAAAGGGTATCTGAGAATGGTTTGGGTTGGAAGGGACCTTTAAAGGCCATCCAGTCCAACCTTCTGCAGTGAGCAGGGACATGTTCCACTGGATCAGCCCTGTCTAACCCAGCCTTGAAATTTCCCAGAATGTGGAATCTACCACCTCTCTGGGCAACTTGCACCAGTGTTTCCTCACTCTCATTAACTATTTCCTTGTTTAAATGAAAGTTTGTTATGAAGGGGTAACATAGTATTTTCTCTTTTCTGTATAGAATCATTTTGCTTGAAAAGACCTTGAAGACTACCAAGTCCAAGTGTTCACCCAGCACGGCCAAGGCCACCACTAAATGATTAAGTCGGAGGAAGTATTTTGCTAAACTTAACTGCATCTTTGTAAAAAGAATTTTAAGACTATGGCACTATTCAGGTCTAACTGTGAGTTTACATGTACTTAAATTCCAAGCAGAAATATCTTGTTGTCTTCTTACCTCCTCTTCGCATCCCACTGGTTTTCGTTCTTCCAGACTGATAAGCTCTGTCCAGCAAAACACCAAAATACTCACTTGACTAATACTCCCCATGGTTCTGCTGACCCGGCTTGTTCCCACCTCAGCCACTGCTCCTGTCATCTACTGGGTCCAGGGCGGGATAACCTGCCCCTTCCAGGAGCCAGGGACCCACGATTTATACCCTGGTACCTCAAAGTGCTCTGCCTGTGCAGATATCTCCTGCAGCTGCCACAGACTGGCTGAGGCAGCCAAGCTGGATTTAGCTCTCACTGCCTCGGTACAAACTATCAACTCATCACAACTGGAGTAACAGCTCCAGCCACAGTAACCATTAAAATGCAAACACTTGTTTTTAGAAGTTTAAGGTACTTCCTGAATGTGAGACATTAAACATTTATAGCAGTTTTAACTTGGATGCTTACTCATTTTAAACATAAAGGAACAAGTGAACCAGTGGCACTAATTATTTAAACTCAAACAAGTGTCACGGTACTTTGATTTTATTATTATTATTATCATAGGATTTATCTGATAGTCCCTGAAATATATGCACCCAAGAGTTATATTTATTTGACTTTTGTGTAATGACAATTTATTAGAAAATACAGTAAATATTATATTTAAAATTTGGATTTTTTCCCCTCCTAAACTCTCGTAAAGACAGCAGCCAAAAACTGAGTAAGTCAGGGTGCCTTTGAAGATATTTAATTAAAATCTAATCCCACATTCTTAAGGGCTCACATAAATTAAGCTGTCATTCATAAGATTTATGGATTCTCATTTGCATATTGCATACAATTCATCAATTACTGGTGTTTGAAGGCAGTGCCGTTCCCGGGGAGCGCCGCTGCCAACGGGCGCCCGGCGACGCTCCGGCGGCGCCCGCGGGCCGGGCACAGCCACGTCCACATGGCTGAGCCTCCCCTGGCACACGCCGCCCCAGCTCCTCAGACACCTCCCCTCGGCGGGCTGCGTCCTGCTCGGCCCAGTCTGGCAGCTGGAGGCCAACATTTGGGCAGCCTCGGAGCAACCACAGCAGGGCCGATGTTCCTCGCACCGTGACGTGTCACGGACACCTGTAAGGCACCCGATCCTGCTGGAGGAAGCCAGGCCTCTCTCCTGGATTTTCTCAAACCAAATCATAGAACCACAGAATCACTTACATCCATTTAGATCCATCAGTCCAACAGCACCACCACGGCCACCACCAACCCATGTCCCCAGGTGCCACATCCACACGGCTGTTAAATCCCTCCAGGGACGGCTTCTGGTTGATGATTAATAATAAGTAATAAATACTGCCTGGGGGCATTTCTGGCTCCTTCACTGCTCACAAGACTCTCCTTGTAGCATTAAGGGCCCCATTAAGTTAGAACAAAATAGCTCCTTTAAGTGTTCAAAAGTATTTATCCAAGTTTGTATGTGTTTGAATGCATTCAGACCTAGGAAATTTTCCTAGTAATTTTCTAACACTTTTAAACATATCCTTAGATAAGCACAGCTCATACACACGTGTGGAACATTTCCTTTTAAGAGCATCATTACCTGAATAAGAATATATCCATAACAGCTTTACAGTCGTGTATTTGTGCGAGCCGGTCCAGCAGGGGAGCAGAGCTGGCACATCCAAGTGCCCAAACACACACGTGACATTCCCTGGCCTATCTGAACCACGGTCCCTCATCCCCACAGCCGTCTCACGGATGTCTGTGCATCCGCAGCCCGGTGTCATCTTCCTTGTTCCCACATCTGCAGTGGTTTGATGGCAGGACAGCCACAGATTCAACCAAGAACTCAAGAAACCGCGAGAACACAACCAATATGCGAACAACAGGCTCAGAAACTACACGGGGAAAGTACCAAACCCAACACTGGTTCACATATCCTGCTGCTACATCCTGCTTTATACTCTTTTTTGGGGCTTAGAGAATGATCTTTAAGCATCCAGCACTGGGAATGCAAGGTAGCTTATGACTTGAAAATTAATCCGTGAAACAAATATATGTATCTGTAATTAGATTAATTTTTCAACAGCTTGTCACAATGGTGTGGGAGTAAAACCTTCATTGTGCATTTTCTTTGCTCACTCAGTTCATCTTGCTCTGCTGTTTTAGACCATGGAGTCTCTGGAGCAAACGTCCCTGCCAGTGGTGGTGATTCCCTGCTCATCCAACAACCACAGCACTGCTTCATGAAGAGCAACAGCAAAATGTCATGTCCTTCTTTGGCTGTTCTTTCTGGAATACTGCACAAACGTGCTGATTACAAATGTACCGAGGGACAGAAATGCCAAGGAAAGCTGGCCTTTCCCTCCCACAGCTCTTGCAACTCAGCACTGACCCCGCCACACATCTGCCAGCCCAGTCCCAGACCCTTCAGGGCCAACTCTGCTACCTGCACCAACCACAACGTGTGAAACCACTTGACTTCATTAACTGCAGCCTCAAGCAGGTCTGAAATTCACATCTCCAAAGGGGAAAGGCTAAAGCAATAACCACTTGTTAGTCTTGTTACTACGCTAATGCTCATCTCTTACACTCCCTGAGATTTCGCTCCATTTATGGTATGTTTTGTACTATATGATTAAAACTAGCCTATTATCTCTGTTCTTCCAAATGTTTTAAAAAACTACTTTAAACAGTTTGTTTCCACTTAGCAATGAGCTGCTATTAAAGCAACTGTTAAATATAAGTGCACAACAATTTGTGGATATCTTATGATTTGGTAAGTTTGTATAGCCCAATGGAATTAATTAATGGAGTTAATGGAATAAAGAATAAATACCACAGCTGATGTCAGGACCAGTTTCTCAGTGACTCTTAAGACACACTGAAGCAACCACAGTTGAAGCAACCACAAGATTGTCCATTTATTAACTTCCCTTTAACAACAGAACACTTCACTGTGCTTCCAGCATTTTCACAAGCATTAAATTCACTTTTACAATGCAAAGATATCACTCTTCAAAATTCCATACACCCTGTGGATTGAGAGATTTGTCTGTTCAAAGGAGAACCAGACATGGGTTATGTCCTTTTTCGCACACTCAACTGCCTCTCCAGGAAGTCTTTTGACAACTGAAGAATTAGTGGGATTCTTTAAAATCACAAGAAAGCAACCCTGAGATGATTGATTGGGGAAGAGATTTTTCAGCTCCCACTTTTCACCACTGATTTAACTTTGTGTTCTCTTAACTCCCTTTTAACTTAAGAGAAACTTTTGGGAGGGAAGGGAAAGGAATCGTTTCAACATCAGGCATCACTTCAAGATTGTATCTCAGAAAAAAAAAAAACCTACAGATTTCTGAAGTATTAACAGTCCATGAAATACGAGATGTCAATACACAACAAGCACGAACGCTTGAAATCTCCCACTTGCGACACAGCGGGGGTTTGGAATCCCAGCGGCGCCCGAGTGCCTCGGTGGCTGTGGGACGCGCTCGGCTCCCCGCAGCCCGATCATCCCGGGAGCTCCGTCACCCCGCAGCCCGTTCATCCCGGGAGCTCCGTCACCCCGCAGCCCGATCATCCCGGGAGCTCCGTCACCCCGCAGCCCGTTCATCCCGGGAGCTCCGTCACCCCGCCGCGCCCGGCTCCCCGCAGCCCGTTCCTCCCGGGAGCTCCGTCACCCCGCCGCGCCCGGCTCCCCGCAGCCCGTTCATCCCGGGAGCTCCGTCACCCCGCCGCGCTCGGCTCCCCGCAGCCCGTTCATCCCGGGAGCTCCGTCACCCCGCCGCGCTGACTGACACGTTTTCCCCGCCGCTGTTTGATAAACACGCCGGGTAATGACGGCGTTCCGCGGGGGGCTGGGCACCTCTCGCTGACGCCTTGTCACAACACGGGAGCGGCACCGGCACGCTCCCAGCCCTCCCCACAGCTCCACCTCGCACAGAGGTTCCCGGAGCTTACGGAGTAGCTGCGCTGTCAGAAGTAGTGCGTGGAACAGCTGCACTGCGCAGAAAAGCTCGGAACTTGGAATGGACAGGTAATTTTCTAACCTACTGGTATTATATCTGTGGGTAACCATTCAAATGTAATTATACATACTGCATGTAAGAAGACAAAATATGTTCTAAAATGAATCTGTGAGACGATCAATGTACAGAGGTGACAAATACACCACAGGCAAAACTAGCAGTAAAAGCAACCTGACTTCATGCATTAATTGAATTATTAATATTGACCACCCTGAAAGTTTCCCTGTCTTGCTGTTGTACAGTCCATTACAAAAAAACCTTGAGAACATCTGTCCCAGAGTAGCTGCTAAATAATCAGTTTATTTTAATTAAAGTTTGACACAGTTTCTAGAGCTGGCACCCTCTGGCCGCGTGGGAAGTTGGCAGAGAGCTCCATTCACCTTGCACAGTGACTGGACGTGCATTGTGCCTACAGCCCAGCAGGAAAAAACTGAACATCTGGGGCTCTCAAGTGAGGCTCAAGACAAAAACCATGGAGAAAGGTCACTGCCCACCCCCCCTCAGCTTCCTGGGCAGGCAGCAGCCTCTGGCAGAACGCTGAGCTCTGCAGGCTCGTCCTTGTGCCCACCGGACACGGTCAGCTCTGACCACCAGCTCTGACCACAGCACTCCCAGGGGCCTGGCCCACACTTTGCCTGCAGATACGACTCATGGCACCACAAAACAGGTTTTTTGCCATTTTTCCAAAATACATCTTCTCTTCTCCTAACCAAACATAATGGATTTGTGGGACACCCACTCCTCGTTCACTAACTCTACTTTGGCTGCCCTGTCCAGTTGTCCAGTTTGGTGTTTCACTGCCATTTCTATCCCCGTTTGCTAACAACACCTGTTTGTCCTAAATCCTTGCAGAAGCTGCATGATGAGCAAATGGCACTGACAACTTCTCCTTCCTCCAGCACGGCCACGCGTCGCAGGCCCCTGGGAATCGATCTTTCCTCAAATGAAGTTGTAAAAGACTGGTAAAAGAGGGGGGAGCAAGTCATTTAAACCATCATTAGACTGGAAGGTGACACCTACAAACATCTGGCTTCAAAACAGAAAATGAAAACTGTTCTAAATTAATGGCCTTCCACATGTTAATGCACCTTGGATTTTTACTGTATACACATTAAACTGAAGTTTTAAAATTTTAAATAATGTTAAATTGCATCTGCAGTTTCCCTCTGATAGCCGGAACAGACAGATGGTTCGAGCCATAACTTCCTGTCAGAAGACAGCTCCTCTGGTTCCTCAAGTGCTTCATCCTGGAGTTCTGTCAGGAAAAGCCTTGCTGGGTTTCACCTTCAATGTTTGCCTCTCAGGAAAAAAATATGCAACTAATGGTCAACCCCTGTGGGCACCCTTCAAGGTAAGTCTGCAACCTCAGATGTCCAAGCTGCTCGTCACTGAATTACGTGCGTCTCTTACAACAGCGGTGTGTAGAAATGTGTCGTTCTGCCTGTATAATTCTGACAAGGAAGTACATTTGTAGGCATTTCAATCTTCTCTACATTCAAACCAATTTTTACATTTTGATTTTCATTTTTCAATTCAAGACTCAAGTCTAAGCCATGTATAGATTTCCACTGAGATTTTGGACTGGTCAGCTGCCCGTTCAAGCCGTCAGGATTCCTTTCTGCTGAGGAAAAGAGCCTAAACAGTCATTTTTAGAACAATTGCTACATTTTTAATGTTTAATGTACAAACAGGATGTAGCAAAGAAAGTGATGAGAAGACACAGTAGAACTAAACATCACTCACAACTGCATATTCATTTTACTTATTCCTTTAGCTGAGGAAACTGAAGAAGCTCATCTTTATTATCTTTGAAAATTACTTCCTTTCTATAATTACAGAAATTAAGTTCAGTCAGAAGCCACTGCTCAGGTGGCATTTTAGAGATCAAAGTCCCTTTTTTCCTTAAAAAAGGTTAGGCTTTCAGGATCAGGCACATCCATGATAAAACGGAATTCCCACAATTTATCTGTGCTATAAGTAGCAGAAATATGTACAGTCAAACACCAAAAAATAACGCTGCTCCAGCACTACACAGCTCACTTTATCTTCTTCCCAAATTAGCCAAAAAAGAAGGGAAAAATTTTCCTTAGATCTCTGAACCAATACTTCATGTTAAAATACGAGGAGCCACAGAAGCAGCAAAATCATCCATATACTGAGGGCATTTGAAAACAGAACATGCTTTTGATTTTCTCTTTCTGCTTCCATTATTCCTTTCCTGCAGACCAGCAACACACAGAGGGGTTGGTTTGCTGAAGGATTTTGAACTTGTGTCAATTTGTGCTAAGAGAGAGCTTTAGAGTGTCACAGAAGAACATAACGACACGTGCAACACACCCAGGAACTGCGGTGCCAAGGAAGGAAGGGAAAATAAAGTATAATTTTATATTGGTTGCCTACGGGCCACAGTTCCTTTGCTTTTCTATTAACAGCTCAGAATCCTCTGTGCTGCGAGAGCACAGAGAACTGTAACTGCCAATTAATGTAATGATATTTGCATATTCATTACCACGGTTATGAGGAATCCTGGTGCTCTCGCTGCGCAAGGGGGATGCAGGGATCCAACTGGCGCAGAGCAGCGTTCGTCGGGCAGGCCGGGACTGGGAGAAAACTGAGGGGAGCCAAGGGACCAGAACCAACTGTGCAACACCAAGGCTCCTCTGACTGCCTGTGCACACTTCCCAAAAAACATGCAATCCATATTTACCTATGAATTATTTGTTATACAACCCCGGCTCCTTTGGTTATTCCTTTCTTTATGCCTTTTTTGTCACCGGTGACCAGTTAATAACACCAGTGTGAACTCGCAAACTCTCTGCTTTTTAACTTCCAGCTACTTCCTGTATTTTTTATGATAACCATATGCCGGATTATTATTTAATTATGATTAAAAAATAAACTCCTGAATGTAGGTTACTTTGAAATGATGGCAGTTTACAAATAACTCAGATCCACTGCTGTTCTCACAGTTCACTCAGCACTTCCTGTCACACACCTGCTCACCTGCACTCAGGCAATGTGCCATTGATATTGAAGTTTATTCAGACACACACACCCTCCTTCACAAAGAACTAAATTCTGGTCCAGAACTACTCACTGCTTCTTCCCAAAAGGATCAAATACCTTTTAAAATCTTCTAAGTGTATTTGAAGAAATGCTTTTTAAATCAGGGCACTGTGGTTATTAAAGATACCAGAATAACCCCAGTGCTTCCTGGTTCCCAAAAGAGGCTGTTCCTGAGGTTCTGGTGTCAGTGTTACTGTCACAAAACACAAAGCCCTGTATTCCCACAGAAATGCCACTCTCCCATTTCCCAGACAATGTCACATCATTGAGGCGCTGTTGCACTGCGCCGTAAATAGCCAATACTGCATCTCCAGTAAACCCATTTTAAATACATACAGCCTAGGTGATATTTGTATCTACGTATCTGAAAACTTACAGTGTCCCAAAGGGAATTTAAAAAAAGAAGAAAAAGAGCCAGGAATGGCAGATTCAGCTCCAGGGAAGTGGCTAATCCACTAGAAGCTCCGTGCTACGCTCAGCTCATCCCGTCACATCTGGAAATGCATCAGCACACACGATTTGATTGTTGTTCTCTCCTTCAGTTTCGTTTTGTGTCTCCCACTTCAGATATTAAATTTTTCAATCATCTTCCTTTGATGTTGTCTTAGTTTAATTTAAAAGCAATACAAACATGTCTGGTTTGCAAGATTTTTATCACCACAGTATCTTATCACCTCATTAGAGTAATTTGCAAAGGCTTTTGTCCCAGTTGATACCAGAAAGGATTCATTTTCACCTTCAGGTTCTTTTTCCTCTCTCAGTCTGTTTATGAGCTGCAGTACCTCATCTCTGGGCACTGAGGGAAGGTCCTGGCAAACAGGGAAGTTCTGCAAAACTACAAAAACCATCGGGTTCAGGCTCAGGCTCTCTTTGGCTGCTGACCAAAAATGTTTTTATCTCCAGCTCTCACGAACTTCCTTTGGAGTTTTGGTCACAAGGACTGCAGCTGCTTTGGGTGGTTATGAATGAAGAGGGGACCCAGCCTGGGCCCTGAGCTGCAGCAGAGCTGCTGTGCGCTGAGCTGGGATGAGAAGCAAACCAGGAACCACATGCACACACACACACACACATCTATCACTAATTCATGACTGATTTTTTCCCCCCTTAAAATCTGGGGGCTGACCATACCTGCATAAAGAGCATACAGGACAGGGCAGCTGCTGCAAATAACAAGCCAGAAACCTGTTCTTGCAAATGTGGTGGAGCCAGAACACTCTCTGTGCCTGAACACCCACCAGCACAAAGGACTATAAATGGCAGGGCACGTGCTGCTCTATGCTGCAGTTTTTTTGCAGGATGAAAGATGAGCCATTAAAGGCTGGTGAGCCCCACGTGCAACACCCCAGGGCATTCCAAGGGCTCTAAAGAGCCCCAAAAGTCACTTTTCCCCTTGATCTTGGCAAACAGTACGTCAGAAATGAAGGAGATCAAAAAGATGATCCCAAAAATTAGTTTATCAGCAGGATTCCAGTAGAATTTTTCTGGTTTTTGTAATAAATTGTACTGAGGCCAGAAGCATGAACTGATACGGAGTTACCAGGTCAGCATCTTAACCAAGATGGTGACACGGAACAGGTAAAAGCAGATGTGTGTTCCTAAAATCAGCATTCTTCAGAGAAGCAGTAAATTAAGGGCATCTCTACCTGTTTCCAGCTCCTCTGATGACAGGGCCAGCTCAAATAGAGCTACTTTATTCAGATTCTGATCGATTTTCTATTATTTTTTCTCATCCAAATTAAAATTATTCTTCTGAAAAGTGAACTTAGAGGTTTTTTAATAGGTGAGAAACTATTATCCACTGTAGAAGAAGGAAAAAATAAAAGCAGAGTATGTCAAGATAAATTTTCATCTTCCTCCCTGCTTCATGGCATGATGTCCAAGAAAAATCATTTAATACTACTTCTATGAATTTGTAATTTCATCCCAGAAAGTAAAGAATAAGATAAACATTTTCTGTTTGTTTTTCACTTTCACAGCAACACCATCCTTACTTGCTTCTAGATGGTCACATTTTGCTGACATTTACAAACATTTCATGTTGATCTTACATGGGTCACATCAATCATCTATACAGTTTCAATGACACTTTGTTAAATAAACTGTCATGAAAGATTTATAGAGAATTTGATAAAAGTAAAGAAGATGTAGTTTAGCTTTTAAAGATGCATTACCCCTTTTCTGAGGTGTAATATCAGCTCTAAAATACCATTAAGCTTTTCTGGCAGGAGATGAAGTGAGAAAATAAAACGCACGCTTTCATCAGCACCGCTTATTTGCATCTTTGTGCTTCCACAAAACACTGGGAGAACAGAGCACCTGGAGAGAAAGGGAACCTCACCCCATTTTGTGTGTTCTGCTTGTCTCTCCCAATGCTTGGCAGAAGCCATTCATGTCCTTATCACATTATTTGAGCAAAATTTGCCTCCAGATTAAAAAAACGCCCAAAACTCTACTTCAGATTAAAATCTCTACTGATGGTAAACTGATATTCCCAAATTCCCTCTCAAAACAGGGACTGCAGACAAGCAGCACGCTTTCATTCAAAGCCCTTCTTCAGATAAACGTGGCCAGAGCAGCTCATTAAGATGTATTTGAAATTTTCAGACTTTCCCATCTGATCCCAATTTAATACCTGGGAGCAGGGAACAACGGTCCCACTGTGGGGGAGGGCCTTTGCCGTATTTCGTTCACCAAGAAGAACCAAAGTTTGACCAAACTTTTCAGCACTTCTCCACCCCTGACTGATCCAGTTGCAAAAGCAGTTTTTTGTTCCACCTTCCAGTTACCTGCAGAGTCAGCTCTGCTCCTCCGCAGCAGCTCCCCTTGTTATGGAGCACCAGCCAGGAACACAACGGTGAAGGACTTCTCCACTTCACCATTCAGGCTTGAAAAACCACAGGTGATAAATTAAAACTTGCAGAAAAAATAACAAGACAAGGAATCTTTCACTTCTCTTTAACTACATTAATTTTTGCAACCAATGGGACAACATGAAACACTCCTCAAGGACTACTGCAATTTTGTGTGTGGTGCCTCATGACCCGGCCCTGTCACAACCTGGTCTCTTCAGGTAGTTATCCTCTCCCAAAAGTGTCACATGAAAGGTCAGCAGCAGATAAACCCACTCTAAAATTATACTGGATTCCCTACAAAATATCTGTGATCAAAAGGCTGCAGGTATAAAGCACTCAACAAACAGCCCTGGCACATCAGTCTCCCACGAGGCTGTGAGAGTCCTTTCCATCACCATTACACAGCTACCTTGGAGGTTTTCTTCCTCACTATTTTCCTCCACTTTTTAATTTCTGTATTGATACCATAAAATACAAAATTCGTGGCCTAAGTTCACATCTAGCTGGACACAGAAGAGTGCATTCTCCTTACATTATGATTATCTTAAAATCTGTGGCCCTGAGACCTTTACACAGGTACCTTCAGTGTGTGTCTCACAACAATGAGGTGAAACTTCTTGTTCACCCGGCATCTCAGGGCCGAGCTCCCACAAACCCACGCCCTCCCCACTCCATCCTCCAGCCCAGTGACTCCTCCGTTCCCCACTGCATCACCACAAGAGCCAGAGACTGCATTTCGGGTTGCACAGCTCCTTCAGGGGTCTGAAGGAAGACCCTGAGTTCATCTCTGCAGCCTCTGGGGGAAGAGCACCCTGATATTTGGGGAGCATCCGTTCATTTTTCGTAGAGAAACAAGGAAGACACGCACTGCATCCGTTCTGTTTCACAGAGCCCCATCAGCCAGAGCTAAATCTCGGGCAGGTTCCAGACACCCCGACCTGCTTTCCATGCAGGGAACACCGTGGATCTGCCTTCCTCAGCATCTGCTGAACTGACTTTGCTCTCAGCAGTCACTTATTCAGAGGGAATCTGACTCCGTGTTTTAAAAAAACCCCACAAATCTGATCTGCAGCCAAATCGCAACAGTAAGTGGGAACTCAACTACATTAATTTGTAGATATTGTAACTACTACATTACCAGCAGTGTTCCCAGATACAGAAATTCAAATAAAAAAGGCTAGGAGTTTAAAGGCAGCAATTTACTCGGTTATTCAACACATCTGTCAAATATATTACTGAGTGGTAAATGAATAAATATTGGATTTCAATTGCTATGACTAGAAATAAATGGGAGCCATTCTCCGAGCAGCAGCACTGTGAGCTACAGGCTTTCAGTGGAAGCTCACTTAAAGAAAAAGCAGAGTAATTAGAGTAATTCCTATATATTTTGAAAAAATACCAGTTTTTGATGTGATGGATTGGATAACTAAAACAAAATTGTCTCTCTTTTACCACACCATTCAATCTGCAGGAAAAACAACACCCTAACCCCGGGAAAGCCTCCAATGGGATATCCCAAAGAGACCCTGAAGGTTCAACACTTGAGGTCCAAAGATGTATTTCATGCTGAAATGAACATTCCAAATATTTTCAAATATCTTGAAAATAAATTAAATGCATTCAAGCATGCCAGAACTAGACATATTTTAAATTGTTTAGATCATATACTAATAATTGCTTACTGTGTGAGATAGTAAATTATGTAACTTTATATATATATTACTTTTATTATTATTATTATTACTACTGTGTGAAAATTACTCAAGTCACACTTATGACCAATGAAAATTACATTATGAAATTACCACTATTATAGAAAATTATTAGCTAACATTTTAGCTAATGCTTTACTGGTGGATGTGCATATGAAAAGATTACATGAGGGCCCAACATTTCTTATTGTCCTGCAACCAGTGAAAAGATCTAAGAGCAAAAGAGAAATTAAGTCTCTCACCATGACAACAGACTTGTGAGCCGTTCTGCTGAAGTCTCCTTCAGATCTGCAACAACTTTTAAACTGTCACATGCTCTGGAACAGGAAATCACACAGATCACCCACATTCTAATGAAGTTCAAGGTTGCAAGAGAAGCGGAGGAGCATCCTCAACCTCCCAGCACGGAACCAACACGTCTGTCTCCGGAACAGACACACAGGATATGCTTTACACCACCCTCCTGCCAAGTGATTTAATTCAGAATATTGGTGTGAAGCAGCATTAGACCAAGAAAGCAACTGGCTCCTGTTCATTATGGTAACAAAGACAATTAATAGTCATTGACTGCTCTGACTCCACAGTCTTCGCTGTGGGGGAAAGACAAGGCTCTACATCCCAGACAGACCTTCCACCCTAACGCACAGAAGCCCTCCTTTCCTTATTCCAAATTAACCAAAGATTCATTAACTGTTTCACCACAAGCCCCAACTTTGACAGTCTGACTCTCCAGGGACACCTTGGGTTACACCTTTGAAAATAAACCCCTGACTTTGGTATTACTGGGAGGACTTCAGAAAAAACCTAACAACTGCACAGTCTTCAAACCCCCTCCTGTAACAGCAAGGATTTGGCTAAACCGTCTGCATATTGCAGATTTCACTCCACGTGCTCTGGCAGGGCTTGGCACATCAACAATGACATAAACAGGTTCAAATCGTGCCTGTTGTCACCTACCCGTGTCCCAGCTGATCCTCACTGACCCATCCCTTTGCTGGGCAAACAGGGAATGCCTCAGACAACACGCACCTTCCAGCCCAAGAGCATCACCTCAGCTTAGAGGAAGCAGCTAAATCCTCTGCAGGCGCAGGGATCCAGCTCTGGGCTGCTCCCACAGCCTCATGGTCAAGATGATCAGTGGCCTCTTAGTTTGACATTTTAGGTTTTCCCAGTCTTTATCAACGTGTGTTACAGGCTGCTGAGGGAACTACATAACAGGATTAACTAATGGCAATAACCCTCCTTTGTCAGAGAGGATTACTGTCATTCAGCACTGGGGGAAACTGAAAACCAGGAGTTCCTTTTGTGGTATTTATTTAATATTCTACTCTGTAATCTGTTTGCAACAGTATTAGTGCAAAATGTCATGGGAAGATGTAAACACTCACCAGATTCCTTTTTGTACCTACAAACAAACCAAATGAAAAACAAAAAACAGTTTGTTTCCTGTCGCTCAAGCCGTTCCAAGATCCTGATGCTCTATGTTATTTAACGTGTTCAGCTGACTTTGGGGACATTGTAGACTGCTCTGATGAGGCATGTTCCAGTGTCAGCCAACAGTTTATCCCTGGCACGCTTGTCAATCAAAATAAAACTAACAGACGGCTTTCTTTGTTTCAAATGAGCTTTCCCTGGTCATTAAAATTCACTTTTTATTACAAAAAACTACCATTTGGAGAGAGCAAATTGAAATGTTCGTGGTTCCTACTGAATCAACTCCTACCGGAGTTGGCTGTTCCAGAAGAATCTTGCAAATATATATAAAAAAAGCATTATTTCAACACCTCTGTGCTACCCATTCTTGGCCTCTCTTTGGCCTGGTAACTACAGAATGGCCATTTCATACAAACCCTGTAACCAACATTTTGGCACCAGGATGAAACGATTTCCTCTACCGCTTTCAACAGCAGGATATAAAAGCCTAGAAAATTAAAATTTTCCTAGGACTGGGCAGCAGGAGGTACATCTCCTCAGAGAACATAAAAATGTAATAGTTATTGACAGGCTACTTTTTAGAAAACATTGGGTTTCCTATGCTACATATTGAGGAAATCATGCTCTCTTAGATTAGATTTGTAAACTTATGGCAAAAGCATGTAAGTCAATAAAATTATGTTTAGAATATGTATTCCTGGCAAAAATAAAGCGCTTCCAGCAATACCAACTTAATTTCTGGGAGATAAATCAAGAGGCCATCCAAATAGATCCTGAGAAAGAGCCACAATTTCCAACCAGCCCTCGTGCCACAGAATGCAGCCTGATGATTTGTAATGATGTACAAATCATGTAAAGGAAGCCATGATTTTATCTGAAGTTCCCACATGAGTAAAAGTTTAGAGCGCTGCAAATACCAGATTTCCTTTTCCTTTTTAATAGGAGTTTATTAAAAAGCCTGAACAAACAAGGTTTTGAAATCATTATCTTTCTTCTCTATGGGGAAATTGTGCATATAGCCTCTAATTTTGTCAATTACGAGCACGTGGGATTTCAGTTATTATAAACACACTTTCCCTCCACTGACAGTGATTCAAATCCCATCCTACAGATTGATTTGCAGCCCTTAGAATCGGACTCTTTTTTTTGTTAATAAGCACCATCCTCTACGACTGCCTCAGAAAAAAGGAAAACGAGCAGCTCTTTTTACATCTTCCACAGACCAGACTTTAAACACAGAATGCACCTATTTTCAAAAAACACCTGAAATGGTCTAAGGCACTGTGCTGGGCAACACAACATTTTAAGTTAAAAATATTTGCTGCAATTTGGAGGAAAAGGAGACAGGAAACAAATGTGCAAAACTTAGTCAAGGTGCTGAATCATAATCCTTGTGCTTTAATCCTATGTAACTGCTACAATTTGCACAAGAGGCAACAAAAGCCCAGACGAATTTCCACTAACTGTGATATAATACCCTGCTTTTCTCAAATCGAGTTCATTAAGAACTCCTTTTTGCCCTCCCTGTGCGAACAGCAGTATTTGAGTACAAACCCAAACCAGGTTTGTGTCTTACAAGCCTCACCTCGACTGCATTTTCCACTCTCTGTGAGACACTGACATAAACCTTCCTACAGGGAGGACCTGTGACACTGCTCCACTCACCTCTCTCCTCCCTGGACTGCCCCTCTCTTGTAGAACAAAACCAGATTGGTCTGACACAATTTGCCCCTGACAATTCCATGTTGTGTTACCTCCTGGACACTCACAGACACGGTTTGGTTATTAATCACAGTGTATTTCTAGTTGAGTGGTCTGTAATTTCCCAGCTCTTCCTCCTCCTTCCTGCCCCCCTCTCTCCTGGTCCCTCACTCATCCCTCCACAACTTTCCCAAGTTAGCCATTAACCATTCCAACACCTCATCCACCACTCCTGAACTCCACTGCACCAGACCCAGCCGATTTGAGAACATCTACCCTAAATAAGCTTTCTGTCACACTTGTTTTCTCACTCGAGTTTAGCTCCTGCACTTCTGTCACTGCTGCTAATTGTGTCAGACATCTCACTGCAGGTGACCTGAAGCCATGAAACTCTTCCATCTTCCAGCACCATCTGTTGCTCCCCTTCCATTCTCACTGCAGCACACCACCCCTCAATTTCCTCTTCCCAAGATGGACACGTGCAGTGATTCCCTCTCACTCTGCAAGGCCCCTCTGGTGGCATCTCCCGCTGTTCTTTGCCCTTTCCCATCCTGTCCCACGTCTTCGAGCTGTTCTGCTCGATCCCAAACTCCTTCCCTGAGCTCCATCATTGCCACACTGCACCCGAAACTGTCAGAGAGAGATTCTGACCTACCCAATCTGACCTCTTTCCACAGCTGCTGTTTTGACTCTGCAAAGGAATCATTTGTATTTATGCCCACATTAATTTCTTTTAAAGGTACTGCAAGGTTTCTTGAAAATTTTACCCTTCTACTGCCATAGAGTTGTTACTTCTTCATCCTAATACATCAGTCTGCATTATTTTAAGGCACTTTATTTATTTCTTCTTCCACTTGTCATATGGCTTGTTAACTCTTGTTAACCCTCTCACCCTACTTCTATTACATTTTGACATTGTCAACTAGTTTCCTCCATAAACTTCACTTTAAAGCTTCTTTCTTTATCTTATATGTATAGGTTTTGGGGATTTTATATAAAGCATTCCAGTACATGCTGGTTATGTTTGGCCTGGAAAAAAAATTACATTACCACAAAGTCCTGAGCTTTAGATGATTCTACCTGAACCCACAGGGATCCCTCCTGCTTTGGTGGCCTTCCAGAGGAGCCAGCATCACACCCAGTGCCCTTCTCCCACATCCACTCTCTCCAGAGCTGGACCTTCAGGCAAGTGCACAAGCCCCGTTTTAAAAGCAACGTGTCTTTCTTCTTTAGTTTTCTTTGCTTCCCAAACAAGCCACATCCTTTACAATAACATTCCAGCTTTGTGAATTATCTGATCAACTCTCTTACGCAACAACCATCAATTATGATCACATATTATTTTTTTTGCTGCTTTTCCTGTTTATTTCCCTGTCCTACTGAGATCACAACAGAACTGTAAGGTGATCTGGAGCCAACTCACCACCCTGTGTTTTGTACCCACTCTAAACACGTTAACAATAACCTCGTATCTCTGGTTTTTGCCATCCCACTCTAATTCTCATCTAGAATCCTTGTGCCTAATTAGCAAGTTCGTATGTAAACACATACAGCAACTTCTTCAGAGTGAGCATTCCAATAAACACATTTATTTCCCTCTGGTATTAACACTTCCACTTGTTCAGAACAGGTTACATGAGGAAGGAACCAGCAGAAAAAACAAGTAGTTCCCAAATCACACCATCAGCAGAGTTCCTGATCCACTGATGGAGGTATAACCACCCTGCTTCTTGCAGGAATTACTGGTAACAGCCTGGGCACAGTCCTCCTCCACCTGGGAAAGGCAGCAAAATCCAGCGGGTTCACAGGTACACCAACCCGACCCAGAGTTTGCTAAAATCTGTGAATGCAGTGATGGAACCCACGATGGAAATGCAGAGTTACCCTTCTCATCGTGCATCTCGAAGCCTGACTTTGTGTCCCTGCATGCCCACTGCCTTCACCCACCCCTCCCCACTCCCACACCCCACCACGGGCTGCTCCCAGCCCATTTCCAGTTCCAGCCACACGCTCCCAAAGCAGCACTCCCAGAAGTTTCCTACGGCTCCCTCTCAGCACAAAATGACATAATGCAGTATTGATCCTGGAGCGCTGCTGCTGTCATGCAGCTGCCACCGTGATGGAGTGGTCAAAGGCAGCAAGGGTCTCCCAAAAACGTGTGGAGCTTGTCTGCAATGCAGCTGCCAAGGGACTGGAGCAGCGCTGGCTGTGAGAGTCACCCCGACCTCAGTCCGGCAGGAGAACAACAGCAACTCTGCAACACTTTCCTTTTCCTCATGAGTACTTTTTGTTCTGTTTATGACCATTTTGTTTAGCTCCCACCTTCCTGCTGGATTCTATGTAACAGGAATTAGGAGTTTGTCTTCCCCGAGCTGTGCTTCATTACAGCCTTTCAGCCAGGGAGCTGAGCTTCTCTTCTCTAATGATTTACTTTTTTAGGCCATGCTAAACTTGTGTGCGGTTAAATTAGGAACATTACTTTTACTTAAGAAAGGAACAGAAGAAAGAGACCAAATGTTATGCTGCAAGATTTTTCTCTGATGCCTCATATATGTCCTTAAAATTGAGTTTATTCTGCACAATCTTTTCAAAAACATGTCAGCATGCATCAATAAATTCCATTAAGAAGCAGGACTGTCTATAAAGTTAGCAGTCTTTTATCCATGGAGCTTTGACTTGAAACACATTATTTTATGTGTGAAGTAATAATGCCATTGCACATCATACTGTTACTCTAACTAAACCAAACAGTAAATATTTGTAAGCCCCAGTGACACTGAGCTCCAGGCTCAGTTGCAGAGTCTCTTCTGGAAGTCATACAAACTCTTGATAAGACCTCATTGGATCATTCCAGAAAAACAGCAAGAGAAGAATACTGTCATTTGCTATTACAATGATGGTTTTCTTTACAGATAATCCTTTAACACTCCCATGTTTCATAACACTGACTTTTATGCAGCAGAAATAGATCTGGATCCAGGGCACCCTCACAATATCCGTACTTTGAAAAGCTGTCAAATTTTGGAAATTCGTATTTTCTCAAATTTAATTTGGATGCCATAAACCTGTCCTTTTATGAACATCCTTTCCCACTCCCAAGATTACACATGTGATAATCAGCACTGCCAACTCCCTTTAAATTTGTACAGTGAAGCCAACTGAGGCCTCTGCTCAAACTGGCTTAAATTCCTGCTTGGATCTCTTCCTCTCCTAAATTCCTGCTAAGATCAACAGCAACCACTGTCACTTGAATTTTGCCTTCCCCTTTTCTCCAAACCTGTTCTGGCTTCCCAGCACTAACCTCAGTAGATCCTCCCTGCCTGAAACACAGCCTGCAGAAGAACTGGAACACTTCAGGACGCTGGAGAACGATCTCCTGCTCCTGCCAATCTTTTTGAGGCAAGAAAAAACCAGGATTGTGCTCAAGGCAAGCAGCTGACGGGGACTTGGAGGACAAGTCTGAAGGAGAGAGATGAGAGATGAGGGCCTGTGAACGGCAAGAAGAAGTGGGGCAGAGCAGAAAAGGGAGGCAAAGTCTGTCGTGTGAGCTGTTAAAGACGAGCAGGAAGTCTGTAGTTGCTCAAGCACTCTCCGAACACGAGTGCAGCTCAGTATTTCCACCACACACAGCCACGAGAAGCTCTGCCAAAGGCACCCAGCTCTTCCCGGGGCCGGCTCACCCGGATGGATGGCCACAGCCTGCTGCAGCCACAGCCACAGCGAGCCCGTCAGGCCCCACAGCAGTTCGGGGTTACAGAAGTTCTGGGGGGGTTCTCAAGACCACAAGCAATGGCACACACACAGAGCTGTGTTTAAAGACCACCATGGCACAACCAAGCACCCAAAGTGATGCAACTCCAGAGTTTAGGCTGCTTGTGCAGCTGGAGTTCTGCTGCCCTGTTACAGCCCAACTACTGCCCTTCCAGGCCATCCCATCCCAAAGGACACCTCTAAGATGGACACCCAAGGCACACTGTGGGCTTGGGCAGCTGGAGAGCAGCCTGGCCTCACCTCACTGCACAAAAATAAGCATTTATGAGCGTTTAAAGGATCACTTCCCAGCTCCTCCATCGGTCACACACGAGGATTCACAGGCTGGAATACAGGGTGTGTCATTAAACCTACGATAGATGGACAGGGTACGGCGTTATGGGGAACCAGACTGGCACAGAGTGGTGCAACAGATGCTGGATAAAGCTTCACATTCAAACAAACCTTAAAGAACTGTTTCAGAGGATGCAGAAAAATGCTCATTTGGAAGCATAATTCATACCAGATTCCAGAGTTAAGAACTGAGAGAAGTTTAGAAGAGGTCAGCCCTGGTTTTGGAGATTCTGTGATGCCCCTTCAGCCCCGTGGCACCGGCAGGGTCAGGATGGGCTGGAGCGAGGGCTGGTGAGAGCTGTGCTGCAGCTCTGCTGAAACCACCACAAGACAAAGTAGACACAGTTCCAACCAGGAACAGCTGTTATTTTCCAATTAAAAATCACAAGACCAAAATATTAATTTATTAAGCAAGCGTTCAGTTCACGCAGCCACAACTACAATTCTGAGCAATAGATCCTTTTTCTTAAGAGAGGCTGTCGGGGTGTCTCTGGCATAAATAATTTAATGTGACAAAACAGTTTATTGTCTGCTGCTGATAGGCAAACAATGCTGTTCCATATTGTGAAATACTGGCTCAACATGTAAAGAACTGTAAAGGATTTTCTTTTGTGGGAGGGAACAAAATTTGTTGACATTTTTCCAACTGTTTTACCTAATAAAGTATTAGCTGCGTTAGGCTTTGAGAAAGATTATCTGCTGCTATCATAGAGGCAAGTTAATAAAGTGACAATAACAAACTGATGTATCTGTCAAAGTTTATAGATAAGGATGTCAAGCTATAGGTTATCAGCCTACAGAACTGACACTGTCCATATATCACAGCCCCCCAACACACACTCTGTCAGCATTGTTTATTTTCAGTCAGGAGTTAAATAATGACCATGTACTAAAAATGCCTTTGGGGAACTGCTTTGTCTTACATACTGTTCACCTGTTTACTTCAGAGTAAGTTTTTACTTGCTTTTATTTAATTTTCTGTTTGAACAGCTGGTATTTATCAACTTCACGTGGACTTCAGGTCAATACACTGCAAAAAATTTTACTGCCATTTCTGCACTTGCTGCACACACAGAGCTTGTAAAATGCTGATGAGAACAGCTCCACACCCAGCCCAGCTCCAGAAGAAGCCAGGGAATGTCCTCCATACCCCTGAAACCAGGGCAGCACTGGGAGAGGAAGAGAACACACAGAAGAGGAGGGGGTTTCCAAGAAATCACACAGAAATCCCACCCGCTTTGTACAGCCCACCACCACCAACAGCCTTCACTCCTTCCTCCTCTTCCTCCCTGTGTGTTTTTACAGCACTCAAACCTGGTTATCCACGGACAAGCAGGGGATGCTAAGGGGTTTGGGTTTTGATTTTTCTGTCTGTGGTTTTGGAACAGTCAATGGCAGAGAAAGAAGCAAGTTCTGCTGAAGTCAGAGGTGAGGATGGAAAGAAGACACAGCCACGGAGGGGGAAAACCACCAAGCTTGTTTTCATCCTAAGCACAAGAAGAAATCTCCATTTTTTTTCATAAACACAGAAATAATTAATTCTATAAAAACTATTCCTGAAGAAGTTATGAAAAAAGTTAAAATTAAGCCATGTAAAAAAAAAAAAAAAAGAAATCAAAATGTGAACAGAAAAACAAATGCCTGGCTATAACCACTAACATAAAGGGTTTTCACATATTTATTCTTTTTTTTCCTCTCTGTGCCAGGCAGGGTGACTGAAAGATACTATTCTACCAGAAATCACTTTCTGGAACTGACAGCTCTACCTGTCATATTTGACGAAGCAAAAAAGAAAGGGAAAGATCATGAATTCTTAATTCAAACAAGTTTCTATTACTTTTTCTGGAATTGTTGTCTGAGTACAGATCTTAAGATATGGGCTAAGAATTAACATATTACTCTGAGAATGCTTTTTCTAATCAGTGGATTTTTCCTACTACTACTGTACTTTTATTAAAAAGGGAACTGCAACAAAAGGCCACATTTAGAATCTCCATTTATTAATGGCAAGAAAAGGAGAAGGAATGGGGGAGGGAGGTGAATGACACCACCTTAAGCAGAAATTGCTACTGACAGTTTGCCTCCCTCAACATTAAATTGGCTTTTCTAGGTACCAAGTTTAGGTACCTGAGTTTTACAAAGTGATGCAGAACTGGGGTATGAGGGTTTCCATGCCCCCTACTCCTGTTCAGAAGAGCAAATAATATGGTCCTTGGGCATGAGGATGCAAACACTACTTCACCTGGTTCCTCCTAGTGCTGTTTGACCTTTAACCAAGTCTAGAAACCTTAATTCCCCTGAAGTCAATTTTATCAGTTAGAAAAGACAATAATCTAAAAAACTATGTAAAAAAAAAATCATTCATTAAGCAATGAACCATTTGCAAATAAAAGCCTTTCTTTTGCAGTCACTTAAGTTTCAATACAAATCAATCGCTTATTCGAGGACAGTCAGTTTAACTTAAAACACCAGGAGGCACAAAAAGGGCTGATTTATGCAACCAACACTTTTAAATACAAGTTATTAGATGGCAGACTCAGAAAAGCCAAGTGCACAGCAGAGATCTGGGTGTCCCAGCTCCTGTTCCAACCTGAAGAGCAAATAAAAATTATCTGTTTTCTTAGACTGAAGTGATTCTATTTCAGTAATGCTTCACATTGCTTTTCCAGAAGGGACTTCAGTCCCTTTACGAGTAGGACGACTGCAAAAATCCCCGCGACATTTGCCAACCTCCAGGAGTAAGAGGCTCCAAGACCTCCTGAGCTTCATGCTGGAAACTTTTCCACAGGAGCCCAAGCCATTGTGTGAGAGGAACCAGGGGGTGCCGAAGGAGTTGGTTGCTATGGAGGCATCTCATAAATCATCAATTATTGTCTGTTATTATGAAGGTGACAGCCTCATAAAGAGATTTGCATTTTCGGCTAATTTTAAGATTTTTTTTCCTGCAGACATCATTTTCTTTGTAAAAGAAATGTCATGACAACCAGAGAACACTTAAGCTTGTTATCGGGTAGTCAGGCAGCCGCTTGGCCCCCATCACTTTGGCATTTGAGCATCGGAGCCTCCTTTGCATTATTGAGTAGTTTATCTTTACAGTTCATAAATATATTTCTGAACGTGGGGACGGCATAATAGGAGGACGAGGGAAAGCGATGGAGGGCTCCTGGTTGCCACGGCAACCTAAACTGATCAATTCCCTGTCACTGTTTTAAAAGAGGCACCACTCTCCTGTGGCCCCCGATGCTAATTACAAATGCAGGCCCTTTGCTGGCATGTTCAGCTTCCAGATTAAAGCAGTTCATGCCTAATTTATCATTTAACATGTCCTCCCACATTTGTAGTGCCGTACGGAATGAATAACAACTTCACTTGTTTACAGCGTTTTCAACTTAATTTCACTAATTAGTTTTGCAGTTGCAGGAATCCGAGGGGGCGGCTGCCCCTCCGGAATGCCGGGCACGGGCAGGGAACGGGCAGATGGACAGGCAGGGTCACCGTCCCCATGCCAGATCCAGGCTCTGCCCCCAGGACCCCCACAATCAACACATTATGTATTTATATCCTTCTCATTTTCAAAATTGTTTCAAGTGACTGGGAGACTTTTTATGGGAATGGAAAAGAAATTACGGAAAACCTGGTCTAGTTCCGTAGTAGAATAGTTCATGTCGTCCTGTGCAGAGTTTGAGATGAAAATGCTGCTGATTTACCCTGCAAATCGGACAGAGTCTGGCCACTGACTGTCCTTCCAGCCAAACTTCTACTGCTTCCTTTAAGCATTTTCAGATTTTATGCAAACTGAACTTTCAATGTGTGTTTCAACACAGCCTTTATCACTTCCCGAGCTCAGGCCTCTCACAATGTTCCTCCACATCTCTGTAACCAGCGCTTGTAAATGTCTTGGAAAACCCTCTCCCACCCTCTACGTTCCAGAGCAACATAGAACAGAGTGTGAAATCTCTACAAGAAAAACCAAAATGTGCTGGACCCAAGATGCTCTCAGTCACAACAGCAGTAATTACTCACACATCTAGGAAAATAAACCTACTTAAGGAAGCCAGCAATGACAAAAGCCCAACTCTGGTGTCCTAATATCTGGAAAAGTCTCTGACCTTTCTGCTCTCAAGGATGATATTATAAAATCTCCATGTTCCAAAACACTCTGTAATTCGAAATTAA
The DNA here is from genome assembly GCA_013397975.1 of Machaerirhynchus nigripectus. Lineage (NCBI taxonomy): Eukaryota > Metazoa > Chordata > Aves > Passeriformes > Dicruridae > Machaerirhynchus > Machaerirhynchus nigripectus. Next base: position 456,176 of record VZRQ01010638.1, read on the forward strand.
AAAATAAAAAAAGCTGGAACCTGTAAGATTCATCTCTGGCAACAGGAAGAGTTCTGTGTTTGAGCACTGCCTCCCCCAGGGAGCCCTGGATGAGGGAAGGGATTTTGGTTCCTTGGTAATATTTGCACTGTTGCAGTCACAAAGGAGATCATTTGACAGCCTCTGCCCCAGGCAGCTCCCCCTTGTCATCAGTTCTACAAAAGGGCTCCTTCCCAGAACTCCTGTTAATCAACAAAAATTATCCATCCACAGAAAGCGCAGAGCCTGCGGTGGCTCTCGGGGGCCCGGCGAGGCAGCGCTTCCAGAGCTGCTCATCCCGGCAGCTGTGGCACTGCCAGCACACCCAGCCCGGGCTGTGCCCACGGGTGCTCCGGGCTGGCAGCACCAGCCTGCAGCTCTGTGCCTCCCCAGCGCCCAGGGCACTGCCCCGTGCCCCGTTCCCAAGGGAGCAAGGGCAGCTCCGAGCAGTGAGAGGTGATCTGGGCACCGGAGCCGTGAGCGGAGCCTGTCTGGCTGTGCTTGGGCTGAAAGGGGGGGACAAAGCTGGGCTTGGAGCTAATGCTGCTTTGGCTTTGCACAGAGCATTGGTCCTGTTCCAGGGCACCCCAAACCCTCCTATTCTACCACAGCCAGCGGAGGGAGCGCAGGGATGCAGGAATGAAAACACAGCACCAGCCCAGGCTGCTGCTGCTACAAGTGGAAGTTTGTTTCTAAAATAAATAAATAAATAAATCCGTAACAACAAAACTTTTCTCATGTAGGATCTACATTCTCTGTCATTTGCATTTGTTTTGTCTTCTATTATTTAGCCTGTAATACCCTTAGTGAATACTACAGGGCAAGGCCAGACCTCTGGCAATCAGCAGCGTTAGGCACGGCTTAATTCTACAAAAACAACCCAAGAAACAGCAAGTCTACGTTCTCTGCACTGATAAGAGATTTGGCATTTATTTTAAACACACAAACTGGTTGGAAACTCCACAGAAAAGAAGAACTAGCTTGAAAAATATTTCATATTATCACAGTGTATGTGCACAACTACAAACAGCCCTCTGAAGGATGAGCACTAACTGTTTGTTGTTTTCACTTCATTCTTCAAAATTTTGAGATGATTTGGAGCAGAATATCCTCTTGTCTTCCCTCCAGGTCCAATTCCCAGGGAAAAGCACCATTTTTGAGGAACACCTTTCAAAAACTGCTGTAATACAGCAAAGCATAGGCCAAGCAATGGTAGTTTGCACCCGCCTTCCAGAAAGTATCCTTAATGCTAAATCTATTCTTTAAAATCCTTACTACCACACAGAAAGCCTCCTTTCCTCTCTCCTCTCCACAAATAAGTCCAATTCCATTAAAGGCAATTGCATCAATGGCATCACACCGGTGCAAGCAGAGAGAAAAGCTTTTCTGTGCCAGCACTGACCAACACCAGCTATTGACTCCCTGTCGGGGAGGGGGTCTGCCTGTCTGTACACCCACATCACCACCAGCAGCACGTGCTTTTTCATGTCCAGCTTTCTAACATTTCCTCATGAACTTACATTTTCCAGTCCTCAGTGAACCAAGCCTTACACCCTAAACTTGAACTACATCCTAGCACACAGTTAGTAGCAGTATACAGTTACACATCACATACACTTATCCAAACCAGTCCCAAATAAAAGCACACAACCCCTCCCAACATCAACCATTGTAGCTGCTGCTCTCAATATGATGCAAATCCAAAATCTGTATTTCACACAACGCTAAATCACACTGGGTTCTCCACTTGTGCTTTCAAGTCCATCTCTGCCTGCTGGCCACTGACCACAGCAGCACAGAACCCAGACAGCAGGACCATGGGCCAGGCAGGATCTGGAGAACTCTCTGGGCTCTCAAGTAGGAAAAGGAAGAAGGCTGTTCACTGCACTCTGTTTTATCTACACTGCATCCCTTTAGCTGCTAAATAATCTGTTTATTGTTCCATTAAATCTGTTACTGTGTTTAAGGCATGCAGGAGGCTGTGCACTACTACTCAGTGTTACTCAAATAAAAACAACATATTAACAATAATCAATCCATCTCTATAAAACGGTTACACGCTGCTCAGAAGAGAACATGACAAATACTTTAGCTCTTTGTGAAGCACCATAATTGCTCATGATTTGCCTTTTCATGATTATATCCTCATTCAAATCTACTTACTCGCTGAGTCCTTAAGGATGGTGCACTATGAGCAAAAAGGCAGGACAGCTCAAACTCTTATGGAATCGTTCCAGTCTTGAAGGATTTAACACTCCTCTCCACTTACTGGTGTGTTAGCCCTGACACACTGCGTTTTACTACTGTCTCAGTCCTGTTATTTAGTGAACTTAAGCCTTCCTCACCTGCAGAAATCCCCGGCCCAAACTACACCCACTGGATGGACAGAGATGCTGGTGCAGTCACTTCAGTGTTGTTTCACCTGCCAAAGTACAAATTCAAAAGAAGATGGGATGTACTGGCACAATGTAACACACCAAGGATCTCCACCGAGCACAGAATCTCTCCCAACCCTCACTACATCTGTTTGCTTTCACTTTAGGGTAACTAAAAGTTCCCCAAGAGTTAATGCAGCACCTTCGGGTTATTAAATGGAACATGCAGAACATTACATTATTATGCTGCACATGGCTAAGGAATTTTAGTATTCACAGGATTATGGTAATTAAGTCTTCCTTCACTTTGGGTGATGTGACACTTGCTTGACTATAATGTCACTCCACTTAAAGTCTGTGTAAACAACATTATCTTAGTCACTCTGCATTACATTTCCAACTGTGAGCAAAATTACAAGGTCAAAGTGGACAAGAATGTAGGTAATCCCAAGGAAACATCATGTAAATGACTCGCTCAAGGTTCAAGCTAGGTTTTCAAGGGTGGTAAAAGGCTTATGTACTACACTGATATTTTAGTCCTGGTTTGTAGAAGGTATCACTGGCAAACTGCAGTTCTGTTTGTAGGGACATTCAGCTGTTCAGGACTCTGCAAACTTCTCCTTTTGTAAGGACTGGGCTGCCAAAGAAATGCACAGAGTAAAAGAGGACTGATTTTGAACAAAAAGCTATATGGAACCAGCAGAATATTAATTAACTCTATAAGTGACAGATGCAAACAAAGAAATATATATTCCACCGACATCGTTAACATAACACAATAAAACCTCCATTAAACTGTCAGTCAGAGAGCTGGGAAAAAATATTAACCTCATTGTTAAGAACAATCCTTTTAATTCACTTAGCTGGACTTGCTTTACCTTTGAATATCAAACAGGAAAGCATTTCATGTCTTTTTTGTGATTTCCATTGTTAAAACAGACAAACTTGCCGCTGAATTTCTTTTACCCTAACAAGTACACAGCAAACTCCAAACACACAGACATGCTTCAGTGTATGTGTAGGTATTTTTATATATATATATATATACACATATATATATATATATATACACACATATACATTCAGACACCAAGACTTGTCTAGTTCTCAACCCCCCAAGATTTAGTTTGATCTCATGCTGAACAAAAGGACTGCACAGGTGAGCAAGCTGCACTCCTCAAATTAGCAGGTAACATCTCACAAATCCATAAGCTCTGCAAGTTTGGAAACAGCAGCTCACCCTTTTCCTGCACCATAAAACTCACTAAGCAGAAAAAACCTCGTTAGCATTTCCAAAGCTGTTCAAACGTTGTAAATCCACGAGCACTCAAGCCTGCATACTCGGAGACAGAACAAAATCAGGATGGTTGGGATTTATCAGTAGTGGGGTTTTAATAATTCCTGGGAATTCCACCTGCAGAGAAATGGTACCCAGAAACACATCACTGACATTTGGGATCCTTGGAACGGTCATTTCTATCTAGAATGGAAGCTGTGGGCATTTCATTAATGACAAAACTACACTGTTTTGAGTTCTCTCAGGTAGGAATTACATTTGGAAGTTCAGTGGTAAAAAACCTTTGCCAAGAAGCTACAGGAGTAAAATCTGCCCACTCCAGCTCTCCCCTTGCTACACTCAGGGGTGGAGCTGCCAGGAGCCTGCTCCCAGCTCACTCACGGTGTCCTGCTGCAGAACCCCTGGGCTGGGCATGAGCACCACAGTTCCTAATGTGCTCAGTGGCCATCCAGGCTGCACCCTTCTTCCAGAGCTCCAATTACAATATAATCTGATATAATCAACCTTTCATCTCTAGTGTATAATAGGGCATGATATAAACGTGACAGATAAATACTAACAGTTAAACAATACACAAAGAAGTCTTCTTCCCTTTGGACCACTTTCTACTCCACGTGTAAGACACAGAAATATGTCTCTTATCTTTCTTCTTTGCAGCTGTTAACCAGGATGCCCCCGCAGCATTCCACTCTGAAAACCCCACATTGAGTATTTATTTACCTGGTTTCTCCTGGAGAAAGTTACAATGAGACACCAGTGACAAAATTCCCTTTAGTAAATTCTTCAGCATGAAAGGCTTTGAAGGCAAGATACAGGCACTGCTTCCCCATCAAACCTAAATTCAGAGTACAACTCAATTATACCACTGATTATACAGCATGAATTATTTCTAGCTTTTTCACAGCTGTTTCCAAACTTGTGATCCAAAACTCTGCACCTGTGACTATGGACAAAGCCAGAGAACGATGCTCACTGTGCAGGCAAAAAGGTGTTTCCCAGGTGGGATCATCTGCAGACACACAAACAGGAAAGATGTGCAAGCACTGAGAGCAGCAGATCTGCTCTGTGCACTACAGAAAATCACTGCTATCCTTGAAAAAACACCACAATGCAACTCCCAGATCCCTCTGCAATAGGACATCCACATATGAGAGGAGAGCAACATCATTTAAACTGAATTTCACAGCATTCAGCCATTTTAGCCCACTATCATAGGTGGTTAAAACAAGTAGATCATTTCATATTTGAAATATTTCGGTATCCCCCAATCACACTTGTTATTTATCTTGCATGTCAATGATACTTGTCACATACATTATAACTTAAGTCTTACTACAGGATTTAATGGAAAAACAAATAAAAAGTAAGTGCCTATAATATTACTAATATAAACAGGCAAAATATCATCAAGATCAGTGGCTTGGTGTCTATTTTGGCAGGAGCTGAATTTGGCCTAATGACTTCTGGTTCTGATTTAGTGAGGGTTCCCCATCATGTATGACTTTGTAACTTCTTCAGTATGTTTTCTTTGAAAAGTAAAGGTTTTCTGTATGAGATTGGAATTTAATTGTTTCCTTTTTAGACAAATATGCTTTTGGATGGATGCTGATGGAAAGGGCAATCAGATGTCAAAAGGGCAGCAGTACAGTGAGATTATGTGCCGAGGTCTAGGGCAGGACAGGCAAACAAGGGGGATCTCAGATCACTTGAGCAGATCCTTATAAATAAAATCTCAGATAACAGGCTTTGTTTATTCTGTAAAAATGCATATCAGCAGGTCAAATCAACTCCTGTTATGTTAACTACTTAAGTTACTTTCTTATTAACAAATATTCCAGATAGCGTAACAGAACTCTCATCTGTGAGCAGCTGGAATGCAAGGAGGGAAAAAAGAAAGAGTTTAAGTAATTAGGAAGGAGCTGTCCTGCATCGAGAAGGAATGAAGTGTTCTCTTGCCATTTGAGGGGGGAATAAATAAACAAGCTGCAGTAAGACAGAGCTCGTGTGGCAGCAAGCAAACAATGCTTAATTTATGTGGAGAATCGCCAACGCCACTCTCCATTTTTTAATAATTTTCTTACCAATTTTACAGTTACCATTTTTACAATACAGATATGCCAGCAACAGCACTACATTTGCTTTCTTTGCACATATGCACATCATGCAACACTCACCTGAGGCAAATCTCACTACAAAAAATGCACTGTAGTAAATCCAAGCTCACTTTTTAATTGCCAAGTGTCACCTGGTGCTAAGTCCTGTCGCTGGGTGCAGGAAGCTCTAATGGGAGACCCATTCTCCTGCAGTGTGATTATAACCCACAACGTTTATCTTGTGAGAATGTATCAGAATTCCAGCTCTCTTTAATGTGGAGTGACCACGTGTGAAAGCTGCCTCTTCCCAAACAGCCTGGCAATTCCACTTGGCTTTTCTCCTCCTTTTAGCAGGCGTTCTGTACGGACTGAGATGCATTTAGCAGTCATCCCACACCTCACCAAAGCAGCTTCCCCCAAGAATTTCACATCAGTTATTCCCAAACATCTGGGGGGAAGGGGCAAATTTGAGCACTTAGCAGAAAACCTCATATAATCCAAGATGAGCACAAGAAGCTGCTCCCTACCACGAGATGGATTTGTTATCCCCCATGGCAGGCAGACACCACCACGTGTGTCCAGATTCCCTGGGAGGTAACTGAGTATTGCAGCTATTGCAAAATCCCAAGTACTTTGAAAATGCAGGATTGAAATTTTCTTTTTTTTTTTTTTTTTTTTAACTTTAAATAATACATTTTTCAAAACCAGTTTTGCAAAACATTCTCCTCTAAACATTATTTGGGAGCAGGTTTCAGAGGTGTTTGAAGGAAAATGGGTATTTTATTCCTTGACTCCATCTTCTGCCTTTAAGTATTAATTTTCCACCTTTTTTATTCCTCCTCTGAAGAGCATCCATTCTAAGAAAACAGAAAATGGAAAGAACACAGAAAAACACTCAAAGTTTGGAGCGGCCCAGTTTTAAAATAAAAACAATAATTTACAAACCAACTTTCTCAGCATGCTCTAACACTGAGCTGCAGCTCCTCTGGACTACTGCTTTCTAAATTATTCAGGGACCACACTCTGCAAACGCATCTGTGCAAGCCCAAGTGCGAGTCAGCTCCGTCTGCCTGATTCTTCTGCGTGTACAACATTCCCAGAGGCCACCTAATGAAAGTGATGCTGAGCAGAAATCACTGCTGGACACACTGGCTTTAATGGAAAAGTATGGTGGGTTAGAATAATGCTTTTTAGTATTTTTCACCCCATACATTTCTGATGCAGGCCAATGCAAAACTTTTGAGTGTTGAGACTGTTAAACTCTCTTTTTCCAGACTTTCCAATTTCTGGTCGTCAAAAATATTAGAAAAACAGTATCTCCATGTGTGTGCTGGGAGGTGGAAGATGCAGGACAGTGGGTTTGTGCTTGTCCACCACCCACTGAGCAGTTTTGCAGGTCAGCTACTCAGCATGGAAAATACAAAGTATGATCCTGTTTTGCTTGCATGGAGACTTTTAAACGCACTTTAGGAGCAAAATATCAAGTGACTCTGCTTGGAAAGAAGGGAATATTACCTTTAATATATCTATCTCATTATGAGTAACACCGGTTTAATGAAAAAACCCCAAAGAAAAGCAAGTGCAAGAAGGTCAAGAGGATTGACAGTAAACCTGTGGGTCAGGGAACACTGGGTCAGAGATCTCTGAAGATTTAAATACTAAAATGACAGTAAATCTGCAAGCTGTTCTCCATCGTACAACATTAATTACCAATACTTTTCAAGAAAGACAATTAAAAATCTTGTAGTCTTAAGACAATTTAATTTTTACCTTCTTTCTGAATGTAAAATTACACTGAGAGAATTAAATTAAAAATCAGAAGCTGAAAAGAAGAGCTCAAAGGGAGTGGAAGAGCGTCGTTCGCTCAGGGGACAGAACTAAAAATCCACATTCATTGTTCAGGCTGTTGCACAAATCAATTGGGATCTTCAGGCAGACAGAGTGGGATGCTGCTGGACAAGGTGTTGCTGTATTCCCTGGCTTTGTTTTCAAGCAGGCTGTGGGGAATCGCGGATCTCTTCCTATTTTCCTGGGAGCATGTTTCATGGCCCCAAGTGTGTGTGGTAATGTGGACAGAGGAACAAGCTGGCCAAGAACCCAAGCACAGCTGTGCCCCCTGCATGTTCCCTGACATGAAATGGGCTGTCAGGAACTGTTCATGAGCAGCCTCATCTCATGGACAGAACAGTGAGTAACCATTTCAAAGGTCTGGCCAGCAATGGAGGGCATTTCCTGGCTGGCTGACATCTGAACAGGCAGTTTGCTTCAATTCAGAGGTAAAAACTATTACAATTCTTGGAAATCCAGCTGCACTCTCAAAATTCGCAACAAAATCCTGTTAACTTCCAGTGTGAAAAATACACAGAAATATAGTTCTTCAACTGGTGCCACACTCTCCTTCCACTCACACAGGCTTGGCTGAACCAACCATGGAGGACATTTCTGATTTTCAACCTTTCTTTCCTCAAGAAGAACATAAGAATTAAAAAATTTTGAACTGCAAACATTCCCAGTTCTTCAGAATTGCTGCAGTTTGCCTTTACCATGTTATTAACAGCTTAAACAATTCTACTTTTTCTCAAAGGTCCTTTGACACATGTACATGCTGATAATTAGGTGAGCTACATTTATATTTCTACCTGTAATATCTGTTATGGCTACTGATAACCCCAAATTTGCTAATGTATTCCTGCAAGAAAGGCAAAATTGATGTGAAAGGAACTTAATGCAAATAATACTCTCAGGCCCTGCCTGTAGAGGCTTCAAAAAGCTTAATGATTTTCTCAGATGTGCTGTAACAACAAAGAATCTCATGGTTCAGTGTTGAATGTCTGCTAGAAGCCGATGTTCATCCCAACTGGAATGACTTGTTCATCAGAGATTCCATCAATAATGGTTTCAGTGTGTGGATGTGATCAATGTCGCTCCCATCCAGTATAAATCAAGCTGTGTATTTTCTAACGGGACCTTCAGCACTCCCACGGATCCTGCCCCACAGTAGGATTCAATCCGTGCACGAGCTCGAGTGACCAGGCCATCTTTCTCAAAATGGCAATTATTTACAAATTCAAAACTCTTAAGAACATCCTAATGTTTTTGGCATAGAAAGTTTAGGTGATGCAACTTTGAATATTGCAAGAGGCAAATAAAGTGACTGCGCAGCACTGGATCACACCAGAACTGCATTTGGAGCTGCCTGATTTCAACTCAATTAATATATTTAAATTATTATAGCTGAACAGTGATGTCAGTGAGAAAAACTCCATTAGACCTAGAGTACAAAAACCAACATTTATCAGAGATAAAGGGAAATACCAAGTCTATCTGTTTCATCTCCTAGAGAAGTGACTCCATTTCTACAAATTAACAGCAGAGTTAAAAGTGGATTCACTTCCTTTTTGATGCCACTGTCTGAGCAAAGCCAATGAACCCACATGAGAAGCAACACTGCTGCTGCTCACCACCCTTTTATCAGCTTCTTCTTTCTACCAACTTCTTCGAAACATGGTTCTGGGATGAGTTGTCTCAGACAGATGCAGACTGACCTGGGGATTTTACTGTAAAAACTGTTTTCTGGTCTCTTTAGTGACTAAATAAAGCTAAAATATTACATGATTAGACAAAATATTTCTTGAATAGGATAATTTCAAAAACTAATCTTAAAAACATTCTTAAAGCTTGTTTATGCCTGTAAGGAGTTTTAAATTAAATGCTGTATTTTGGTAATTCCAGAGCGGTTTTAGGCTACAGTTGTGCTGCACAGTTCCCCCCACGTTTGGTTCACTTCCCACTCCCATTTCAGGGGGGAAGGGCTGCCAGCACACAGCTCCAGCCATGGGGTGTCCCTCTGAGGAGGGAATGGTGGGACCTGGATCTCCAGGGGGTGTGGGACCCCTCCCTGCCTCAGGAACTTGGAGGAACCAAATCCTGCAAGGTCTCCTGACAAGTTACACCACAGTCTCTGTCCAAGACCAGGAGACAACTTTTATTTGTGACCCCAACCCCCTCCAGCAACAACCAGCAAGACTGAGTATCTGAGAGTATTTTCACACTTTTTCAGATGGGTTTTCCCCACATGCATTTCACACGTTTTTGTATTTTCCCAGCTCAGGTACTGTTAGAAGTGCAAGGGAAGCATGGTTTCTTTGTGCTCACAAGAGAACAGCAGAAGGAGCAAGGGCACAGGGCTTGCTCAGTTACCTGCCCCTCGACTGACAGAAACCCTTCCTTTTATAATAATTTCTGATAGAAAAGAAATAGAGTTATATATCGATATATAATTCAGGAGATTTTATATTTTCCAATTAAATGCCTTTCAACCTTTGCTCTTTAAAGGTTATAGAAATTCATGATTTTAGCCTCTCCTCAGAGTTCCTATCTTTAGTCATAAGGTCAATCAAATTCCCCTTTTCAAATGTTACATCTTTAAAGAATATGGTAACCAGAACAAAAACAATATCCTAAGTGAGGTCAGAAGATTTCCTAACCTTTACATATATTCCTTGCATTCTTATTCCATTACTGGCTGTTGCACCCCTTCTCCTTCCCCTTCTTCCTCCCTCCATGTCTCATGTCTGTTCTCAGCTATTTTACTGATGTCTCCATAGTTTAAAATGACAAATAGATCCAATCCCCTTCCGTTCTTTTGGGGCTGCTACTTTGCTGGAACAACTTGCAGAAGAATTTCCAGGCCCTTTCCTTACCCCATAAATGCTGCTGATGAAATACCACTGTTTGATGGTTCAAAGCTATCTGAAGTTTACTTTTAGAAAGGATTACACTAAAACAAACTTAATAAACTTGTGTGAGTTACATTTGCCATTATTTCCAAGCTGTATATATCCCATTCAGGTTTCTTAAAGACCCACATTTATTAAAATACAACCTGAACCACTAAAATTTGAACATTCATTTGAAGAAATTCAATCGAGGAACCAACTTTAAAAAAACCCCAAACCACTATTGCTCCAAACAGTCCCTCTTATATCAGTGGTGTCTAAATTACTAATCTGGTTAACATATTTTGCTGTCAGGGTTAAGATAAACCATCTGGACAATTTTGCTACAATTCTTTCTTGGCTAAATGTAGTTTTTATTGTAATTTGCCTCATTTCCTCCTAATATAACAACAGAATGTTGCTGTGTGGATACATTCCAGTGACCTGACAGACCTTTCCAGCAACTCCACAATGTCTCACCACAAACTTTTTCTCGATCTCAACATCACCATTTTCTTCTTATTTATCTTCTTACAAAAACGTGATACTGGAACCAGCTAAGAAATGCCAATTCCATCGGAGTCCTGAAACTGGTAACTGGTTTTTTTCTGAGTTTAGTCATTTTAGGAAACTGTCAGTTGGCTTTTCAGCCAGTACATTAGAATAACCAGGGACTCTCCGAGTTCTACTTCTCTTACTGTACCTCTCCAGTGCCTCTTCTCTCTGTCACATCAATTCCAAAACTCTTACAAACTGCAACCCAGTCACCTCACCACGCAAATCCCTGGCTTTACTGCCACGTTTGACCACACAGAATTCAGCAAGTTCACTGCACAGGGAACATGAGCAGTGCTGAGTGTTTGGGAATCGCTCCCTTCTCCAGGGTTTAAGGCAGCCCAGTTGACATCTACGCATACACAGGGTCATGTGAAGACAATACAGATGGTCAGACACTGAGAACGTGTCCAAAAAGAAATTCATCAATAAATCAAACCTTTTTGAATCTTATGAGTTGGTTGTTTTGCTGTGGTTTTGGGGTTTTTCCCTTCCAAGGGGAAAAAAAAAAAAAAAAAAAGGAAAAAAAGCAACTCTGATTTCCCCATTTAAATGTTTGACTAACTAGAGATTGAAATTCACCATTTCCCCCCCTAATTGCCAGGCAAATCAAATTTCCTCCTAAAATGCAAATTCATTCCGTAATATAAAAATGAATACACAGAGGCAGAAGGGTTTACATGTCAAATGGCAATTTTCCTAAATGGTTCACACTTTAACTTGTTTTCTTTTTTCATATCCTAGCCATGACAAAAGATTTAATGGCCATCATTACTCAGATGTTTTGTCAGCATACCATGATGAATGCACTCTTCCTGGGTGTTATTCAGAGTTACCTCACAAGATTTCTCTTCTGTGTTACATTAACAACACCCTTCATACTTAACAATTTGATCTATCACACATTTGACTAATGTTACCCATTAGAGTTCGGTGCAAAGACTTCTTGATTCAGGGAAAGATAGTTATTAAAATTAAATATATCCCTGCCTCTTAAAAATGTATTTTCTTTAATTACTAATATACATTAAATAGGATCAATCCATTAGCACAGATATCCCATAAGCTGTCCATGAAAGAAAGTGTAAAGAGAATGTATCATCCATGAATTACAGCCATTCCCCTCCACCTGGGGAGGTGCTGCTACCTCCTCTTCTCAAAACTCTCTCCTCTGGAGCGTAAGAAAGGAGACAAGAAACGGGAGGGAAAGAGGGGGAAAAGCCAAAATCCTGCTCAGCTCCAGGACATGGTGAGTGCCCCAGGAGACAGGGAACACTGCACAGCTTTAGCTCCTCCAGCCTCCCAAACCCAACCACACACCCGTCAGTGTCCACAGGGCCACACTGCAAGGGACGGCACACCAGGAAAGCTTGAAGGCTGAATCCA
>VZRQ01010638.1:471360-536149 GCA_013397975.1 Machaerirhynchus nigripectus
CGAGCTGAATTCCCTGTGCCTGATTCCGAGCTGAATTCCCTGTGCCTGATCCCGAGCTGAATTCCCTGTGCCTGATCCCAAACTGAATTCCCTGTGCCTGATCCCGAGCTGAATTCCCTGACATGGCCTATCGGCCATTCATCTGTCTGCAGTTCATTTAGAACTAAACTTAGCACAGGAAAAGGACACTTCAAAGCAACTATACAGAGTATTGTGAAACACTCTAAGAGGTTTAGGGCATTCAAGGAAGAATCATTCCAACCTCCTAAAGAGAAACATCACTGACCCAAACGCGCTTTGTGCAGCTGTCACTGGTTTTGTCAACTGTGCGAGCTCAACAAATACAAGAAATTGTATTTATCTCCTCTGCCCGTTTCCCATTTACACAGAGTTCGACAGGCTCGTAATTAACAGCCTCAGAGAGAGGCAGCTTCTGAAATGAAGCAGCAGAAAATGAAGAGAAGCGAGGAGGTTTGTTTGAAAGAGAAATACCTACGCAAAGCACGGGCTTACGCAGCTTAGGGCAGACTTGCTGCAATCTAAAAAAATACTACAACCACGAAATCTATGATGAGAATGCTCCGTATGAAAACCACCACAGGATTAAGTTCAAGAAAGGAATTTCTCATGCAAACTTTGCACTCTAATCTGAACTTCTACTGTAAGCATTCACTTTCAGTTCAATTATATTTCAGGGGATATTTAGCCAAATACTCTGGAAAATTTGACTTGCTCTTGTCTACTTTAGGAATTAGAGGGGACCAGAGATCACAGCTGTCTGGAACAAGATTATGTTTGTAAAGTACAAAAATATTAAAGATGGGAATACTTTTAAAACAAACAAACATAAAAATCTCAAAGCAAACACAGATATCTTTCATCTTATTAAGAAAACACATGACTATTTCCTTTTTCATTCTCTACAAAAGAGTCTTACTCAATTGTATTAAAGAACTCTGACAAATTCTGACAGACTTTCCCCTTCCACACGAATTTCTAACCAATTCTGTAAGCATACACTGTGCAGCAAAGAATGTCTGGGGAATAAATGATGCCATAGCAAAATGCACCGATTCCTGCTCAGCAAGTTCTTGAAAGAATTCCAAGATTAAAGGAACATAAAAAATGAATTACCCTTTTTCACCTCTCATGAGAGTAATCCTCCAGGTCAGCTTTGAGGTACATCTGAAACAAATGGTAAACTGTTTGGTAAACAGAAGGATTTTTCAGCAGCCCTTTTTGAAGGAATCATGGGAAAGTTTAGATCTAATCACAGCATAAAGATGAGTTCAAACTAAGGTTGGATCTTTTTTACACATCCTGCCTATGAAACACACTGCATGGAAAATCCAGGGGCTCCAAGGGAGCCATTCATACCAGTGACCTACTGTCTCTGCTTTTATTTTTAGCAAGCACTTTGGTTTTCTTAGGAAGAACTTTATTATGCTACTTATCATCTTGTATCTCAAATCAGTCCCAGTAAGACAGACACTGATGTCTCACTTGCCATCACTTCAGCAAAGGGAAAGAAAGAAAGAAAAGCTGAAAATAACAGAACATCAACTGAAGTTTTTATGGTTTCCGGGGGTCTGGTTTCCAGTTTGTGCCGAGGGTTCTGTGCCACCCTGACCCCAGGCAGGGCACAGGCAGATGGTGGTCCCCAAGCCTGCTGTTGTCAGTGCAGCCACAGCCAGCACTGAAAAACACCCCCAAATGCTCCTCGTCCTCACTGCCCTGATGCACAATTCAGGCTGGAATACGCTGCTTACAACCCAGCAAAAAGCCTTCCCCTGATCTCCTGCAAACGCAAGAACTGGCGATTCTCAGGACTTAAAAACAGGCAGAGCTTGGACACAACCTCCCCTCCCCACACCCTGCACTCAGCTGGTGTGAAACAAACCCACCGAAAAGTTCCCTTTTTTCATCCCCTTATTAACATGAGCGGTGGGACTCTCCCAGGAGCTGCGGCTCCATCGCTGGCAGGAATCATCCCACCTATGCTTAAAACAAAACCAGCCGACTCTCAGCTGTAGAAACAGCATTTGTATTTCTCCAAAAAGGGATGGCAAGTCTTTAATTATTAAACCAATCGCATTTAGCAGATGGTCAAAGAAAAGTACTTTTAAAAAGTTGCCCAGAGGGTTATAAAAACGAACAAGCTCCAACAGCTGCCAGCTGGTGCGTGAAATCAATAATGAGAAAACGAGTCCGACTGTATCTTTGTGCTCATTGTCTGGCCCAAGCCAGCCAGGACAAGGGAGCGGGACGTCACAGCCCGGCTGAATGGATTACGTGGATCTCATTAGGGCAGGACAAACACGCGGAGCGGGGCTGGAAGGAGGGAGCCCGAGCGGGACGGGACGGACGCGGCCCCGGTGCCGCGGGACCCGGCCGGCTCCGGGGCCCGCGGCCTGGGAAAGCCACAACGAGCACAAAGGCCCAGTGAGGCAAACATATGCAATGTTCTACTGCTTTCCTACGGCTGATAGACGGCCTAAAAATTCATGAAAATGAGCGGAATGACTAAACTAAAAGGTTTCGTGAACGTTTTTCTGTATTTAATCACTAAAAAGTGTGGCTCGGGATAGAAATTAATGTTAAGTCTCAGCCTCCCAAGAGCAGCAAACTGGTTATCACTGCTTTTTGTTCTCCAAACTATGCTCAGATTAGAGTTTTTAAACCATGGGCCTCCCATCAACCTTAAAACAGTGTTAAATTTCTACAATAACATGACAAGACTTCAAGCAAAAATGCAGAGGAAAAACAAACATTACTAAAGAGGTAAAAATCAAATCAATTTTAAAATGTAACTTTGTTTTATTTAAATAATTTTAACAAATAAAAACCCACTATAGGGACCTGACTACCTTGTACATAAAAAACAGCAGATAGTTTTTCTGGAAGATTATTTATTGGCTTAATACTTTATTCCATGGCCAAAATCTTCTCCTAAATTAGCAGAAACCATCAGTTTAGTTCAGCAAGCATTAGGGGTTTTGTTTGGAGGGGGTAGGGGGGGTTGTAGTGTTTTTTTTAAGGTTGGAGAATGATGGGTTATTTGATGAAGTAGGGGGCGGGAAAGGGAAGCAGTCACATGCAAGAGTAAAGAAAACAGAACTGAGAAAAGCACATTAAATAAAATTTCAGCTGCAGTAGCAGTGTGCTTAAAAAGGAGAGACACCTCCCAGTTGAAGACAGAAGGATATCAAATCCCAGGATCTAACTGACTTGTCACTGTGGTTTTTCCAGTGAAGGTCCATTGATAAACAGACAGAAAAGCAGATTAAGACAGGCAGAATAAATTATTAATTGCTGCTCAAGACAGCCAAGATAACTCAACACAAAAGCATTCCAAATGTTATTTTTAGCATATAAATAGTACACTGTGTTTTAACTTACATCAGCTGTTTTCTTTATCAGATTTTTATCTGAAGATGGGAACAGCACACGTCCCTTCAGCTCCCATCAGCTGCTACACTTGGTAGGATTTTATCTTGGGGAGAAAACAGAGCTCTGAGCTGGAACTCCATCAGCTGGTTTTGTAGTTACTCTGGACAGGACATATTGAAAACTTTTCTTGTGCACACAAAGCCCCTGGTCCGCATTAATGCATGGAAGTGACACTTCCTGGGGACATCCGGATACGGAGCACGCAGTTAGCACTGGTTCATGCACTGGGATCTGCTTTTTGCACACAGAAACCTGGTTTTATTTCCACTCCTGTGACAGCCAGCCAGCCACAACCCAGCCACGCTGTGTGCAGGGTGCTAGTGCTGGTCTGCAGGCAGTGAGCAAGTATGATGCACAATGATATCCATTCTGACACCCATCTGATGGAAAGCAGAGAGGTGGCTTCTTGGATGTGCCTAGAACTGGATTTTCATTGCCATCACGGTTTGCTTCTGTTTTTTAAAAAAACCCAGGATTTGTAAACCAGGTTTGTTTTCAGAAGCTCAATTTACCTTCTGTTATCACATAAATTCTGTATCAATAAAGTGCCACCATCATTTTTCTTTTCTGCTGCTCAGCAAGGCTTACTTTCAATCACACAATATATGAAATGTAGATTGCTAGCACTGAGCATTAATTTTGTCTATTCATTTATTTAGGAATCCCGAAGCAGACTCCTGAAACATTGCTTACAGCAGAACTGTAAACTAAAAGGCACTGGAATAATAAAGATAAGGCTGTCCCATTTAGAAAGGGAAATTTCTACATTCTTGGGTAAACAGAGAGCTCTCATAAATCCAGCAATGCCTTTTAGTGCTGTCAGTGTGACTTGAGTCTAGATGGCCCATTGTGTTCCTTAAGAAACTTACTTAAAATATTTACTGTAGAATTGTTTTTAGTGAGAATGATGAATAAATTTAACTCTTTTTAACAAAATATTTTGTTCAAAGTATGCTTTTCATGAAGTTCCTTTTAATATCTGAATAAACACATCACTTGCAAGAATCATGGCTTCCAGGCCCTGTATTTGCACGTGTGCACAGGGATTACAAAGACACGCAGATGTGGGTCTTGTTTGCAACCTAAAACTATGAATTTTATAGGAATCACTTGATTTTAATTAAATTCTGCAACCTTTAAGTCCCCATCCTCTTCTAATGACAGTCACACAATGCCCTGCCTTTGGTGAGCCCACCTACGTGCACCAGTCCTGGTCCAAAACCTCCATGAAAAAAAATGGAGATAATTGTGCTCAATCTTCTTTATTTGTATATCCAAAAAAAACTACCCCTTTGACACTCAGATTATTTACTGGAAGATTGAGGAAAATAGCAGGGAATTTGTAAAAGGGGGGAAGGATTATGACAAAAGCAACAGCAAAGAACGTGAGACCACTTAAGTCAGCGTGAGCTGTGTAACTTTGAAATAAAGTGTACCATCTGACAGAGGTTTGGTGAAAAATCCAGTGCAAAACCACCAGAGGTTGTCAGTCCAGCCCAGAGTGGACAGACCAACCCCCCAGGAGTCCTGCAGCCGTGACCAGCAGAGCTTGGCAGACCCACCAGAGATCAGGCACTGCGGAGGCAGAAGAGGAAAATAATCGTTCTCAGCCCTGGAGTGGCTCATGGTGTGTCTGGAGCATGGATAAACACACGTGTTTAGGGATGCCTTGCAGAAGCTGCAAATTGCAGACCACAGATGTGTCAACTCCACTTCCACAACCACTTCTACAGAAAACACAACTTTACAGTAAAGCTTCAAAGCCCAGCAGAACACGGAATCCACCAGACCAGCCTCTGAAACATTCTGTTATAGACACCATTTTACTGATCACTATTTCTATTTTTAATTAACCTACAATAAACCCTTCTATAAATATATTCTTTTTAACCAGGTAACTCCTACTCAAGCTGTTCATTTTGCTAAAAAAAAAACCCACATTAAATTAATCTTGAAGCACGTGCATAACTTGAGACCTGGTCATCTTCTACTCTTCTGTTTCCACTACACAAAAATAATCACTTTTGTGTTAGTACAAAAAAAGTTCTGTGTTAAAGGAACTTTCAACTTCAATAACACAAGTTACGTTTAGCACAGCTGAACAAAGGTATTTAGAAGTCATTGACCATTTAGATTTTACAGCATGAAATGCTGCTTCCAAAGTGAATGAAAATGGGGTTTTTAAATGACTTTTTAAAATTATGTAAGTCTTACTAGAATACAGCCATCCTTAGTGGAAAAGCCAGTAAGAGTTAGTTATGGCAGGATGTGTTACGACTGTCACAGGGTGATGGTAAAAGGACACTGATGGTGATTTTTTAAATTTTATTTCAGAAACATTCACAGGAAAGAATCTATATATGAATAACTTGCTCTGTAAGGAATAAAACAACTCTTCTGCACTGCAATTATAAAAATACAAACAGCCTGGCATGAGCACAATGACCTGGATCACCTTCAGTCCAACGGCAGCCACCCTCTGCGTCATTTCTCGAAGATAAATGCAGGCAATTACAGAAGTACATGGGGAGTACCAGCCAAAATCCAGACAAAAACCAGCACAAAATACAGCTCAAAAATCAGGAATGTTTTATCAAAAAACCTAAAACTTTTCCAAAGCTACAATTTCTCATAAAACCTAGAACTCTTCAAAAGCTACAGTTATGAAATATTTATCCTAGAAGCGCTGTCATTTATGAAATTCAGGGATTATCTGCACCCAAATCAAACACATTAAAGTGCAGTTAAAGTACCTGCCCCACCTGAAGGGCTCAGACCTAGGGACCCTCAGGACATTCTAGGCAGTCGTACCTTTGGCAGATGCAATGAATTTTAGGATACTGGTATAACAGAAACTTTTTAAATTTAATTATTCTCTCTCACAGAGTTAGTACTGGAGCCTATCATGGCACACCCAAAAGCTTGCCTTTTATCATCCTACTTGGCCAGATCTCTTCAAGGAGTTCAAAAAAGCTCAAAAGCTCAGGAGGTGGGAAACTGAGGTGGGTTTTTGAAAAGTACCTGCTGTTGGATTAACTCTTTTCTTTACAAAGGCAAGACTGAACAATGTCACATAAATACTGTCTCTGGTTTCAAAGGGAGTAGACGGGTTTTCTTTGGAAAATCCAAGGCTCTTTGGGGTGATTTCTGACTCAATTCTGCATCAACAAGCAAAGATCATGGCCAAAAATTGCACCTCTGCTTCTCCAAGTTCTCCATGGTTCCACTTCAAAAAAACCAACTCACTAGCACTGATGGTTATTTTTTAAAGATTACATTTCTTTCAATCAGTGGATTTCCAGAAGGTATTACTGCCTGGGAGAAGGTGCAGAGCTAAGATAATGTTATTTTGTTCTTCAGGAAGGAATTTCAAAGAAGGCAGGAGTGAAAACCGGGAAGGCCAAGAAGAGTAACAAAAATACTGGTAACAATCAGCCCAGTGTTAGTGATCCCCCTTGGACCCGGCCTCGCAGGAGCCAGGGACAGCTACCCCAGGTTTGGGTTTTACCCTCACTGATTTACACTGTAACTCCAAACCTTTCTGAAACTGGGGGTTCCTGCAGCTCTCACAAGAGGCAATTTGCCTGAGGTTTCATGCAAGACCTTTTAAACTGATTTTTGTGTATTATTAGTTCATAATACTGGAATTCAGGTCTTTGGCTTGCTTGTTAAGGTTTTGCTATCACAAGGACATGCAGAGTATAGCTCTACTGAGATTGGGCTTGGTGGGCAGCTGATGCAAAGTTGTGACACTCAGAGCAGTGAATGCAGCTCCATGCTCCACGATGAATTCCATGATCAATCAGTACACTCGGAAATACACCTAAAATCCCATCTCAAGGTTTCTAGAGCTTACAGCGTGGATCTGTTGTCCTTGCTGCAGCACTGAGTGAGATCTCCACTACTTCTTTTCCCTACCCAGCTCTTTCAGGTGTTTCCAAACTTCGGAATGTTTCCTTCAGACAGATTCTCTACACGGGTATTCACATTATTTGTACTTGTTTACAGTTAAATAGTTTCTAATTTGTTAATTATCCAACAGGATCCAACATGTAAATTTATGGAGCTGCTTCCATTAATGAGATCAGGAATCTTTTGCAATAGTGACTCTTCAGGGAGAAAAAAGACAGAAAGACCTCACTAATTCCTCTAATATGGCACTGACCATCTCCTTTTTCCATCACCTTCTTCAAAAACGCAGGTAAGACACCAGTATGCCCCTGTATTTACACTGCTTCAACTCCCAGTTAAATTATATAAAAAGAGATGAAAGGTTTATCCCTGTCTTGGACTGTTTTCGAAATTGGACACTAATGAGACTCGATTCCCTCGATGAAATTCTGTCTACCCAAAATATTCTTGCCTGCAATGAGAATTGTTGGTACTGAGAGCTAAATCAAGTGGAGTAGAAGTTTCAAGTAGTAATCCAGACTACTGCAAATATTAAAAAAACCACTTGTGGACTTCTGGCTACATCTCACTTTCTGATTTATCATAAGCTCTATTACAAGGTAATTCGCTCAGTAAAACCCAAGACCTTTCACCCTGCTACTACCAGAACTCCAAGAATACACACTTAAACAATAAGTGTGATACTAATCCTGGCTACTCCTACGGAGGAGAGCTGCTTCCTCTGTACTTCCAGATCCATTAAACTGAGGGGAGGCAGCCAAGAATCCCTCTGAACCCACGGATCTCCCATGTAGCACTGAGCTATAAATATTTTCCACGCTCAGGGTTCAAGCAGCAGCAGCCCCTAACAAAAAGCTGCATTCCCAACCGCATCCTAATGGGATCTCCCAACTCCAGTGCTGCTGCTGGGCTATCAGCACATGAAAGTCCCGGAACAAGAACTGAAACAACATGATGGGTTTCCATTGTCCTTGAAACCTGCCTCCTCCTCCGTCCCCTTTGTGAGCAGGGCGCTCACACAGCCCCGATCCATCCACGCCTGCATTCACAGCTCACCAATACTCATATGCAGCAAGGTCAGAAATTTTTTTTTTAACATTCTTTGATTAATGCTGAGAGCTGCAGCATGTTTAGACAGGGTCGTGACCCCAGGCATCCATTTAATCAAATTTCTCTGCTGCTTGTCCCAGTGGAGCCATCGCAACAAGAAACTCTCTCAATGAAAAAAAAAAAGGAAAAGAAAAAGAAAAGGAAAAAAATGCACACGTCACATCTCACATTGTTTACATGCTGTTAAGTAATTATTTCACTCTTCGACCCCCACTGGCCATCAACAGACAAGTCACCTCCTTGGAGATTCTGAAAAGCTTATTCAGCTGTATATAATTCATTTTGTCTCTTTCCTTCATTGTGAAGCTAACTGCTTAGCTTAAAGACTTCTTTGTGAATACTTAAGTACATGGTGTCCATGCTAATGATCTCACTAATTATAAGCGTATTTATCATATACAGTGTTCCCAGCTATTCTTTCCCAAAGCCATCCTACTCCAGCTCTACCATCCAGCAGTTTCTCACCACAGATTTACCCCAACGCTCGCATGGGCACGCTGCATTTCCCGGGAATTCTGTCACCACCTGAGTGACCGCGCAAGTTGCTCAATATTTGATCAGGAGTTTTCAATAACACTCTGATCTTTTATGCAGCTCTTCTCCAGGGCAAAGTGCAGAAATGAGCCAGGCAGGTAATAAAGAATTACAGTTTGCCTTTATCTAATAGCTCCATCAGTCAGAGTAATAGAGTTGGATAAAATGGTAACCTATTCACCCAGTTCTTCTTAATTGCTACCCTAGGATGCAAAAAGTAGGGGCAAGAAAAAAGTTTATTTCTAATTGCAGTTCAGAAATTAGAGGTGAACGACTTGAAAGCATCTAACACCCTCCTCTTCCAACTCAAATGAAAACTGACTGGAGACAGCATTAGAACCACAAAACCAGATGTCTGTGGGAAAAGGGGAAGGGGGGAAGCAGTGTGGATTTGGAGGAACAAAAGGACTTAGTTTACATTCTGATTTCTTTTTTTCTGTGTGTCTTCTTCCCTCCAGAAAGAAAAATATTCCCATTAGCTGGCAGAGTTATGAGAAAGATGGTGACATGATGTGCAGAGCATCCTGCTGAGTTCTACACCCTCAGTGTACTCCAAGGACCAGAGTTTTCACACTCTCATCAAAACTTGTCCACTAAATAAAGGACTACCTGGATCAAACAGGACAGGGAGAAAGGAAGAAAGCAAAATGGAAGGGGATCCTGGAAGATTAGGATCAGCTGGAAAGGAATGTCAGTAACAAGGACAGAATCAGGCACAATAAACCAGTGGATATATAATAACTGAAATTCCACCTCACCTAAAGCTGACTCCTGCACACAGCGTGCGACAGAAACAGACAGCTTTTGACAAGAAAACTGCCCCTTCAGACAGAAATAAATCTCAGTAGATCCAACATACTTCTTTACTTGCAAAACTCCACTGAAACTTCTGTGTGCACATTTGTAAATACAACTGCATTGTTGCACTTCTTTTGAACCCAAATCATCTTTCAAGAAAAGGCCCTTTCACATTTAGCTTTAGTGGGAACAGGAAATTGTCACTGATACAGAGTAAATTCAGGAACAGTGGATAATTAAAAATAAAAAAACCCTTTCCCCTTAATCTCACAAATTACCCATTGCTACAGAGAAACATTCGCAACTGCATTAATTATTTGATATTCATCACTATCTCCAGAGAATAACTGACATGCACATGAACAGTAAAATAATTGCATTGAGCAAACTCTACCTGAATTGTTGAAATAAATGACTCATGCAGATTATTAAATTAATGAAATATTAGTTGTGACTTCTTTTTTCTTTGCATTCTGTAATTTGTTGAGCTAAATATTACGGAATTTATCACTTGGGATAGTACTTACAACTCATGTAACCATTCAACATTAAATTCTTTTGTTTCTATTATGTTATCTAAGTCCAAAATTGCTTTCAACAACATTAAAACAAAAGAAAAAACTAAAATTTTGTGTCAAGAGCAGAATTTGTTTCCACACAGGCGACATGTTCATTGCACAGCTTCTCTGTCAGCACTTCTTGCCCAATAGCAGTGTTGGTGTAACATTTATGTGATAATGATGTTCTTACAACCCTCTTCTCAACTGCTTTTAGAGAGACAGCAATATTAAAGTCAGTATTTTGCATTCCTGCAAATTACTAATAATTTAAACTGAAGTTTTCCACATCTGGTATCTGCTTTCATCCTCAGTTTGTGATGGAAATACAGGAAAACAGGTTGCTGCTCCTTTATAATAAAATACCAGTCTTTTATTGCAACACTTTAGCACCTCCACACACTGAAGTACGGGTTGGACTCTTCCAGGAAACTCTCTGGAGTCATGACAATATGTCAACTCCTCCTTGTCATAAATTCTTTAAGCCTTTGAGTAAATCTGATGCTGTAAATTTTAATTATGCAGTATCTAAATTCGAAATTTTCTATGTGATAGAAATCCATTTGCATTTTTCTTGTTAGGTTACAGAATTTTAAATAAAATTAAAAAATCAACCCAAATTACAGTTCTTTTTTGAGGGAGTCCTGTAGAAGAACCAGCCTGGAGTAGAGGAGCAGACAGTGCTGGCAGTAGCATCACCTCCTTCCAAGGAGGTTCCAAAGGAACTCAAATCAAAAAAAGAAGTATTTAGGATTTCTCATAGGGTAACTGTGCCTCACTGTGACTGTACCCTAAACTTTTACCTGCGGTTCACTAATAGTACTGACGATGCTGTGCTGGGGAAGAAATCAAATCTGGGTAAGAAGCAGAGGAAGAAGGGAGGGTAGAACTGAAGAATTAAATTCAATTAATCAAAGAACAACCATAAGTCATAAAAGCTGGTGGTGTTTTCACACTCCGCTGGAAAAAGAAAATAAAACAAGGAAAGAGTCTGGAGATAAAAGTTCCACCGAGTTCAATCCACACAAGAAACCAGAAGCTGGAACTCAGAACACTTTGAACGGAACGCTGCGCGTCAGGACAAGGCTCTCGGCAGTACTTGGGAAGAGATGAGTGAGAGGCTTTAACCTGCACATCCCCGCCAGCTGCTCCCGGAGCAGCAGAGCCAGGCTGGAAACCCGGGCACACCCCGAGCGAGCCCGGAGCTCGGCTGTGACCCTGAACCCTTCCCGAGGCCAGAGGCCCAAGAGCACCAGCGGCCCGAGCGCCCTCGGACCCACGGCACGGGCACGGGACATTCACTCATTTTAGGCTGACACACAAATGTCAGACCCAGGGCAGAGAAAGCTGCACGAGCACCAGGAGGAAACCTACTGCTGATGGATGAATGGGTGAAACTCCGTGCTGACCCCGGTCATCCTGCACCCAGTGAAGGTGTATGAAAACTACGTGTGTAGGTAAATACCAGAATGGAACACTGATCTCCATCAGTGTCGTGGCAATTCAGCAACAAAATAAGAGCAGTGGTATCTTGATCCCATCCCCTTTCCTTGGTCCTGTCCACACAAAATTTACCTCACTCTAGGGCAAAGCTTAAAAGAAGTTCTAAAGAAAAAAACGCCACGAAATTCCCTATTTGCAGAGGAAAAAGAACATTCTTTGTCTGTTGGACAGTTTAAGAGTTCCTGTCTAATTCAGGGGTTTATCCATTATTATATCTGATAGCAGACATCACGTTTTCTTCAGCGATATGGCTAAAAAACAAATTCTAATTTTTAATTACACTTGAGCGTGAAATTCTTCAATTTCACTTTTTTGTTTTTTTAATCTATAAATGTAAAATACAACCCATGCCTCCAAGTCTCATTCCTAGCAGTTACTTTAACTGCCCAGGCTTTCAGAAATTTCAGGCGCCACTGCATGCCTGGACTGAATTGGGAAAATTTAATACCATGTAAGATATGCAGATAAAATATGAATTCCAGCCATGTAACAAAAATGCCGTTGACAACATGTATATTATGCAATTATGACTGTCATTTTATTACTGTTATTAATTTATTAGTATAATTGCAATTTTTTTCAATGTCATAATGTGATAATAAAGGACTTGTCATTACTACGTTAACCTCGGAACATCTCTGACCTCAGGGGAGGTAGCTGTACGCTTTCAGTCCAAAATGAGCTGTCAGTTACCACAACGAGATTTTGATGACTACATTATCTTGTAATTAAATGTCTCAACAAACTTCTCCTTTTGATTGACAGGTAGTTAAGACTATCTTTGACCACAGGGCAGTTTCTTTATTTTTCAAGAATAATTTTTCAGCAGTGAAGAAGAAAGACAAGAGTTTAAAAATTAAAGTGTTTTGAACTATATATTAATCTATATTTGGTACTTATAAGACAGTGAAAATTCCACCAAATTGCATTATCCTCTGCCCAAGCTATGGCATTTCAGTGACAACTTTGATTGATTATAGGAGTTTATGCTTTTATTAGCATTTAGGCCTTTAAAGAAATAAATTGTTTTGAAATTACATTTTTTCCCCTTCCACGCTCATTTTTAATTTGTAAGATAGCAACAATGCTCAGAGTCAATACTGATTCCTACCAGGAGATCCCATCAGTAAGGATGTTTTAGGAGATACTCATAAAGGTTTATGTCTGGTGATGTGGACCATGTAGAAGAGCCACAGAACTCAACAGAAACTCAGTTTCATAACAGGTATAAAAGCACAAGCAATATAAATTATCCTCTACCAGAACAACCAACCTCTCATACATGATTTTTTGCCACAGCAGATCCTCAGAGGAACTGAGGCTGGAGGAGCATCAGTGACAAAAAGATCCCAAAAAGATCCCAAGGTGAGAAGTAAGACACGACACATAGCAGCAACCCTGTGTCCTCTCCAAAGGGAAGCTTTTTCTGCAGGAGGGAGGGTGGAACCACCTTTCACTGACAATCCCCCAGGAAAGGACGCACTTGGACGTTGTGAGGAACATCCCTGGCCACCACTGTCACCTACAGCCTCGCCCTCCCATGGATTGTGCATCCAAGCCGGTCCTTCTCTGCCCTGGCAGCTTTTGCTGGAGCTCAGGAGGACAAAGAAGCAAAGTGAGGATTAGAGGTGCCCAGATCAATTTCTCCTCCCTTTTGAATGGGATCCCATCGTCAACCAGCCTAAGTTCAACATGAACAAAGGATGAACGACATCCTTTCCAAACAAATTTTGACATCCAACACATCCTACATCAAATACAATCTCAATAAAACGTGAAGTCCTTTGAAATGCAGGCAACTGTAGCAACAGTGAATTCTGATGGCAATAAAATAAAGCAAGGGCTTTCCACAGCAACGCAAAGGTCACACAGGTTTGGCGCACCTGAGGCACGCCTTCAACGCAGCCAGTAGTGACAAAACTTCTCTCCCATTTGTGCTACAATTAATATCAATTTATTTCCCAGGACACAGCAGCAATTAGTCGCACGTCACTGTCACTTAAACTGTCAGGCCTGTGGTTTAACCTTTCAGGAAGAATCCAGTGAGTCAGAAGTTGACACAACAACACACGGTCACAAGCACAAGGAGAAGGTTGCCCTTATCTGCTGATGCACCCTCTGGTTTCGGTATTTCCCAATTTCCCCCACGACTGCACTGTTGAAATCCAAATCTTATCGAAGACTTACGTTACCAATGTTCAGTTTTTTCATAGATTTCACACTGTGCAATGTTCTCTAAGAGTTCTCAACTCCAAGAGTCACGTACATGTATGGGGAACCAGCTTTCATTCGAAGAAAACGAAAAAAGCAGAAGGCTGAAAGCAAATAAAATCTTAATTTTTATGAAATTTATTCATTTTTAAAAACTGTGTTAATTTATTTGCTGATACCCAATTTTTTTCACCTTCCTTTCTCTCACATTTCCGCATTTCAGCAACACATCTTCCTGCAGACTGTTGGACCCCAAGAGCTTTATTCAGATATTGAGGGCATTTAATAAACAGCACAAGGAAAAGTTGGGATGAAAATCTGAAATGACAAAAATGTTGCCCAGCATGTTGCAGTCATTTATGTGGAATACACTGCCGAGGTTTTATGCTATGCATGTAATTTCTCTGAACTGTTCAAGATAATGACAACGGCTACGCTTAACTGTATTTTGGGTTGAATTTCAGTTGCTATCAGGACAACTGGATTTCCTGAAATGTATTTCATACTTCTAAATTTATATTTAAAGTGATTTACTTTACAAATACCTGTTCTTGCAGAAATGACATTAAATAGCTATGTTTGCACAAGGGAAACTGCTACTTATTGAACATGGCAGTGGCAAATTTTTTGCTGTTAATTACTACTTCCTATGAAAATCAGACAGCAAACAAGTAATGGGGATGTATAGTACTACAGACATTATATTGCTTAATGTTTTGCCTAATTTTGGCCACAAGACTTAGTTGAGTCAGTCTGTACTTGGTCATACATTTACACTACTGATAAATAGATCAGATTTTTCATTTGTAGAAAGAAACAAAGCCTGTTATCAAAATTATACTAAAGAGATCCCAATATAAAGGGGGTTTTTTGTGTACTAAAAATTTTAACATATATACAAACACACATATATATAGCTATATATAAAAAATTAAAACTCTTTATTATACACCAGCTACACGTCAAGAACTTTTATCTGAACCTCTGATTCAGGATATATCAAATGGGCAGACTTTATATGGAAAACGTAACTGTGAAGTAACTGTAAAATAGATCTTCTGAAAGGTAATGTTTTAATTTACATTTTATGTAAGAGTGCTTCACTGTACACATATTCTACAGATCAAACTGAAATTAAAAATACTGAAAATATCTAGGATAACAGAGAATATCTAGGATAAAACCGCCTTAAAAGACACTCTGAAACAATGTTTTTAAGAGTACTTTGATTTTGCAAAAGACAATTTAATGTAGCATTAAATGAAAAGAAATTTTGAAGCCCCTTAAACTTGCAGAGGATGCTGCAGTGCTTGCTTATATAGAAGGCTAAGATGTCAAACCCAGAGCTAGAACACGAGATTCTTTATCCTGCCCCCCGGTGATCTCTAGCTGACCTCTGCAGACCATATTCTCTGGAATACTGCGGGAATATCTGCAAAGCCAAATATCTCAGTTAGCACCCCTGCCCTCCCGAGAGGGCTGGAAGTGCTCTGGAAGAGGGTTACTTCCAGCCTGCAAAATCTTTTGGGAAGGAGAAGATCCAGCACTGCTTACAGCGAGGCATGGTTGTGTTTTGTCCTGAGAGGAAGAGCACGCCAGGGAAATTCTCCTTGGAATTCTGTCACTGCAGCCTCACCGACACCCTCACTGCTGCCTCCAGCCATTGCTACCAATTAGCTCAAAGTTGGTGAAAATTATTTTATCCTAAATGTGTTCCAGTGGAGGGGCGTGCCAGGGGCAGGATTCCACAGAGAAAAGAGTGGGAGTTCTGTTCCCCACTCCAGCTCTGACACACCAAATTCAGGCATTTGGGTTTTTTACACATTTCCACACGTCTGGGAGCAGCGTTTCCTCTCAGTTCCTCCAGACTGTGCCAGTCAACAGGCACAACACCATGAGCTGCCTCTGTCTAGAATATGTTTCCTTCAGTCAGGAAAGTGCAGTAATTCATCAGTGATTTAACCTATAGACATTTGAAGGTTGGAGAGCACCTCAGAGGGGCTGTTGACCTTCAGCAACTGAAAGAATTGAAGCTCCAGCCTTAGTCAATATATATTTATCTTTCTGTTGGGACTATTACAACTGTTCAAGTAATGCTGACCTTGAAACTTCTGCACACGATGCACCAGAATAATGATCCCTGAAGGAAGAGTATAAAAATACCTAAATAGGATATCTAAATCTAAAATGCACATAAAGATAAAAGGCAGCATTTCAAAATGTGAAGTCACTTAAGGTAATATTATTGAGGCTCCTATTAATTATAATTTTAATAATATTGTTAAATACCATAATTACACATTTCTAAATATTTTAATGATAGGATATAATTTATGTCAAAGACCTTGTTTGTTTCATTGTGAAATCTTTGCCTATTTGTAATTAATTTCATGTCTGACTGACAGCCTCGTAAATCGAAATCATCTCCATCTTCTGGAGATGCAGAACAGCAAGAGCACGAAGCCTGAACCCTGGGCCTTGGGCTGTTGCAACTTTGCTGCCGACAGAAGATTACAAGAAATAAAACGGTTGGTTTCATGTAATGTCCCACTTACTTGTGCCCTCAAATTTCACACAGAATTTTCTCTCAAACCTGAGATTCAAACAGCCAGCCAGGACCAATTACATTAATCAAAAATATTATGGTACTGCAGGTACCATAAAATGAACCCTCCCTGGGGCCTCTCTTTTTCTAATACCCAGTACCTGACAGGGGCAGCTGCAAAGTTTTTTCAAGCATATTTTTGGAGATGATTTCTCCAAAGAGAAAGCCAAAACTCTCTCTGGAGGTGGCTGGAGTAAAGATGAGAATCATCAGAAGGAGGCTTTGAGCTCAGAATATACCAACATAGTTTCACATCCAGCCTTAAAACAGCCATACTCCATATGTAAAATTATATGAAAAAATCCAAAAAAGAAAAACACACCCAAAGTCTTTAGCTGGCTGTTTGACTTCTCCTCAGGACATTCCAAAACCAACACAAAAATCCTTCCAATTCAAACTGCAGCTACACACCATCCATCAATGACCCACCTGAGCTATTCACTTTAGGCTTTAACTGAAAGAATTATCATTTAAAAACTCCCAGTAAGGACAGCCTGTTAGATTTCTATACCCACTACTCTGCTCACTCAGGCTCCTCCATTCTCCTTCCTGGAGAGCCCAGGGCATCACCACAACACTCATCAGTGGCAGCAGAGACATCAGTGCTCGAGAACACCCAAACACAATTACCAAGGAATGGTTTGTTTTCTTCCCGGCACGGGGTCATCGCCATGCCCTCCCTTCGGATTGTTCCTCTCACTTCAGAAGACCCAATAACTGCTTGAAGAAAACCATCTCGCTTGCACACCCTCTTAACAAGGAGTAACTTATTTTCAAGTGCAAATGTGACCTGAGTCAGCTACCAAATGCATAAAATAAACATGTCCACATCTTACAAATTATTTTCCAACCTCACCACAGATTTCGTAAGTGTCAGCTTTCTGGCTGCCTGGAATTTTCTATTTTCTAAAAGCCTGAATCAACAGAATAAGCATTATTCTTTCTAACTGACCTGATAAGCTCTTGTTGTTTGAGAGGGAGAAGGAAACTCATGCTCCAAGTCCTCCAATTCAGAACCTGGGGTATTTTTTACATATGCTCCCACCACCTGCAGCTGCCAGGATGCAAAGTGGGTTAAAAAAAGGGCTGTAAAATAGTAGTAGGGTCTTTTTCCAACTTGTGAAAAATACTTTTGGTTGAATTACAAGATGCAGCACAAGCAGTTCTGTAACTGAAGATCACCCACCAAAACCCCACTTGAACGCTGAGGTAGGATGGACACAGGCACTACCACCACAGAGAGCATCTAATGGCAACTACACAAGAGCTTTTCTGTTCAGTGCGTTTTAGGTGGGCTCAGGAGAGCCAGCACCATTTTATTTTGCACGGTACTACCCCAGACGCTGTTGTGTCTCAGATTTATTTACGCATTTCTCACTGGGATACAGGAGTTTGCATGAAAATCTGATCCCTCAAGCAGGTATTGCTTTTCCTACTGCAGCCAATAAAGAGCTACCTTAAAAGAGGAAAAAAAAGGTAAAAACTGCACCTATACCATGCAGTTCAACGTGGTACATGGAGTTTTATCTCATCCATATACTGCATAATAAAATTTACTGTTGTATTAACTCTCTTCCATGATGTCCACTGGATTAAGGCTGCAACAGAAGTGGGCTTTTTTATACAGAAATCTGCTGGGTTTGGAAAAACGAGGCTCAGCGGGGGATACAAGAACTTCAGCTCTTGGTAGCTACTTCAGTATCAAACCTGCCAGTGCACAAGTCACTCCTGTCTGAGGACTGCTTGGTAAAATGAAGCCAGAGAGCTTTGGACACCTTCTGCCCAACAGCATCATCATAAATTCTGCCTCCAGGAGACCGCTCAGCCCTGAAATCCAGAGAAAGGCCCATGCAAGCAGGGCTGCACAGAGGGATAATCCTCCTGGATAGCCTGGGGAGAGCTGCTGCAGAGCCCCTGTTCCCTGGCACAGAATCCCTGCAGGACTGACTCGGCAGGATGCCACCGAGATCAGCAGAGCAGGAGCACAGGGACACCAAACCCGACAGGGTCTGTCCAGCTGCTTCCAAACTCGCACCAGCAGCAGCAGAGCTAACCCAGGGCTGCTGCAGGCAGGCTCTGGACAGGAACCAAGGGAAAGCTCACACTGCACTACAGGCATCACACCATTAAGGACAAATGAAGCTCTTTCTTCCAGGTAAGGAATTGCTGCTGCCCAGACCGCGCTGAGAATTCCCGAGTATCTGTCTTCTCCGAAGAGACAAACATAGTTTCTTGATGCCACCTCAAAAAAATCCAATTAACTTCCTCTAAATCACCCAAAAGTCTCAAAAGACCAGTATTGATTAAGCCAGGACATAAATACTAATTTTTTTCCAAGTGTGGTCTAATTATTGTATATTTTATACATAAGGAAGGTCTCTCAAAATCTGTGAACAACCCCCTTTTTTCATTCAGCCTGCAGAATATCTGAGTTTTGCCCTGTACTTTGTTTTAGCTTGGGTAGCAGCAGAAGACAATAAAGTTTAATGGGTATCATTACCTAATTATTCAAAATTCAAGGTCTCTGGGACATCGGGGCCAAGACAAAAACCTGCTGATTGAAAAGAACAAGTACATAAACAGTTCATTGTAACTGCATTTCCTTTGTTACGTATGATATTAAAACTTGATGCAAAATGTTGACTCGGAAGAGCTAAATATAACCAAAAGATTCCTTATATTAAGCATAACATATTTTAATACTACTCACAGAATGCCCCTAGCCTTGTTAATTTGAAAATGTTATTTTCCCTATATATTTTAAGCCAGTGGTACAGGAAAGTGGGATAGGTGGGACAGGAATTACACCACTTTAATTTCTCGAGGATAACAATTAAAGCTCTGGCAACCCATGTACCATGTTATAGCAAATTTATGAACAAAGGTGACGCTGAAGATTAATCAGCACATACAGGCCTGTCAGACTCCTCTAGCTCCACAACATGAATTTACTATGCAAAAACGGCTACAATTCGTGAAATTTACTGGCTTAGACACAGAATGTTCCTTACTCAGCAAGTCTTCACCAGTATTCAGAGATGTTTCCTTAACCAAACAACGAAGCAGGACAGACTCAGAGCCAGCACAGACCTTGTTAGGATTTACACCCCAAGAATGACTTTCAGATGGTTGCTAAGGGATTCATGAGTTCTGACAGAGCCTGGGACCAGCTCTGGATGGAGGTGCCCACTCCCGGTCCGTCCCCATCCCTGGGCTGGGTCCCACGGACAGCCCTCCCTCCCTCCCTCCCTCCCTCGCAGGCTGTACAGAACACACCCTGACCCCAGTTCTCCCGCAGCACAAGTGCAACACACACGGCTTCCCTCAACACCCTACGTGTAACTCAGAAATCCAAGGAAAAGTCAGAAATCCATGGAAGAGCAGCTTCATCCAAAAAAGGATCACGCAGTTATGTAAGCAGTGGATGGAAAGGGTCCTATTTCCCAGATCTGGCATTTGCCCAACTACTAAGGGCTTCACTTTCCAACCTCAATATTATGTTACTGAAGCTCATTTTTTTAATTGGGGAAGATGGAATATTATCTCTGTTGAACTCCAAATTGCTTTGGAACATAATGTTTTAAACAAACTTCCAACCAACACCGTACAGATGGCACAAAGCCTCTCCACCTTTATTACAACAAATAAAGATGATGTACAGTGTACTGAGGAGTTGTTCAGTGCAGAAATCCCAGGTATCACCTTCCCTGCACGGCACTGAAGGGTGCCTGGAACTCTTTATATGGACGCTGGAGGTTTACTCAGCAGCAACAACACAGAAGTTACAACAACTCACGGTTGTTATGCAAAGTTAATGATGAGGATGCACAATAATCAAACCAGTAATGAGCTGTAAGCTCCCATGTGAAACTGGAAAGTCTTTTTTTCTTAAAAAAAAAACAAAACATTATTTTCTTACTGTATCCCCCACAATGTACAGGAACAGCAGGAAATTTCTAACAAATCTCCTCGGTTTTTCAGTGAAAACAACGACCAGAAGATACCTTAATACTGCACAAAACTCTAGGGAATCCCAATTTGTGGAGTAGAAACAGGCTGTACTACCGCCCCAAGCAATTTCCGTATCTGTTTCAATCACAAAATACTTTGAAAAGAGCCGAAACAGGGTGGACATTTCTCCTCCAAAATACAAATATTCTAAAACCTGGTTTTGTAGGCAGATGAAAAAACCTATTTTCTGTAGGTTGCAGAGGAGAATTAAAAACTCAGTATTATACTGGCACATTGTGGCAGAAAAACCCTTTTATTGGGAAATACTAATTAGCTTTTTCTTGAACTATAATGCCTGGGTTTGGAATACACAATTTGCCTTTACTCAATACAGAAACAGGGCAGAAAACAGTAATTCAGCTAAAAACAGCATTCAGGACATATCTGGAACTGACAACCACAAGTAATAAACCTATAAATTAATAAATTTACTTTATGTTTGCCACAAATCTGGAGACTGTGGTATTCCATTCTTAAACATTTGGGGAAGGAAGAGGAGGGGGAATAAAAAGAAAACACTTGTTTTCAAATGCCCTTTCAGTTCCTCCTAGGGATCACAGGGAATATTAAAGGCACTTGAGTGGCCTGATAGAACCACTTTCCCTCAGTAAAGGGGAGCTCCAGCATGCCAGGGGCACATCCAGAGCTCACAGCACCACAGGTATCTAAGCCAAGAGACACCAGCTCAGAGCAGAACACCCAAATCCTGCAAGAAGGTTACAAAAATTCTGAATCCTAAAAATTCTGTAAAAAAATACAAATTGCTAATGCCCCACACTAGAGAAAAGATCCTTTAGCTCACAAGGACCAGCACCTTCTTTAAGTAATGTAACGTATAAAATAACCAAATACACCACACGTAACATACAGAACAAGCAAAATAAAGTAAGCAGTTTCTTGGGCAT
The DNA here is from genome assembly GCA_013397975.1 of Machaerirhynchus nigripectus. Lineage (NCBI taxonomy): Eukaryota > Metazoa > Chordata > Aves > Passeriformes > Dicruridae > Machaerirhynchus > Machaerirhynchus nigripectus. Next base: position 492,957 of record VZRQ01010638.1, read on the forward strand.
AAATGCATCTAAATTTCGTTAAATGGGGGCACAAAGTCACGGTGAACAGACGCAAGTCTGCTTCTTGAATACACACAAGAAAAACACACACAAACTTTGATAACAGAACAGCAACGTTTGTACTGTGAGAAAGAAGAACAGGAAGGCTTCACTGGTCACTCTTGGGTTTTATCGTATCTGAACTGCCAAAAGCTCAGACAAGTATTTCTTTCAGCTCATCCTCTACTAGTCACTCATTTCTTGAAAATATTAGCAAAGCACAAAGGCTGACAAAGAACAGCAGGAATGATTTTGCCAGAGCCAGCTCTCGGGGATGAGAAAAGGCTTTACCTGTTTGGGTCTTCTGTCCCTGCATTTTTGTTTTGACTTTCTTTTGGTTTTAAATTGCCTCCTTTATTCAAGGAAAACAAAATGTGCAACGTGTAGAACCTTAACACATGAGTTTTTCTCTCTTGCTTAAACGCCACAAACACATCAGCAATGGGCAAATCTGTTCTCAGAACAGAACCTTTCGCTTCCTTCCTCCACCTGGTGTTCAAGATAAAAGCACATTACTGAGAAAGAAGAGCAAGAAAATGAAAAGATGCGGAGATGTTAAAAGTACAGCTCCACATCCTTTGACTCAAGAAAAGTTTCAACTCAGTGATTACCTTAATTCAGAAACAGGAACAGCAGCTGGTGAGCTACCAGGAAAGTTTTCCCCAGTCATTTTGATCTTTTCATAAACAAAGGATCCAAGCAGAACCCTTTGATCCTGCCTGATGTAAAAAACAGGGATGAAATGGTTGGAAGCACTGCAATGTGTCTGCACCTGCCAGCTCCCGGGTTCAGGTCAGTCTTTGCTCCCAGGCAACTGGCAACAGGACAAGGGGAAATAGCCTTAAGTTGTGCCAGGGGAGGTTCAGGTTGGATATCAGGAAGAGATTCTTCACTGGAAGAGAGGTCATGCACTGGAGCGGGCTGCCCAGGAAGTGGTGGAGTCACCATCCCCAAAGTGTTCAAGAAACGTGGATGTGGCACTTCACAGTATGGTTTAGTCACCCAAGGTTGGACTTGATGATCTTGGAAAACTCTTCCAACATTAAAGATTCCATGCCTACATAAAGAAGTTCTCAAGGGAAAACAGCAGCAAAGTGGCTGCTGTTGACCCTGAGAACTACTGCTGCCTTCTGGGCTCTCACCGCAGGGAGAGCGACTGCACTGTCACTTGGCTCAACCAGGGTCAGCAAGCCCCTAGATCAAGCCTAAAAGGCTTCCTGTTTTATAAACAAATACAGAAAACACAATTCCTAAATCCTACAACTCCTTGTAAGACTCTTCTCATGACCTCTGTTTTCTAATCTGAAACTGATACAGAGCTCATAACAGATTAACTTCTTTTGTTCCTGACCACTCCATTTTTTATATACTGTTAGTAAGCCAATATTGCAATGTGTTTTCCTCTCATATTGTTTTTGAAGATATTTCACAAGTGAGATAAGGCTCCTTTAAAAACACTGGCTCTTTAGGTGTTAAACACAAGTAGTAAATCCACTCTGTCAAATTGCCCCATTTATAATATTTAATCTTCCTTCTGTAATCAGGAGAGCTGAAGTACACATTCAGAGTTGCTTTCCTTTGACACAGTTCTCTTATTACTGTCTCTTTTCCTCACATAATGTCCCACAGCAGCTGTGCCATTATGATGATGCTTTCTCTTCTCTCTTTTTCTTTTTTTAAACAGCCTCTCTAGCACAAATAATTAAAACATGTATTTACCTTCCATCGCTTGGCTGAGACTAAGTGCACATTTTGGGGGAAGGGGGGCAGTTGTTTGTTTCTTTTTATTTTATTTCTGAGCAGTGACATATTGATGTTTCGGATAATAAATCATTCCAATTTGTTCATCCCTGCCAACAATGGTTTTAATCTTCATTTACGACTTGCAAAGTCCGTTTTGTTGGAAGCGTTTGATAAAATACTCAATTACCATTTTTTTTTTGCACTGCAGTTCAACTGCTGTGCTGATAAAGGCTCTAGCTCAGAAGATAAACTGCAAATAATTCCTGAAGAACAAATGTCAGAGGCAGTTTACAATGAATGGGATTTTTTTTTTGAGCAGATTATTCTCCCACCAAAGTGACAGGGCAGCTCAATATTTATTTTGTTGAGAATGTCATTTAAATATTGTTTGACACCTGCTCCCTGCAGTCAGCTACTCAGCACAGAGCACTTTCAAGGGGTTTGGAGTGAGGTTCCAGCTCTACTGCAGCTACTAACATATTTCAGGGACTTGATTTAAGAAGTAGAAATGGCAGCTTCAAGACACACTTGGCAATTCTTCCCAGGTAAATAAAGGGAGACACCACCAGAACGCAGGTGCTGCACACACCTGTGTGCTCAGGGACCCAGGCAAATCACAGAGCCAGTGTGTGAGCAAAGGGGGGACCTAAGGAGGAGGATGAAGCTTTCAGCTTGTCCCCGTGCAGCTTCTGTGACATTAAATTAAAAAAATAATTATTTCAGATTACTTTTCATCCTTTCATGTCTAGGAGAGAAGGTATCCCAGGAGTTCTGTGGGATCTTCCCCCATGGATACACTCCAGATGGCTCTGGTGGGTTGCTGGCTGTGGTCAGCTCATCACACATTGCCTCTGCTCCCTCCCCTGCTCCAGTGCGGGGTCCCTCCCACAGGAGACACTCTTCCATGGATTTCTCCAACACGAGTCCTTCCCACAGGCTGCAGTTCCTCACCAGCTGCTGCAGCGTGGATCCCTTCCCATGGGCTGCAGTCCTTCAGAATTCGGCTGCTCCAGCCTGGGTCCCCTGCAGGATCGCAGGTCCTGCCAGGATCCTGCTCCAGCACAGGCTTCCCATGGGGTCACTTCCCTCAGGCTCCTCCAGGGTACCTCCCACTACCAAAACCCAGCCCTGTTCAACAACTGAACTCAACTCACACTGCTGCAATTCCTTAGAGCAGAGCAGGATTTCCCCCTCTCCCAGCTGAGGAGTTACCTCGGTGATGGAGTAATAACCACTGTCAGTCCAAAGCACTTTATCTCAAAAGGATCATTCATACATTATTTTCTCCTGATTCAGTGGCTCTTCCACTCCTTTAAAATCAGAGCACTCTTCCAAAAATGATCTGAAATGTTCTACAAACTGTACAAGTGAAACACCTGTGAAGGTGCTGGGAGGATGGCACAGCACAGCCAGGGATGTACCCAGAACATTCCCAGAGCATGAGCAAAATTCCTAGACCTAGGGCAAAGGTCCCTCCCTGCCTTTCCAAAAAGCAAGTAGCCACGTGCCACTTATCTTAATAAATTAAAGGTATAATTGTTTTTTGTTTCAGGTTTTCAATCTGTTTTCAACTACCCCAGTTTATTTGTTTCAGTTATGATTTATTTTTTTGTGCTAACTCAAGTGTTTGTCGGGAGGGATTCAGGGAACACACTGAAGGTGGAGCCTTCCCCTTTCATCACAAAGGACTTGGAATAAGAGGCATGCAGAATTCACACACAGTACTGCAAGGGAACAGGAACCCAGCAAAATCAGAGATATAATTTATTCAACACTGTCTGAAGTGTATCAAGTCCTTTGAAAGGCCATAATCTGCTAAATTAGGTCAAAGATCTATCTGCACTTCAGAGACCTTTATACTCACAACTGGCAGGAAGGAAAATCATACTAAACCAAAAATATGCCTTAAGTTAGTACATTCATCATACCAAATACATGTGCGTGAGCTTTAGTTATAACCTTTACTGAATTTATAAAATACTTCCTCTAACTACTTTTATATCCACCTATGTATAATAGGCATATCTAAATCAGAGCATGCATTTTCTGAAGTTCTCATCTCCCCTATGAATCCTTTGCTCTTCTCTTCAATAAAAAAAAATTAAAAGTGATGGATAAAAAAAAATTACAATGTTTTTACAGACAAAATAATATTCATTAATCTCCTTTTTAAAACTGTAATAAATAAAGAGAGAGCAACTGCAAATGATCTGACCAGGAGAAGTAGAGATGTAGACTTCTGGAATAGAATAACCAGCATACACTTAAATGAAGCACACATGCACGTGAAGTCCAGAAAGCAATGCTATGACACATGCAGGACCAGAATGGGAAGGTGGTGACGAATCTGGCCTCCAGGGTTAACAGAACTGGGCACAAAGCACAACCTAATGATAACGTGAGTTATTACACAGACAAGACTGAGCATCCAATTCCCCAGCGTGTATGTGCATGTGTACACATGTACATCTGTAAATACATGCTTTACAAACCTATTACTGCTTTTCACCAGCCTCTCAGAAAGTATTGAGATTAATGAATAATTGGGTTTCCAAATCTCTCATTGTTCCTCTTTGCTGCTGTGGCTCAATACAGACATCATTACTTCTCCACCAGTGTAGTGATTCTGTTCGTCATGCCTGAAACAACTACGGCACGGAGATTAAATACAATCTATATCCACATAAATCATTGAATAAATGAATCATGAAATTAATATGTAAATTGTGTGTTTAACCTCTATTTATACAGCACTGTCTGTCACCATGTAGTAAATCTAAAACTAATTGCAAATTCACAACTCTGCAAAAAGAACACCATGGTAAAAGCTTGACATATTTATTAACTAAATGTTGAACTACATTGAGTAAGTAATTAACAGTCATGCCAGAACAGGGAGAGGAAATTATATTTAAGCACAGATGTCACCTGTATGAAATGGCTAAAACTATTTTAGATTAGATTTTGATATTAATCAAAGAATACTCCTATTTAATTTTTGACAGACAAATCTGTTTCCATTTATTCATGATTCCATTAAACACTCCCGTTTTAAACCTGAATGTCATGTCCATTCTCAGTCTGGTACGTTCCTTTTAATATGTCTTTTAAAAGAAAACGTGAAGAAGAAAACAGTAAGGTTAAATGGTAATAAAATCTTCCTACAGTCTAGACAAAGCCTCCTCAAAGGACCAGAAAAATTATTTATATTAGGTTAAATTCCGTTACTTATTTCTTTGATACATAAAGAACTGAACATAAGCCTTACGATACCATCTCTAATTTCACTGGTACGTATTTCCAGTGCTTTCTGATGAACAAAAGGCACCTCCAGTTGCACGATCATGGAAGGTCCCCAGCTGCCTGAACCAACACAGAGATCCTTCCCAAGTCCGACTCGGTTCTAGAATTGCAACGTATTTAAGGCACATAATATCAGAATAGATGCTATATGAGAGCGCCTGCACAAATGTGTTTATAGCTTCCCAACAGGCAGGCAGGTACTGCCACAGAACAAAAGGGAAGGGAGACGTGCTCCCTTCGGGCAGCCGAGACTGATCCCAAGGCCCAGGGTAAGTGATGCTCGTCAGGACTACCCACTGCTGCCAAACACAAACTTCACTGTGGAATTCCTAATATTAACCCTTTCTTCTTAAAATCCTCAGCTGCTGAGACTGAGCTAACACTGTAAGAATCAACAGAAAACAGAAGAAATTAGATCTAGGAAATCAGACTGGCCATATGCCACCCACCCTCTTTGCTTTTTTACCCTCAACAGGTCAATACAGGCACCCTACACGTGCAATTCCCCAGCAGGATGTGAGCACAAGGCAGGTTCATAACAGTGGAAAAATGAATCCTTGCTGAATATTAGAACAGCAAAGTGAAATCGATTATATAATAAATATGTACTTTAAAACACAGCAACTGGCCCACTGGGCAAACCTTCTTTCTTAACAGGTACTATAGATTTGAAAAATATCCTGAGTAAATTCCAGTGGATTCAAATGGAAAATGCACACACACAGCTAGGGAAGCAAGTGTCTGATTCCAGGAAAAAGGGTCAGATCCTGAAACAGCCAAGACTGATGAGAAAACTCACACAATTTTATGCATTTGCTTCCAGGCTTTTAGTAAAGATAAACTCAGAAAAAGCAGATGAATTTTACTTCATATGGAATTTATAGACTTAAGCTGTCCCCTCATGGCAAATCCATCCTGCCCACAGTGCTCCTCACACTGTGCCTGATGAGGCTATACGAGCACTAGGATCCCCATTTCACAACCTGCACATCAGAGCCACAAAGAGATGAGGTGATTTGTCCAAGGTCACAACACGAATCATTTCCAGGGCCAGCAATGAGACCTAAGTTCCTCAACTCCTGGTTCTGGCAACTAGACCATGATGCCTTTAAATGTATTACAGCAAACTATTCCTTGTGTCATCAATCTCAGATCCAGAAGCACTCTAAATCACTCGAGGATTATGACATTTTTATGGGAGGACAACACTTCATTACAGACCTGAGAACTTGGGGGGAAGAGCAGGAAAATCTCCCAAAGCTGCTGAGAAAATCTCAGAAGTTACACTGGAAAACAATTGTCTATAAAGACAAAACATGAAAACTGCTGTTTACTGTTCACTATTTCTTATCCATTTATCCATCTATTTTCTACAATTTTTAGCAGTTTTGGGCACACAGAGAAGAGAAATAACAGCCTGTGCCCCATGTCCTATGGCTAAAAGGAACAGTGGTCAGAGAACAGTGGACAGTACACACACTGCTTACAAACAGAATTTGAACAAACGATGGGATTTTTCCTGAATGATAAATAAATTGCTGCAATCACATACAACTTTCCAAAGTTTTAAAATAAATTAAATAAGACATTCTTGTATTTTCACGGCAGAAAACTTAATTGCATGAAACAGAATAGAGAATACAAAGAGCTGCAGACGAACAACACAGACCAGTCACCAAACTGCAAATCATTCTTACAGGGGGTTCTGACAATTTTTTTACTGAGAGAAAAGTTGCACAAAGCATTACAACACTCAGTACAAAATTAAAAAGCTGTATACTTCAGTGTAGTTATTCCCTGAATAAATGAAAAAAAAAAAAAAACCAAAAAAACCCACACAAGTAGAAAGGTTACTCTCTTCATGGGCTATTCTTCCCCTGTGAAGTGTTTGAACAATATTGTCAAATAAATAAATACAGGAAATTAAAGCAGTAATAAATTGATATATTCCAATGAAGCTCTCCAGAAGCTGTCTGGACATGGTTCTGGGCACCCCGCTTGAGCAGGAGTTTGGATAGGATGAACTCCAGAAGTCCTTTCCAGCATCACCCCTTCCGTGACTCTTTTTTCCATTCCCTATCAATCAATTCATCTGCTGGGTGGCTTTAACTAAATTTTTTCAGTTCACTCTCCCTAAGTTGCAAGTAATTGCCTATATCCCTTTAAAATGAGGCCAGTTACTTTGCTGAAGCATGGCCTCCCCCTCCTGGGATGCTGCCTGATTCGAATGAAATTGTCCTTTATTTCACTATAACCTGAATGCTGCTTCCTCTCTTGGGCAGGTAGAAAGCAGAAGGAAAGATAAACAACAGAGTGCTAATACTGTAACGTCCACTAAGCTTAGCTCGTTCTCCTCTTCTAATGAAAAAAAGAGAAAAATTTCCCCCGTTCCTGAAAAAACAAGCTGACAAACCAAAGGCCACTGCGGACTGTGAGGTTCAGCGTGGAAGCTGCAGACTGTGGATGTGCAGCCCCTAACACAGCCCAGCATCCCTCAGGGCACAGGAGGGATCCACACAGTTACTCACAGTGGAGTCAGAACATACAGATTGTGCAAACAGAAAGGAGAGGTACAATGTAAAGTACGTGAAACAACAAATACAAGTAAGAAAACATCAAGGGAGGAGCAAATGGGATGATCACGAGAATCTGAGATCTTTGGTGAGACAAGCAGCAGTCGATGAAGACGCTGAAGCAGAAGAGATGGTACAGACAGTGCAGGCAGGGCAGAAAACCTTTTAAGTAGTGCAAAAAGAAGAAATAAGAATACAAATCTGCAAACATTTAGCAAGCTGGATAAATGCAGCCAAGGTGAAGGTACAACCATTTTAGCAGAGCCTTCCTGGAGGAACAGCCTCTCTGTTCCCAACTGCACCGACAGCAAGTCACCAACAGCATAGCACAAAGAGCCACATCTAATTCCAGGGAACAGGAATTATCCAGGAAGAGTTGAGCTTCTTGCAAAGACTCAATCGTTGATGCCTTCAGGACAGGCAAGGCCCTTCCCGGAACAGTTTTACTGATCTGAGATCCAAAAGGAACCGGAGCTTTCCCTCACTTGTCTACACCATTCCTTCTGGATCTCTTTTAGAGTCTCTTTTAATCAACTCCATTATTTTGTCTGGCCTAATGTTTCAGATTTACCAGTCGTCTTAAGTGAATTATTGGCCCTATAATACACTAATTTCCATCCCATTTCAATTACTCAAGTCCTTCAAGTTACCAAATTGTCATCTTTATTCCTCTATATATTGACAGTATCTTCTTACATTTGTCATCAGCAAACTGTATTACCACACTGTATCTGGGTGATCATTAAAAATACCAAATAAGATGAGGCACAAAAAAAATCCTTGCAAACTCAATCAAGTAACCTTTCTTGAGTCTGATAATTTCAAATTACATTGAACATGTTTAAGTCGTTTTCCCCATTTTTGCCAACCTGTCCAGGAATTTCCTTTACTACACGCTCTAGAGAAGTCCAGACAGCAGTGGCAGCCTTTCCAACGTCTAGAAAAATCAGTAATCTTAGCAAACACAGCTATTGAGTCAGCTTTGCACAATCGACCCACGGAAGAATCAAAGGACATTGTGTCTAACTATCCACTTTTCTGCTTGGTTTGAATTATAGTTAATAACAAAGCATGTTTCAAGTTCCCCTTTGCAAATTAGGTAAATTATTACCTCTAAATTTTCCATGTTTCCTACTATGAGGTCTATACTGATAAGCTACCTAAACTTAATAAAAGCTCATATAAATTTGCCAAGATAAACTGACTTATGTTCACATATCTGTCCTTACTGGGGCATAAGAAGGACCCACAGTATTTGCTCAGCAGGGCAACCAAACCCTGCAGCAGCTCACCAGGCCTGCTTCCACCTAAGGAAAACACAACCACAGGCAGCGTTTTCAGGACTCCCGAAGCATTCTGAACAAGGGCAGAAGAATTTAAAGTAAACCCTGGAGGGGAGCTCCTTCACACCAGACACGAGATAAAACTAAGCTACCCACAGGACGCAGGAACGGCCGCAAGGGCAGGAGGAGGCGGGGGCAGCACACCTGCACCCACGGCCAGCTTCCACAGGCAGTGCCCGTGTGCCAGGGGCTGATCCTCAAAGTTCTCTGACGCCCAAGCAGACAAGCCAGTCCCAGACAAGCACATGCCCCACTATCGTTTTTTACTGCCCTTCAGACCTCTTTGGAAACCGCTGATCCTAAGCTCCCCTTCTAGGGGCAGGAGGGCCTGGATCACCACACCTCGCTCTGTGCCACAATCCGAAGGCAATGAACAGGAATTACAGAACCAATTAGGCTGGAAAAGACCTCTGAGATCCTCAGGTCTAACCTGTGAGCGATCCCCACCCTGTCACCCAGCCCAGAGCACTCAGTGCCACATCCAGTCTTTCCTTGGACACCTCTAGGGATGGGGACTCCATGAGCTGTCACCACCTTGGATCTCACTTCCCACACAGAAATTTAGAGCAGCCCATCCCTCCAGCACCCAGATTAAAGGCACCAAGAAGGGGAGGGAGGAGAGGCCATAAAGCAGCTTCTTTCTGCCCTGCATAGGGACAAGATTGCCACGGTGCTGTTTTTCAAATCACTAATGGGTCTGATATTGTTTCCACAAGAGATTTACGTTAAAAAGATAACCTTCCTCACTTTTGCTTTTCATTTCTGTCCCTTTCTCTGCCCGACATTTCATTCTGGGAGGGAGAAGGAGCTGCTCATTTCCGCGGCAGCCCAGAACAATCTCAGATTTATAACGTGTGAGGAGCCCATCACGGTGATAGAGCAATCTTTCCAGCAGACATCTCTCCATTACTGGAGCTGATGCCTCCCTGCCCTGGTGCCACTGCTGGACGGATCTGTCAGCCCCAACAGGGGGGCTCCCGGCCCCGCCAGCCCCCCACCCATTTGTCATCTTTATCTCAGCCAGCTCTGCAGCTCCTCTTAAACTCTTCACGTGCAGCTTCACCGCTTTCATTTTTTTTTTTTAAACAAAACGTTTGAATGAAACGGCACATTTCCAACTCTGCATCTTATGTGACTTTATTTTCCGTCTTATTTTATGATGAAGTTATTTTAGTTTTTATGAAAGGAAATAATGGGTAAAGATGAAGGCTTCATTCCAGTGTGCTGACAACATACTGGTGGAGAAATGGTGCAGTTAATAATGTAAACTTGATGTATGTAAGCACAGCTGGTTTGGGAACATCTTTTCAGTAGCACTAATTTATACTTTGCCTTTATTTTGTGTTTTGGTTTATGATTTTGATTAGCCACTAGAATGAGCTCTCTTAATTGCTTTCTGCTAAACTGCTTAAAAGCAAAAAAAAAAAAACAAAACCCAAAAAACAACCCACCCCACCCCTAGAAACTGAAACCATGCAACCTGTTTTACTTTATTACACTTCTACTACATTGGTACACTCAAAAATCAAAACCCAATAATAAGGGTTGTCAGATACCCCCTGGGCTCTGAAGGAACAGGGAAAAGGGAGGGGAAATCCCAAATCCTCGGCAGCATTTGCTCGTTAGCAATTTTAAACCCTGTATCGCATGAACTTTTTACAGTGATCTACTTTAGTTTTTGCATCTTAATTCAAGTTTTGATGTATGAAATACGTATTAGTACCAGTATTAAATGGCTACTCCTTTCATTTCCTGTCTCCCAGCACTCCCTAAATTCATTATGTATTTACTTATCAAAAAAGGCAAACGTAGTGCAGGGAGGGAAAAAAAATAGCAGAAGGGAGTGGGAGATGCCTTAGAGAGTCCTACATTAATACACAGCCTCTTTGCATTCCTGAACAGACACTTTACATCTCATATTTACTTCTTCTGACAAAAACGCTTTAAAACTGTTTTCTATGACTACTTTGAGTTTAAATTTAAATCTCAAACTGCTGTGAAAGGCTTACAGAAGTTTCTGTATTTATCAAAAGTAAAGGAATCGAAGGAGGACACATGCAAGCTGCTCTTGTTAAAATAATTAATGAAGCTTCTGAAAGTAGTACTTTTAATAGAGTACTGAGGCTAACAAAACTGAAACAGTCATTGCAGAATTAGAAACATAATTAAACTAAAACAAAGGTTTCTACCTGCAAACAAAGATTTTCATTAAAATAAACTTGCAACACTGAAAACAGGCTTTTTACCTTTTGAAAGATCTCTTCTCAGCACTTTTCACCCTAGAGATGCCCAACTGGATACCCCTAAATCATCATCAACTGTTCTTTTCCTTAACAAAAAGGATTCATGGCAACACGTTACGCTTCCAAAGTAATTTTCCACAGACAAAACACCACAAACATTTCCAAACACAGGATCTGGAAACATCTCTACTCCTCTGTACCTCAAACTTATATTCTGAAAGTTGGGTTTCCAACACATCAGCTAAGAAAAGGCCACAGCACTTCACGGGAAACGCTCAGCAACTGGAAAATTCACGGCGCCATCACTGCAAACTCCCATTGTCTGGGCAGAAGGGAATTTGTGAATCTGCCCTTTGCTGAAACTCAATGGAAAAACTCTTCCAGCCTCAGCACGGAGAAGGAAGTTAATCACCTGATTTAAAGGCAGGCTGCTCTTTGTATTAGCTCTGAAGTAAAGTGACAGTCATCAGGCTTTTACAGTGACACTGCCATGAACAGTGCTGCAGTCTCAGCTGTTAATGCTTCATCTACCTTTAAAAGCAAATGTAATAACCCAGAAAGATCAATATTATTAGTTTCTTATTCCATGTTAAATTACTGTGAATTTGCTGCATTTTTACAGAATTCATCAGTGGCATTAACCATAGCCCAAAAATGTTAAAGCCAAACAGCGCATCCCTTACTTGGGAGCTATCAGACTCCTGCAAAATGTGCAGAGCAACGGTAAAAAACACACCAGAAAGTTATTCTGGCAAAACTGTTCTGCAAAATCCCACACCAAAACAGCTGAGAAGGCCGAAAGGCTCAGGGCAGTGAGAGCAGAGACCTCTCACCTCAAAGCTGCTGGTTATGAGCAGACGACAGCTGCACCAGAGGCACCGTGAGCAGCTTCAGGGAAGCAGAGACAGCAGCATCCCGGGCTGCTTCTGAACAAAGAACAATTGTACAAGGATCCAAAGTATATGGCAAAAAGGAGAAAGAGGTGGAGGCCCTAATCCCTGCACTATTTGCCTTTTTCCCCCCAAGCATTTCACTTATTTGAAATCAAAGTGCCAGTTGTAAGGTGCCACACCATAGTCTGGTACCACTGACTGGGCTGTGCAGCAATGCCAGGGGCTTGGTAGGTCTGCAGAAAGCTTTTATCCACTTTAATCTCCCTTTTTTTTAAATCCCCCAAGTATGAAATGGCTCCCATCTCCCACCACAAGCTGCTCAGAACATCAGCCATGGCAATGAACACTGGAAGACAACAACCTGGCTCAAACATCCTCCACTTAGGAAAAATCAGGCTGGAAACCCAAGAAACCCAGCTCATGAGCTACTGTTCCGACTTTCAGTACCCCCCAGTATCTGTCACAGCTTCCCAAAGCCATAGTTAAGCCTCTTAAACAAACTCTACAACTTCCTTCTTCCCACAGCCAATTCTTAGAGTACTTCTCACATGTGCTGTGGGAAAAGGACCTTTTTATAAAGTCAAATCTTTTTTAAAGCTAGTGGGGAAAAAATTGTTATATTTTAATATAACAATCTATTTTGCAGCCAACTCAACTAACGTCTGCAAGAAAAACATTTAGTCAGTATTAAAAAGCAGAAAGCACCTTACATTTTGATTAATTTGATACTCCTGTATTATGCATAAAGCCACTCATTCATTTTGCCCTGCAAACTATTCTTATCCAAGAACAGATACGATCAGAGTGAAGCAGTGAAAAATTTTATTAAAGTAAACACAATCCCAGTGGACCATGCTTGTTATGGAAATACACCAGCAGCTGCTAAAAAATGGGCCATTTCACATGGATGTAATAAATATTTTCACGGACACCTATCTACTGTTCTTTCAAAGTTTTAAATGCATAACTATTAAGTTTTTCCCAGTGTCTGCCTAAGCAGATGTCAATCACCTACCACATTTCAGACATTTAAAAAGCATCCCAACAGGAAACAGGAACAGGGTAATAAGGTAGTGAGTGTGTGCAGGCTTCTTCCCAACCGAGCATAAAGCCCATCCCTTGTCATGGAGTCACATTCCAATCCTCCCTATGGATGGCAAAGCATCTGCAAAGAAATACCTTCCACACTGACTTATTAAGGGAACAACTACAAACAAAGCCATGTGCAGCACTAAGTGCTCTGCAACAATAGATGGGCAATGCCAAACAGCAATTTCACAGCAAGCCACGGGGCTGGGGCTAATCCATCTCCTAAATCTGATGGATGAACTTCCTTAACACATGATAAAAATACGAGTGCTGCTAGCGGAAGTTGTGCAGCAGCTTCATGCTTGTGAGATGCTCAGGTTACAAGAAAGATTCCTGCTCATACACCCCAAACTCCTCTTTTGAAGAAGTTCCAAGGCTTGTTGTACCTGCTACTGATAGACCTGGATGGGTCATCCTCGAGCAGTCTTTACCTCTAAGCGAGCAGCTAAAACCAGCTAAACGGAGGGACATCCAGGGGAACCCACCTCAGCTCTCACCTGGTCCCATGTTCCACATCTGCTCTACTTCTGTGGCCCCAAGTTTGACTCGGGAGTTTGATGTTCCTTCAGCAGAAGACATGGCAATGGGTTTGGGGCTGGCTGGCTCTCCACCCAACAGGGATGCACTGGCACACTCTGGAGGTGAGAAATCCCCCTCTGGTGCCACCCATCACAGCAGCCCCACAGGACAACTCTTCCAGCACTGCTGGCAGACCTGGACAGCAAAACCCAGGAGCACAACCCCACAAAGGAACCAGCTACCCAGTGCCAACACCCGCGAGGAGTTAGGAGATCTGTCCCCTACACACCGTCCCCTCGCTCGAGCGAGAAAAAAAGCCTTGATTTTTAGTGCAGGAAGAAAAGTGGGGGAAATGACAGGGACAGTGAGGGACACCACTGGGCTCAGCCCCTCATGGAGACTCAGCTACAAAACCCTGGAGGAGCCGCTGTTCACTAAAAGCCTGAAAACTGACATTCCCAGACTCAGGGCTTTGCTTAACGGAATGACAATAAAACTAGAACTGCTAGTAATTTTTTTTTTTTGTTTGCAAACTAACAAAGTTCTGTACTCTTCACCACCTAAAAAAGGTTTCACATTTTATTAACTCATAATATTCTAAATTATCTTCAACTTCAGTTTATATTCTTATGCTGAAGTTTTAAAATCAAAAAAATGAAAACAAAACAAAAAACCTGCAGACAAATAATATGACATGAACTAAATACGAGCAGACATCCACTCTCACGTCCTGAGCCCAAGGCCTGAGCACGTTAACTTTACATTACATTTACATTAGTTTGTATTAAGTACCTTTTGGGGTTCTAAACATGCTTACAGTGGTGCACACACATATATACGCATGCCCACGCACACACCGTCAAAAATCATCTCATGTTTCCATGAAAATTTCTGACCCTTCTTTACCACTGTTTTTGCAAATACTGCCTTTGTGAAAAATGTATAAGAGTAATGAAATTCCTGGCTGAGGCTTTAATCTCAAGTCACTTCTATAACAGGGGGTGGATCAGAGAGTATAATTTGCTGTTATCGCACTGCTCATCTCCTCTGTTGACAATAGAAATCCTCCTGTTAGTTTTTCTTAGACAAACGTGACCCCAACCTGATATGACACTTTATTTTTTCAGCTGTGTAACAACAGTCTTAAACCAGGTGCTTTCTAAGCTGCATTATCCCGTTTTGGGAAACCCTGGTGCTGCTTCAGTAAGGTAACACATTAAAAAAATGTCATTTTTTGCCTATATTCGTAGGCTTATAAATTAAATTCTGTACACTAACTTCTTGACATCTCCACATCTTGCCATTAACAAAAATATTTGACTACTTCATGTTTTTAACGTTCTTAATTAAAATTAAGTATGGACTGGCAGGCTTTTAAGGAAATACCAGTAACATTCCAGGATAAATTGAAAGCATTAATGTATTTAAAACATTTGTTTTCCTTTTGCAAATAACTGATCATTAGTTTTTTGTGGAGGTTTTTGGTAGGGAGTATCTGTTTTCTGTTGCTTTTATGTCTGCATATTCATCAGTCTAAAACAATTTTAGACCCCAGCCTCTTTGGTATTGTGTTTTAGTACTTGCTGGCACTAGAATTTTGCACCATAGCCCTCGATTTATAGCCCTCATTTAGCCATCATGCTATTCAAACCCCTGACTTTAAATATCCGCCACACAGATATGAGTAACAAAAAGAGACAGAGTATAGCTATTGTGCCTTCAAAGAAAAGCAATAAACCATTCTGCTTGCTCTCCTTCATGTTCTTTAATTCATTTCATTTCATTTTAACTACCCAGAACAATTTCACCAGCCATTAGCCTGGAATGAAACCTTACAAAGGCTGATTGTTGTTATAAAGATGGGTCCCAGCACTCCCTCCCGCTCCTTTTCATAAGTTTTAGGACAAATAGGCTACTTCATAGCCACAGCTTTGTTTTTTAAAAAGAGAATTCTTGCGAAGCAAAGGACAGACAAACTGCTTCACATCCCCATTCAAAAGACTCCAAAACAGCATCCCCAGTGAGCTGGGCTGGCTCGGAGCCCCGAGCCCGGCCCGTGAGGAGGGAAGGGACAACAAAGGATGGATCTCGCGGGCGATTCTGGGCACGAGGTGCACCACGGCCCGCCCGACACGGCCCACAAACACCGATGTGCTGCCCTCAAACCTTTACCAAAGGCTGGGGGGAAGCACCGAATGCTCAACTCCACCACAGCCAACTCTAAACATGGGGGGAAAAAAAAACCGAAAAAACCTGAAAAAACCACACCACTTACATGAGCACATTTTTATATTTTTGCAGAAATAAGCCTTCATGAGTGTCATTTCTGACAGCCTACGCCAAGAAAAAGCTGCACATTTTTGTCTCACTGCATCCATGTTTGGAAAACAATCTTCACGAGAAAAAAAATACACATTCTATTTTTTCCAATTTGTAAAGAGCTGCACACCTTACATTTAGCATCTTCATAGAAAGCTGCAAAGAAAGATACTCATTCTAAAAAAGTGCTCAAGCGTTGGATTCTGCTTTTTTTCTAACAAGCTGGTGGCATTTCCCCAGCCCTGGACAGTCTCTCTGCTCAACATGAAGGCCCCGAGCCCGTAACAGCTCTGCCCCAATTTAGAACGTATGTATATGTAGCAACATCCCCACAAAACGTTCACAACCCTGTCCAATTCCGATGTATTTTTGATCCTTCCCAACAAACAGATCAGAGAGATCTTTTCCAACAAAGTGTCAACAAACTGTCTGTGCAGACAACTCCCTCCTCAGTTTGTGTATTATGTGGTTTGTATTATTTTTATTCCTCGTTAAGTGTCACACTTGTCAAAAGAGTGAACGCCACTTTTCCATAGTAACACGGTTTTGTGATGGAAGTTGTGAAACCTTCAAGACTTACAGATATTTCCACAAATATCCAGTATCTGCTCAAACATTAACACTGCGAGCTCGGAAAGCGAAGGAATGGATTTCTGTGTTTTCTCTTCCACCAAGGTATCAAAACCACTCCTGAAATTTGGGCATTTTTTTTCCTCTTCCAAGAAAAGACAAAGACTAACTAATCAACTGGTATTTCTTTCATTACGCCACAGGGAAAGAAATGACTTAAAAGTAATTCAAAGTAATGATAGAAGCCAAAAATTACTTTTTATGTAGTGACAAAAAACTTGGAACATGAGATTATGTTGAGTGTGAGAGTGTCTATAAACAGAGCTGCTTTATCCCATCTGAGCTGTTATTGGTGATGCCAATAATCTGAGTTTGAAGATGAACTCTGCAAAGCTGCATGTTTTACTACTCACTTCCAAATTATGTAAATGAACACCATATTATACTATATCTTGCTGGAGGTATGCTTGGTAAAATAGCCTGATAAATAAATCCTATTACAATTATAATTCATTTTCATATGACAGATCTATAAAAATCTATAAATACAAACTTCACAGGGAGAAACACCAGATCAGAATGGCAAACGCACAGGCACCCGGCACCTTCTAGAATGTTCATTTATGTCCCCTCAACACTAAGTTACTGCCACTAAGGCATGGCTTTTCTTTTTGTTTTAAATACAGACACTGGAAGGGATAAGTGATCTCACACAGCTTCTAACAACATCAATTATCAATACAAACACCAAGAAAAAACACCAACTGCAGGTCTGCATCTCTGTGGAACGCACGGGGCTCTGCAGTATTTAAAAACAGAGGTCCCATGAGAGGAGAACTTGAGCAGGACTTCAGGTCAAGAAAATACCTTCAACAGAAACAAGAAAGGACCTCCAGCCTGAGTGCAGAACCAATCTAATTTTATTAACTGTGCAAATAAAAATATTTGGGAATTTCTACGAAACAACTACCTACAAAGCAATAAAACACCACGGGACGTCAGGTACTGCTGGAAAGCAAGCAGCATTCCTGCACCCTTTTCCAATTACACCACTCTCAGAAGTCACCAGAAATCTTGACAGAAACAGAAGAGACAAGTTTTCCTCTATTATAAAACTCTGCCGACATGAGACATACTTGCTCTGTTCTACACAACTGTGGCTTTGGTAAGACACCAGTAACTTCAGAGCCAGTCCAGAACCAGCTTCATGTGACAGGACAGCTCAGCCCTTTTGGAGCACGTGGCACCACACTAAATTAGAATGTTTGTGCCTTATTACATTGTCATCTGGTCAAAAAGTTAACACTGCAAGATTAATTACGACTCTTTAAAGGAAGTACTGCTATACACATCTTCAAATGAACACTTAATCCTTTCCCTGACATTTATTTAGATGTGGACTTTTCACCTTTGTGCCACCCTGCTCTGTAGGACATCATTTGCTATCTCAATTAAGCTGCATCAGTACTTTTCATTCCAACTACCTAAACTCTCACCACTCTCAACAGGAGAAAATACAATTTCCTTCCAGCTTCGCAGTTTTCATACAACTGCTGAGAACTGTTAAATTGAAATAGTGCTCTATCCCACAGGATGAAAGGATGGCCAGGAATAACTCTGCCCTGGAACAGACTGGCTGTTTACATTTCAGCAGCACTGTGCAACCTGCCAGGTAACAACAGTTACACACCTTTTAACATCTCCAGCCTCAACACACCTGACATGTCTTAATTCCTGTCCTGAGGCTTCTGCATTAATGAGGACAGAGGCAGTAACTCATTCCACTGGCTGCACGCAAGTGCTGAGGCACAGACAGCTCCGTGATCCACCTTGCTCCGAGCAAAACCTCGGTGTTTGTGAGCTAAACATTCCTGAAGTGCAAAACCTTTTACATCTCTGGACTGCTCTGAGGAGGTATTTATGTATATACGCACATGTACGCGATTGCATACGAACACTAGAAAAATCATCTCACAAAATACAACGTTATACACACTCAAACCAAACAGCAAACAAAACATTTTGAAAAAAACAATTATAGTTCATAATAGAGCCTTGATGTCTATTTACAGAGTGTCCTGAAGCGAGGTACTGCTGTACAGAGACATTCATGTTCCAAACAACTTCGATCATCTGCCTCTCAGGCCCTCTGCTGCATCTGCTGCATGCTGCACGTCGCCATGCAACGACAGCAGAGGCAATTCAGCAGCTAAGTGTGGGCACTGCTGCACGTCCCTGTGCAGCCCAGAAACACAGCACTCACTGCATGCCTCTGCATCTCTACAGCTCCAGATGCACAGGTGCAGCGTCCCTTTCTGGAGCCCAGAGCAGCACGGGTAGCTCAGGGCTGCCACGAGATCCCAGTGCCAAGCAGCAGCGCGGGGGCATCTCGGCGTCACACCAGCACACACAGGAATTAAAACACAGCGCTCCTTACACAGCCACTCCAGCTCACACCCAAGGCTGCACTGCCCTCTCCAAAGACAGCTCCCTGTAGCGGGCTGGAATTCACAAGTTTCACTCCTTCCTGACGGCATCAGTAAATCCAGACAATGAAGCTGGAGGCATTAAACACTAATCACAAAGTGGCCACGCAGGGATGAAAGGGGAGTTAAGGCACCAACTCCCTCACACCAACAGCTTGGAATCACAGGATACACAGAGTAAAATGGCTTTCACAGAAGGGCATGAAATTAGGAAAAATCACAGCCAATTTATAATGCAAACTTTGTACCAGAAATTATTTTCACGCATGTAACCATCGCAGAACCTTCCCACAAGAGCAGGAAGCAATTCAGCAGCAGACTGTAACCTTAAAATAAGAACTACATTAATTATCCATGAGGGAGAAAAAAAAGTAAACCCTGCTCTAAACAAGCAGAGTTCCTATACAACAGCTTATTTGTCCCTTCCATCCTTGCTACTTGCAGTGACAAAAAACACAGATTGGCACTTGGGAAAGCAGCAATAAGGAACGTTGTCTTCTGGAGCATTGTTTCCAAGTTCAGCCCAGTACCACAGAAGCTATAAAAACTTCCAAGTCTGTTAATTCTGTTATATTTATTGTGCATTTTAAGATGCTACGTAAGAAGTGATTTTAAAAAAACCCAATTTTATAAATAGCATTGCAATTGCTCTGAATTGTGGCCTGCAGCCATCTCCTGCTGTAATCAATGACAAAAATCAAGCGACCTCAGCAGCTGCAGGTCACCTACCAGACCAAAATTTGGGCTGGCAACTATTGTACAAAAATACCCAAACCCTTGCTGGAAACTCACTCAATCGATCTCTCTTCACTTTATTTGTATCAGGGAAGTCCCACATAATATTCTGAACTGAATCCCACAAAAAAGGTGGAGACAGATTTTTGTTGCTACTTAAGCAAATACTCATCTTCATGGGTGAAATACACTTAACTGGTTTAAAAAACACATTGGTTTTACCAAGAAAGACCTAAAAACTGTAAATCTGTAAAACAGAACACTTTTTAATACTCCTATTAACTGCAGTTTGCTTAACTGCAATATTTAAGTAATGAGTAGATCTGAAATTGTCAGATGCATTTAACTGAAATACTATCCCTAGAGCTAAACACCGAGTGTTTATAATAATATATATGTTACTCATCATTAGCTAACTGCTCCCTTTCCATGGAAAATCCCACAGAAAAAGCAAGGGAACAGAACAGCACTATGGGGTGGGGGGAAAGGGGAGATGTTTGCTTCAAAGGGGTTTTGGTGGGTTTGGTTTGGGTTTTGTCATGCTGCATTTCATCAAATGATTTTTGTTCTCTTCCCTAATATCTCCAGAACTTATTTCTTCATGTGAAAAATGAAGGAACATTCTTCTCTTCTTTTTTCCTAATTCTTCTCACCCTTCTTCCATGTCCAAAATCATAGATACATTCATCAAGACATCATCTACAAAATGCTGAGTCCAAATGAATTCCTGCTTTGTTAAAAAAAACTTAATTAAGAGCAAACAGTATCTACAAACTGGAAAACACCCACAGTACCTGCACGCAGTTCAGACAGAAAGCACTTTGATTTATCCTGATGTTAATTTGCAAGTGCAGCACAGAACTAAGACCATAAGCACAGAAGCCAGAAGTAAAATTCCAATTGTATGTAGAGATCAAAAAAAAAACCCTGCATTCTGTGGGAGAAAATGAAGTAAGGTAAGTGTATAAAAATAACAGGTATGTCAATAACATTTGCCTAACAAAAGAGTATATCCTGATGAACACAACTTCAAGCAAATGGCTGCTTAAAATAATTAAGACAATATGTTTACTAAAAAAATAATAAACCCAAGCAGACAGATAAACAAACAAAAAGCCTTTTAATATTTTATATTTTTTCCCCTTGGTGGTCTGTAAGGAAAGTCAGAACAGTAGAATTCATACACGCAGGGTAAGATCTGCAGCTGAAAAGCTGAACAACCCAGCAATATAGACTTGGTTAATCTGACTTTTTGTTACTTGCTTTAAGATCTCTACCACAAAGTTCTGCTCAACATATTTTTGCTAGCAACAGTCTGCACCAGAATTAGTGTCTCTCAAGTAGCAAGTGTAGCATACACAACAGTCTCAACGAGAGAGGCAATTAACAACTGCTGCAAAAAATAATTATATTTAAAGATGGTTTGAAAGACAATACTCTATCTAAAATGACCTCGCTGTATTCACAGCACTGATAAAACAGTTTTCCTTTAAAAAATGCCGCTTTTTTTATTCATCAAAAGAGAAAAGCCCCAAGGTCACCTGTCAATAACAGAACAAACCCTCAGTAAATCACAGTGCTTCACAAATAAATTCCTCATCAGTAATTAAAACCAGGCCTCTCTGGCCCTGTGTTATCAGCTCATCAAATTCATTGCTCATCTAGAATAACAGATCCACATCTGCAGTCATTACAGCATGCCAGATAAATCAATCCTCTCAATGATGCTTTGAGCCATCTCTGCTCCCTTTTAACCAGCCCGATATTTATTTCCCCCTGACACTTCTGACATTCTATTTACTGTAGGCAAATGGAACTCATACGGCACCTTGTAATGGCTTTACCAAACCCCATTGTGGGGCATATCTTCCAAGACTGATGGGCGCAATAAACAAGGTTTTATGGTGTAAGTGTGAGCTTCCAACTTCTTTTTTTCCAGGAATTTGACTTCTGCAGTGAAGATGGTTTATTACATTTGATTGCAGGTGGAAAAAGCTATATCCACTTTGAGACCTGTCAGCTAAAAGCAAGCAGAAAACTTTTGAAATAATATCATTTTTGTAATTTTATTTTCTCATTGATAACAATACAGAATAAAGCATCTCCCTGTCAGGACTTGGAAAGCAAGGCCATAATTTATCATTCCACCTCCGCCCTCCCTCCCACCAAATCAAACACAGGTCTCCCCTGTAAACTTCCAAAAGGTGCAACAGCAATATATAATCTCCACATACATACAAAGTCCATCCCAAGCCCTCCCCAGCTTTGTTGTTTACATTCAAATCTGAGGTACGTGTGGGTAAGTAGGTACACACACAGGGACAGATGAGGTCAAACGTTTTGGGTCATCTAAGCCCAGCAAAAATCCCAGGTTTCTTAAATTTACTGCACAAACCAAAACTTCTCACTGTTTGGTGCATTCTCCAGTAACAAGCATCAGACTGCTGGGTTCAAAATGGGAACATAAATTGTTTCCTTGAGAATGAAACAAACAGCACAAGAACTACTTCTCAGCATAAATTCTGACTGTTTGTACACTATCACAGCTGCTCTATTTAAGGAAATTGAGTGAAAATCTGTTCAAATGAAAAGTAAAAGCATTCCTAGAATCGGAAAGCCTCCCAGAATATAACATGTGTTAGCAGCTCTGAGGAGTTCAGCAATTTCCAGGACTCAGGCAGATCCCCCTCCTCCGCGGGGGTGGTGTGCTTCCACGTACACACGGACGTGCATCCAGGAGACGCCTAAAAGCATATGCCATCCATCCAGGAGCCCAGCTTTTGCCCTAGAAATCCGGGCTTTCCGTGCTTCAGGGAACGCCACTGTGAATAACCTGACCAGGGAAGCAGCAAGGGGAGGCAGCCCAGCTCCCCAGGCGCGGCCCACCCCGAGCCGAGGCCCTGCAGCGGGACGCGCCGCCCCGCGCCATGCGGCCCCGGGAGCGAGCGGGGCTCCGCATCCCGCCGCTCCTTGTGCACGGCTCAAAACTGACCTGCATTCAGTTACTGCCACAGTGTTAGTGGGCCCCTCCTTTAGCATGTATTAAAATTTTGTTTCTGCGTGTCAGCGGTGCCTCGCTCGCAGCGACGTGAAAATGCTGGTAAAAAAAGTCCTTTTTTGGAACAAAAATAACGCCCAAGCCTATAGGAGGCTATGAATTCTCAGATCCTCCTTCCAACACTGATTCAAAAATGACAGGATATAGTCTTTTCCTTAATGAAAAATCTATATTTATCACTCTATTGTTCTTGTGTACTGATCCTACTGCTCTCTGAGGCCAAAGTTTGAATATATTGGATTTTGAAATAATAGCCCAAGGCTCCGAGATGCTGGGTCATGATACATAAATGATGAGAGGGTTGTTCCCTAGTTCTCTGCTTCTTGCCACAAAAACAAAATACAAATTCCAGGATGAAAATCTTCAGAAGTCTACATTATCTGCAAAGTGCAAATTATATGGGATATTCACAGAACTATAAATGATAAAACCAGACTGCACTGAGAAAGATGATCTGCCTGTTCTAGGAATAAACCAGTAATTTGTTGCTGTAGTGTCATAAAGTCAAGTCCTATTTTTACATAACCATAGATCTGACAAGCTCAACCTGTTTGGATTTTTTAATCTTAATTCCAATTGAGTTTGAACATAAATATTTGAAGAGATAAATTAATTTAGGACAAAGATCCAGAGACTGAATTTATCAATCTTTTATACTTCCCACTTTGATTCTTAAGTGTAACAGGGGTTGAAAAAGAAGAAACTCCCAGCTATAGACTGTTGGTACTAGGAGAATAAAGAGATAAAAAGCCTCCTTTTTTTTCCTTTAGCAAAATTTAAGGCTGTTGTTATGATGGAAACATAAAGAGGACAATCTGGAAAGTATTTTTCACCTTCGTCCCATAATAAAATAGAGTTACTACTACAGAGTTCTGTAAAGCTGCAGCCTCTACGCTGCTGTATTTTCAGGGTATGAGGAAGAATGGCCTCTCTAGATTTTGCTTCTCAGACGTCTCCAACTTTCCTTGGACTGTGAGTGACTCTGGCTGAAGTTTTCCAAACCACTGAAATACTCATCTTGTCCCGGTAACCAAGAGAATTGCAGGGGTCCTGGGGATATCTCTGCTCTTCATGCTTTTTTCACCCGAAAGTCAAGATCTGGGATTCATGAACTAGTGGAGCAGTTTAACATCCAGTCCCCAGGGAGAATTAACACCCTGGGGAATTCCTGAGATTACCACAACACTAAGTGCCATAGAAATGCAAATAAAACTCAGTTATGATTATTGAAGATTCTTTTCCAGAATTTAGTTTGAGAGTTACACATATACAGTAAAAATAGAATGCAGATATAGAAAAATAGAATCAAAAAAGAGTAATTCCTCACGCAAAAATCCGTACCACATTGTTTTGTCCACGCATAAAACATTTCTGGGAATTTTTACCTGTCAAAAAATGCTTTCATTTCCAGAATCAAATGCAACCTCAGTTCTGCAACCCTTACACGAAGATACATGAGTCTCATTCCATAGCATCAAGTGAGATCAATTCAAGGAAAACCAAACCGATTCCTCCTGCCAGGCACAGACCTGTGTCCAAGGGCTCCAACCACGAATGGAACCTGACCAGCTGTGGAACAACCCAAGGCTCTTCAGTCTACAGAAACAATTCCCACAGTCTTCTGGGGCAGCTGCTGTACTCAAAGGAATTCTGGAATGTATTCTTTTCATATTACCTATACTCATGACTTACTCTCTCCAACTGTCTTCAGGAAAAAAAATTATAAGAAATTTATTTAAAATGTCCTGTAGGGCAAGGCTCTTCCCTTTACAGTTTGTATTTTGCCACATGACAACTTACTCCATTCCTGAAAATTCATTTTTAACACCTAAACTGGGATCTGAGCAGCCTTCCAGCCCAAAATAATTGCACTATGGAATACATACCTTACTTTCCTAGATTATTACATGTGTATTACATATTATGCATTCACACACAGAGTGATTGTTTGGTTTGGTCTTTTTAATTAACTTTAATTGCTTACCCAAGGTGAATATATTATGCCATCAAGTAAGAATTTTTCAGTGTTGGGAGGTTAAAATAAAAAAACAAGATCAGATGGTCAATGCTCTGAATACCTCTGCTCCCATTCCTTCACTTCTCCCCTGACAGTTTCCAAGATGAAAGTGCCACTTGTCTACAGAGTCACATACCACTGCCTTCTGTCTGTCCCACAGACTCTTCCACGTAACCTCCAACAATCCCTTGTTAGGAATCATGCTGCTCCATGCTAAGAAATGCTAGAACAGGTAACGTATATCCTTGCTAGCTACTCAGATATGCAATTTTACAAGCAGGCTGCCTGTACAGGTTTAGAGACACGAGTCTGGTCTCAAAGGTAAAGAGACAAGATCCAGTTGTGGTACATCTAATATTAGTACCTTCTGAGTAGAGGTAACTACATGAAGAGCCCTCAGGCAATCTGTTTATATTTAAATGGATCCAGAATTTATGTGCCCCATTGCTATTTCACCCTATTTGCTGGAAGAGGGTTGAAGCTTAGCAGCCAAGTGAAGACACGTGTACCAGCACGCTTCATAAAGGGGGATGAAGTTTAGGCACCCTTACCAGCCCCAAACTACTACTCTGTCCACTGCCAAAATCAGACAGTAACATCCTGAGATATTAATAACAACACTAAATATCTTCTGCACATACAGAAGCAGACCAACTGCAAAACTGGCCAAAGAATCCACTTGAAAAATACAAGATTAGCCCTTCCCCAGTCCTGCTTCCCATGATACCTGGCTGACAAGGGTTTGTCAACACCAGAGACTGCAGAAACCAGAACAATTCCTAAAAAAGCATTAACCCACGTATCTGTACAGCCCTGAAATCCTAACTTCACCTTCTTATGCACCACTAATTATTTTAATGACTGCTTAATTCTCCTGACTCTTCAAACATGCAGAATGCGAATACGATCAAGAGCGATTACCTTGGCAGAATGTACACTCCAAGGGTAACCTATGTGCAGCCTCCAGAGTTTAAAGGGGGATGTGCATCCTCCCAGTATTTCCACTGGTTTTTCCACACGCTTTCCCACAACACTTTCATACAGGGGCAGTTTGAAAACCATTGCATATTCCAGCTTGAACAACACTGAGTCACGGACAGCTAATCACAGGACCATGAAGAAAGCTGACCTCTCTAACGTTTGTGAGTCATCAAAAGCACAAGCTCAGCAATTTCTGAAAAACCAAGATCAAAGATTATAACTTGTAAGAAACTGCAGAGCTACGGGAATATATTAAACTAACCACACAAATATGCTCAATGTGCCATTTCATGCTTATGCACTATTAGGCTCTGAAAAAGAGATGGAGCAGTGGGCACCCCACTGCTGTGGAAAGCAGAGACTATTGCTTTCTCTGTTTATCAAACTGGAGTTTCGACCATATGGGTGAAGAAAGATCTTCACATTATTCTTGGGAAGTCAAGGAAACTTGACCAACACGGCTTTATTCCATATTACCCATAATTCCAGAAACTGTGCATCATATAATGTACACTGACAGTCTGGAGCCTTGAATATTTAAATGTTTCTCAGTATTTGCCAAAACCTCAGCCCAACGACAGGATTATGTGTTTCTTCAAAAATATTCAATTACCCCAACCCACAGTAAGACCACAGAAAGGAATTCATTTGGATTTCTAGACTAAATTAAATTGAAATTAGCAGACAAATCAATAGCTATGACCATTCTCTTCAAGAACTCTCATTGCTCCTAAATGTCAGAGTTGGCCTAGACAATACCACTGATACAGGAATTTGCTTTAAGATCAAGCTAGAGGAATGGCATAAGAGTTTAGTGTTCTGTGCAGGAATTGTTTTAATATTTAAGTTGATTAATACTGAAATAGCCTTTACCTTGAATGATTGTAAGAGAAATAAAAGTCACAACAAAAGAAGAAGGAAAGAAGTAGTAGGTATTAACTTTCCTGCTGTTTACTTGGGTATAATCCTTTCTTCATAAAGTACAAGACCAGTAAGGTATGAGAGTAATTGAAACACTCCTCTCCACTTGTCTCACTGTGCCCTGCATGGGCACTAATCAGAGAGGTCAAGATTGGCTTAAATTCTCTCACACTTAAAAGATGTCACAATTTGACTGAGTTAAGAAAGGCTACTGGATATTTTAGCAGCCACCATTTATCTCAGCACAGAGAGCTGGTCACTCCATGTAAGCCCAGCACTCCAACCACCCAGAGGAGGAACCCATGGGAGTAAACTTAAATGACTTAATACTTTCTGAACACCAAGAAAAATAATGAGATGGCTCCTCTACTGTACCTATTAACCGTGAAGTCTTAGAAGAGTTCTTTCCTGTTCAACTCCTTGCAAGACCAACCTAATTCATAAAACAATTCACCATCTATCATCTGTTGTCACATATCATTACTCAGTGCAAACTGCCCAGTGGAGAGATAAGGAAAACATCTGAATGAGCAGCTGGGTAAGATAAAGCCCTGAGCATGTGCAGACACAGAAAAGAAAATGATCTCCAAGTCCTTACTGCAGATTACCTTCTTCCAATCTGCCTCTGCCTAAGAGCTGGGAAATGCAGGCTACGGATTACAAGAATTTTTAGCTTCCTTGTTGATGCTAAAACCATCTACAAACGGTCTCTCAGCAGGTGCCATCTCAGACATCCTGACCTCAGTACCACTGCCCTACAGACTGAAACACCTCGGCCAAAAGCCACGAGGCTTAGGAAATTCAGCCATGTGAAGAATGGCAGCTGGATGCTGTCTCTCTATTGACTTATCACACACTATCAGCCTAAGTACAAAGCCTCTATTTTTATCTCTTCTTGTGCTATCTGGATCCAGGCAATCTAAAAGAAACAAAGGAAAGTGGTCTAGGATTGTTTGCTCCTTAATTATCATACATCTACCCAAAGAAGAACAGTTCTGCTCATGCTGCCCTCACTCCAATTCAAATCCCTGATGGATCCCAGAACTTTTCAATCCAATGAGAAATCTATGTTCTAAGTCTCCTATGATTCTTAAAAAATATATTTAGACCCCGTGTACCATAATTACTTACACAAATATTCCAGCACAAATACTTTGTGCAAGACCTCTTCAACAAAGGTGGTCTCGTATTCCCTTTTGAGAAGAATTTGGGGGGATAATGATGAAAATACACACAAAGATAGATGTGAACTGATTTAATTCAACCCCATTGCTGGAAGGTACAGAAAGAAATGCAGCCTCCCCATCCATGGAGTGTTTATGAAAACATTCCACCAGCAATTTACGTCTGTGTCAGACACATGGAAGCGGTGTCAGAACTTGCATGCTTTATGTTGAACCATCCAAGAACAGCAGAGAAAAGCCAGATTATCTGCCCCAGTCAGCATTTTAGTTTTTCAAAATTCATTTGTGTGAGGTTATTTGTCCTTCTTAAATCCCTGTGACATCCACCTAAGCACTAACAAAGAGATTATTTTGACATCGTTGCTTTTGGCTTCTCTTGGGGGATACTTACCTTTGTACAAGTGTTTCACACCTTCCTGGGGAAGCTGAGCTCCTCAGATCGTATCAGTAAAGCTGTGTCTGACAGACACTGGGGCACAAGCCTGACACACAGGCAGGGAAGCTGAGGCTCCTTAATGAATGAGGCAGATGTTGGAAGATGTGTGAGTGAGTGTGGAAGGTACTGGTTACCTACGTATAGCATCCTATGAATCCACATATTCTCAGGCATGAATACTCTCACACATTTATAAACAAATTAATCCATTCTCATAGAGGAATACCTGAAATTTCAGTTAAGTCTCTAGAATATTCTTATTTTATTGGTTAACTGCACTTTAATCACATATAGAAAGTACAGAAATAATTGAGTAAAGGGAAAACAAGAACCAATATATTACCAAGCTCTCAGGGCTATCACCTGGTATGAGCTGGTTTGCTGTACCTTTATCAGGAGTAGTAACACACTGATAGTTTAGACCCAATGGGGGAATGTGCCTTAAGCAGGAGGATCTGCTTATGAAGGCCTGACTTACAAAAAATAGAATTTGCTCATGGAGTAGGAAAAAGAAACACAGAAAACTGGGCTGTAAGCTCCTGAAGAGGTCAAGGCATGATTATTTCACATAAATACGCTTAAAATATAAATTTATGATTGCCTAAATATCTACATTTCAAGGCTTTCACTCAAAGGGAAACTCCACCAACTAGGCACAGGACACTGAAGAGATGAGCACCCTCTTTACACAGACACTTGCATTTTTTTTATTGAAAGGCAAAGCTGTTAGGTTTTTTATCCAGCAGTTAAGTATTCAAAAAAGAGAGACTGAGATATGTGAAGTATTTAACAGGCTCAGGATGTCTACCAGTGCAATGACAAGCACTCTGATAAAAAACAAACTACAAATAAACATATTCTGTCTTTCAAACCATTCTATTACTGAAGCCAAATGCAGAGACACTTGCACTCATTGTTTATGAGAAGAAAAAGTACTAAGTTAATAACAACAATAACAATATAGAATTTAAAGTTAATATGGAAAATTATGGGTAAAGATCAGACAGAAGAATTATCCTCTTATGAAAAACAGCACTAAAACAGGACTAGAAATAGCACAGCAAGCTTTTATTATTGCTTTCTGAACACATACACAAATTTATCTTGTACCACTATAGTACTTCCAGCAGTTTCATTGTCAGGTCCCATTTTCTGCTTCCTCCGTTCTCCCCTTCTCCTGATTCAAAACCATCCCTTTAACACATCATTCCTAATTAGATGATTAGTGCTTGGAAGGGCAGGAGATAAGTCATTTGCATAATTTAATCATAAAAAGAAGTTAAAGATACAGATTTTGCTGTTCGTTTGTACAATTATCTTCACCAGCCTGGGGGGCTGAGATATTAATGTGATTAAACAGTATTTCTGCAAACAGGCAACTGTGTGTCCTCTATTAAAGCAGAGCTGGAGGCAAATGAAAAATTAATTTTAGAAGACAATCAATTTTATTCTACATGACTGTAATAAATAACAGCCCATCTGCAGACAAGTCATTAGGCCCTGGGAGGCTACACGTGTCACAAAGTCTAAATGACACACAAGGCCAAATTTTCCACCAAAACCAGAGTCATAAATAGCCCACCAATGACCATTCCTGTTCAGAGAGGGCAAAGGATTTCCCAGAAAAGCCAGGTGCCTGTGGCTTCCAACCAGCAACCACCATTTGGGCTTGCACAGTATTCACAAATACAGGGACTTGGTGGTTTACCCTTCATCATGTTTTCAGTCTTTTCTGAATTCTACAAGAATAAATCAAGATTTGGCTAAATAGCCAGAATGCTATGTATGATACCATAAGCTTTATGAAATATACGTGCTAATTAAATACACAGCAATTATCAGTTCACTGCTTTTAAAACTGTTAAGGTACACAAAATTATTTTTCACTACTCTTTACATGCAATCACCTACACTTAGAACATTAAAACCTACTCCCTTATTAAAAAATACCAAGATAGTCTCAAATATATGAAATATGATTATGCTCCAAGTAAGGATTTCTGAATATCAGCCATGTACAATATATGCACAGCAACAAGTTTATAGTATTCCCTAGGCTAAAAATGTTTTCTGTCTATCACCATTGGTAAACACTTCCCTCAATGGAAAAAGTGACTATTCCTATACACCCTGAAATCCCTGATTCCTGACCAGTGTTTACCAGGCAATGCAAATAAACATCCATTGACTCTCACTATTCCCAGCCCCTGCAGTGCCTCTCATCACAAAAATGCAGATACACAGATTCTTGGACTGGAAAGGTTTGGGGTTCCACTATGAACTTTCTCTCTGTTTATTTCCTGTACATGTATGTGGACTTAACTGATAAAAATCTATCCAAATATGAGATTAGCTAAATACAAAGGGGACAGAACCGATGTCCCAAGGCTTGTTTCATTATTCCACTCCCAAATTTGCACGAAATGTTTCCTGATGTGGACCTACGTAACTTACAGATTAATTCATGGATGTGCACTCAGGTTTGGATGCTTTCTATGCTGGCGATGCAAAAATCACTGAAATCAGTTGGAAAACTCTGGTTCTACAATGGTTCCATTACGGAATTTCACCTGCAGTGAGTCAACAAGACAAAGCAAAGCAATCTCCTCCTTCATGAGAGACCCAAAGCCTTCATGTTCATTCAGTCTCCTCTGTAGTCTCACACAGAGAACAGTGGTTGGGTCAGAACATTATGAAAAATCAACAGCAAAAAAAAAAGGAACTTTCAAATTTTGCCCACAGTCGTACAACCAAACTAAGCAATCAATCCAGGCACTTAAATAAAAACACTCTTTGCCCATCTACTGTCTGTAAATTTGTTTACTAGCACTCAGATTCTCATAGAACTAGACACTACAGGGGATCATTCTGGAAACATTCTGACATCATCAGATAAACTACTTCATGTGCATAAGATGCTAAAAAGAGCTTCTAACTAAAATGCAGAAGAGTTAACAGCAGCATCAAAAACCCCCACATACCAACACCAATATCAAAACACAGTCAAGAAAATCTTAAACTTTTTGAGCTTAAAAGACACTTTCTAAGTTTTAAAGACAATACAGTGACCAACACAACAAATGAAACCTGCGAGTGGTGTATTCAGTTACATGTTGGTTTTGTAAATGACAAATGATGAGGGGGAAAGATGAGGCTGTGTGGCCACAAGTACCTGAAGATGTCAAAGAGAAAATTCTGCGACAGCAAAGGATGGGGGGAAATGACCATCACAGAACAGGCACATTCAGACCCTAACACAACAAACTTCTGAAATGAAATGCAGTGCTGCTAGAACAAGCCCCTTACGCAGCTGGCTTACGTGCGAGACTGAGCAGCAGGGATGCTCACCCCTGCCAGGCATTTAACTTCTTGTTAATACCTAAGTTTGAAAAAAACAACAAAAATATGGCATTTATACTATCAGAAACTTCACATGAATGAAGAAAAAAAGTTCTTATGAAGAGTTTCTATTCAGATCAGAATATATCACTGTTAAGAACTCAGTCACTCAACTGATCTTTGCTCAGTGAATACAACTTCTTAAAAACGTCTTTAAAAGTTAAATGCCATTATCTGAACCACTCTACTGCACTCTCTGCCTTACTCTGGAAAGATGACTACAATAAATGCCTCACCAGTATTTTTTGTTTTGCTTCCACACCAACATGAATAGATTCTCTCCTTTAAGGACAAATAACTAAGATGGTACAGGTTATTAGAAGGCTGTGGTTGTGGCATGGGAGAGGGACACGCAAACTAAAATTTTGAAGAAAGCATATTAAAAAAGGGCAAGAAAAGTGGATGACCAGAAACCCTCTAGTTTAACATGCAGGAGAAAAGACATTCATGAAACTGCAAGTCAGAAACGTTCCCAAGTTCCAGCAAGAAGAAACAGATTTGTTTGAAGCAAAAATCAGTTGTGGAACAAGTAATTCAATTCATAAAAACAGAGCAGAAAGAAGCGACAGCAATTCTGCTTCTGAGACAAGAAATCTTAGTTCATACAACAGTGGGATCAATTTATGCTGTTCAGCACTGCTGCCCATGAGAACAAGTGAGGTTTGCAGCATTTTACAGCAACGATTCTGCCCAAACCCCTCCTGAGGACTCCTGCAAGAGGCGCGGTGGCTGTGGCTGCCGAGAGCAGCGCACCAGCCCCGGCACACGGGCACAGACCGGGCCGGGCACGGCACACGGGCACAGACCGGGCCGGGCACGGCACACGGGCACACACCTGAATGCAGCAGGGGAGCCAAACGTGCAGCCAGGCTGCACTGAGCTCTCTGCAAACAGCCAGGCAGCCTTGGAGAACGTAAAAATGATTTTGTAATGGCAGGATGCGCAGCTCAAGGTATTTTGGTAAGTCACCTATCAGATACATGAACTGCCATATAAAAAAACCCAACGAAGCCTTACAAGCCAAAAGACTCCTCAAATCTACGAATGCATCTATCAGCAACAGAGGGAACTGAACACCGAGTTCATTACCTGGGGTCCTGTTTCAGTATCCACATTCTGCTCTGGTCTAACTGCCAGCATTTTACTACCTTGCTCTGCTCTGGTTTTTATTGTTGGTTCTGGGAGTTTTTGCGTGTTTGGGGGAGGGTTTTTGGCTTTTCTTGTTTAGACATGTATGTTAAGTCTCACTGGAAAGACTTGATGTTTTTCCTGCTTCTGTTTTCCAGTATTATCACAGCAGCTCTTTAGAAAATTGCCCTCCTTCAGCACACAACATTTAAAAGTACGAGGAGGAGAGGAGGCAGCTGCAGACACCTGCAGCCCCAAAGAGAGACGGCTTCATCAGCCTTAGAAAACAACAGGGATAACATTTCACAGACACAGGACACTCTCTGATGAACTGTTATCAAAACAGCCTATTAGCCAGCATGTAAAACTTGCACTGGGCAAAAACAACTGCTATATGTAAGAAAAAGCGTAATGCATAATATTTTAAACATGCTGATTAGAGGTTCTAGATGAAGCTCAAAGTATTTTTTCTTTCAACTAGCTTTATCTTCTTAATTAGCAACTCTTAAGTTACTGTAACATACAAGTAACTAAATCCCCCTACATGCACAACCGCTGTGCCAGGAGCCTTCGTTACAGCCACCTTTATTTTTTTAAATTACAAATATTCTTCTCTAGGGGCGGTGGGGAGTAAGACAAGTCAGTTCCTCAGCACACACACAGGATTTCAGGAAATCATTTGTGAGACAGAGATGGCACAAGATGACATGGTTGATTCCCAGGAAGGACAAACACAACAGCAGCGTGTCTGTACTGACCTGCGTGAGTGACTCGTCAGCGGGGCAGTGACCCCAGCAGTGGCTGCCTGTGACATCTACTCCCAACTCCCACGGAACCCAGCCATCCCAATAAAATCTTTCTTCCACAGCACAGTTCTTTCTACTCTGCAAATAAGCTGCCCAGAAAGGCTGAGTCTCAATCCTTGCAAATATTCAAAATCTAACGGGAGACAGCTTGGGACAACTCCAGCTGAGCCTGCTGAGACAGAGGAATTGGTCTAGACCACAGAATCCCAGCATGGTTTGGGTTGGAAGGAACCCTAAAGCTCATCTCATCCCACCCCCTGCTATGGGCAGGGACACCTTCCAATATCCCAGGTTGCTCCAAGCCCCATCCAACCTGGCCTTGGACACTTCCAGGGATGGGGCAGCCACAGCTTCTCTGGGCAACCAGCACCCTGAACTTGGCCTTCTCCGATGCCATGAGGTTTGCCCAGTCCCACCTCTGCAGTGTGTCCAGGCCCCTCTGGAGCCATCCCTTCTCTCCAGTGTGTGACCACCCACCCAGCGTGGGGCTGCTGCTGAGGGCTCTGTCCCACTGTCCCTGTCACAGACCCCAGTGCTGAACAGCACCAGTGCCAAGCCCGACCCTGAACACCACTGCTCACTGGGCACCGCCTGGGGACCCAGCACTGACTGCAGCTCTGAGCATCACCATCCAGCCAGTTCCTCACCCATGGTCCATCCATCCAGTCCACATCTCTCCAGCTTAGAGACAGCGATAGCCAGGATCTCAAAATGCACCCAGATGACCTCAAGAGGACTCTGCTAACCTCAACAGTTCTGTGATTCTGCAAAATAGGTTAGATTTGGAACTCTACACACAGCATGAAGTAACTTTGACGAAGTTTCTAAAATAAAAAGTGTTCTAATTCCACTGTCCATTCAGGCTTGAAAACAGGAAAGAAAAAAGTCTTGATATTCTGTTGATTTAAAATACCATGAGGGCATCCCAGGCTAAAAGTACTCTTGCCTTGGACTGGACAGAATTGCATTACATGCTGGGAATGTTACTCACTTAAGTGGCTATGACATAAAAAGAAAAGCATTAAAAGAAAGTAAAGACTTTTAGTAAGGACACCAAGGTAGCCCATATAACCCTGTAAGTTTATTTAGCTATTTTAGTTCATGTCAATAGCAAATGCAATTTTAACTAAACTTCTGGATTACTCTAAAGTCTCCCTCTGCTATAAATATGTACAGCAAATTTTCCAAAAATCAAGGTTGACTTCCACAGTTGACAGATTTGGAAAAATCCAGAAGTTTGGTTTACATTGCATCACACATAAATTTTATGTATGTAAACATTTTATCAATGATTATGTGTTATATTAATGGCGTAAGTCCTATATTAAATATAACTCCCACTTTCATTTACGGGGGAGCTGAAATGTGTTATCTGATAGAATATGAAAACTCTGATTGCAGGAGCCTATGGCTGGGAACAACCGTGAAGAAGACTAAGAACAGTGAATGCAAAATGCTGCTGAAAAACAGCCCTGAGATTCTTCCACAGAAAAATCAGAGCTACCTCTGCTCAGAATACTGCCGTCCTACCAGAGACAAAAAGGATGCGGGGGTGGCATTCAAAGGAGGCAGCACAACCTCCTGGCATGAAGCTCATTTCTGCGTCTGAGCACAGGAAACCCTCAAGTCTTCCAAGCTGGGAGATGTACCAGGTTGAGGCTCGAACGGAATAACTGCAAGTTCACTGGTGATGCAGAACGTGACACATTTCAGTACATTTTAGTCATAAACAGATTGGACTTACTTTTAGACCAAATAAACAGGCAACATCTTGATTAGGCAAACAGACTTGTCACCCAAAGCCCCTGAAGTAATTTTTCCTCTGTTTTACAGAAGGAGTACAATCAAGAAAGAAACTCTAAAATCATTACAGGAGATGACCTCAAAATTCTAGGTCTACCCTACACTTTGTATGTGACACACAACTACAGCCAATGTCAAGGGCAACTGAACCATTTAACTGAAACAGAAAAGTATTTCAAAATATTTAAGATTTCACCTGATTCACTGATATTATACATCACAGAAGGTACCCAGCTCAAGGAGGATAGAAAACTAGTCACCTTGCTGGGAAAAATCTGAAGGAACTTATATTAAAGATCTTTTCAATACTTACATTCCTATAAAATACATTTCAGTACTTCAGTGACTACATGCCAAATCCTTAACTAATAACTGTCACTGGAAGCCTTTCAATTAATGACAATATTAATGGAGCTTTATGTAGCATAGATAATAGTGCACATGCATAACATAGCAAGATACCTCCAGTTTTACACATTAGTAGTAAAAAACCCATTAATAAAGAATAATCCAATAAAAGCTCTGTTTGTCACGGAATTACCATACTTTTTAGTGTAAGAAAAAAAAAAGTCTCCTTCTTAAATAACTACTAAATGCTTGGGGTTCTAACATATTGCTGCAAGCTATAATGGTTATAACTGTTAATCCAATACACCTTTTATACAAACCCATAAACACACGAGTGGAAAAATAGCACAGATGTTCATCTCTAATGCAATTTCCATTCAATTTCCTAAGTGCAGTCCCTGTGTGCAAACTAGCTTAACGTTATGTTTAGCTTGCAAATTCTTTTAATAAATAATGAATGCAATAAAACTAGTAGATCAATGGCAAGCTGAGAAATCATAAAAAAGCCTTTTGTGCTCATGCTGTTGCCGATTTCAAACTTTAATCCAGCTACAGATCAATACTACTTTTTCTTTTTAACCCATCCCACAGATAGCAGACAGAGTGGATGTAGGTTAAATGCCAGTACCAGATATCAATTTCCAGAAACTTGATAACATCAGACACAATTGCAATCGAACATTTTATACCTTATCGTAGGAACAATATACACTGCTAAACATCACACTTCAGCCACTGCACTGCAATAAAGGGAGCACGTTAATGGGGTTTGGTTCTTACTTTCTGGAGAAGTGGTATTTGTGAGTGAGTCAAGAAAGGCTCTGACATAATCTATTTTAATGAGCAAAATGGGCTCAGCAGGTCAAGATGTACTGACGAGGGAATATAATCTCCCCACGCCCGCTAGTGACAATAAACTTTATACACACACACAAAACAACAACGCGGCTGCGCTACCAAAAATTAAAGGCCAGCAAAGAAACTTCTGCGTTACAGGATTCGGATATTGGAACCTTCTGGGGCAGGTATCAAAGTACACCAGTTAATAGGAATCGGTGTTTCTAACAGGTTGTGGGACGGAGAGAGAGGGGAAGCCCTATTACTGAGTCACTGTGGATAACCCTGTTTTACCAAGTGGGAACAAAGATCAAAAGCATGTAGCCCCGAGGGACAGTTCTAATATCAAGCAGGATAAATCTAAATCACTAGGAATCATTACTAACTAATATACTCGTGCTTGGGAATGCAGGTTTAATCGGGACATATAAAAACCTTGCCTTGGCTTACACCAAAGGAACACATCCCAGACAGCAGTAACTCTGAAGCAGCCTCATTATGTTTGGGTTTGATCACAGTACTGTGCATGCAAATAATCATTAAAATTATGCATTTCCATACACCTACAGGTTTTATTACACTGATAATCACACTACAAACTTACAAAAGCAGCCAGCTGGGAACTTTCCACGTATTTTAAAGTAAGGATTTGGATAATTTTGTTTGTAACCTCAGAAATTCCTACTTATCACCCCTGGAAAGGCACAAAAGAGATTCAAGATCCTACATTCACAAGTACAAGATCAGACCCAAAAACATAGTAACACGTAATTCTTTCAAACGCAGGATTCAGCAAATACGTCCCACCTTTGACAAGAAGGGCTCAGATCCTAGAAACATTTTTAAGTTCTTTGCCCTTGTTCTGGCAAACGGCCCCTGGCATGAAAGGGAGGTTCACCTCAGCAAAGTCAAAACAGGGACTTCATAGCCCAGGTTTCAACACCTTTTTAACACTGATCCTGACCAACAGCCCTTACTGCCAAGCAGTGAAATAAACAAGACAATTCTTTAAAACATCTCACAAGGCTCATTTGAAATATTTTCTGCAAAATGACTAACGTTAAGATAGAGACTAGTTTCTCACTCTAAGGCCACTGCCATACAACAAAATATGACTCTTTAATTCAGTGGGTTTTGCTGTGCTCCCCAGTCCTACCAAAGTTGATTTTCCCTGCCTTTCAAACCGGTGCACAAACAGAGGCTGCGTGTGCAGCCACAGCCCCAGCGTGAGAATAATTCCCCATCTGCAGAGCTGGTCCCTTCTGGAGGCTCTCCGAGTATAATGCTATTGCCACACATTGATATATTGGTGAGAGAAAGGCAAATATAACAATGCTAAAGCTTAAACTCATTTGAATAAACTGTGAATTTCTATTACATATATTGTTTCCTTTATCAAATTGGAACTACTGGAGCAAGAATACCAAGAATGCCAACATAAATCTAGATCTGTTACAGCCAGTTTCTCCAATTTATTCTCAGAAGCCTTAAAGACAAAAAGCCAAAGTTCTTCCGTCTGGAGGAAAGATTAGGAAAAGGAACATTCTTGATAATTTTTAAAATTAAAGCGCCACAGAGAGAAATTCAGGTTTAACAAAATGACTGCACAAAATACTCTTTTATCCTCTAAAGAAAAACAAAGATGACCACGAGTGGTTTAGTAAACACTAAGGAATAAAAGCCAATAAAAGCCGTGCGTAGCCTACGTGGGAAATAGATCTTCATTATTCATGGCAGAGTACTTTACACTTCGTGAACCTTTCTACAAAGACACATTCCAGCCTC
Source organism: Machaerirhynchus nigripectus (assembly GCA_013397975.1). NCBI lineage: Eukaryota > Metazoa > Chordata > Aves > Passeriformes > Dicruridae > Machaerirhynchus > Machaerirhynchus nigripectus. Next base: position 531,515 of record VZRQ01010638.1, read on the forward strand.
TTTTATGATTTGCGTTCCACAGGTTCTGTCTAAGATAATGGATACCAGACTAAACTGACCCGAAATTAACAGTGATCAACAACTGCTCCCATGTATCTGGCCCTACATAGGGAGTAGTAGCAGAAACATAATAAACAAGTATTTTAAATCCAGCACATGTTGAACCCAGACATACTCAACTTTAAAAAATTCTTAATGAGGTAAAAAAAGAAAAAGAAGAAAAAAAGAGAAAAAGGCTTACTTCAGCCTGTAATCAATTTGGACACAATGATATTCTATTTATAGCAATACTTTTAACATCATAATATAATAGTCTTATATTATTTATTCGTATCATTCCTATTACAATGAAATATTAATGCTGAGAAAGTGGTTACTCTATTAAGGAGCTATCCTATGTTTAGATTTTAATATTGATCTCCACTATTTGGGAATAATTAATCATTCTGTAAGAATCTGCATTTGCCTGACTGTGTTATAATACAATCAGAAGTTTAGCATCTTCCCCACAATAATGCCAAGATTAAATTTATATTTTGACCTATTCCTAAAGGCAATTTAGTTATTCCAACAGAAGGGGGAAAAGGGGATACCGCCACTTTAAAAGCTTCAATCTCTTTGACATTGCTGGCAGTGTATGGGAACATTAATGCATCTGTCATGATAACAAGCTAAGAATAACATCTAGACATCAAACCGAGCAGAGAATCCATCTGAAGTGATTCATTCAGATCTGTCTCATTGATTTATTAAACACAGGGCAACATCTGCAGCCTCACAGAGCCGCTTGGCGAAATTAATGCAAGATCAATTCAAATGGAAAAAAGTGCAAAAGAGATAAATCAAAACACAATTTGCATGCAGTTCCACAATCAGGCTTATTGGGTGCAAATGCTCAATTTTCCTCCCAAAGCAAATGAGTTTAAATGTTGTTTTATCTTTGTAGAATTGTGTGATTTGAAGTGACAGTGAAGAGTTCTGCAGGTTGAAATGGTGAAAAGAAAAAAAGAAGAAGAAATGCTTGCAAAGACCTTTTGAATATGCAACAAGAATATCATTAATACCTAATTGTTTAGCTTTTTTGTCTTTGCTACAAAAACACAGTATTTTTCAGTTGTAGAAGTCTCAGTAGAAAATTACATATGTATTATGCATATACACATGCAGGAATCATACAAATACTCCATTTTGGAGGAAAAGCATGTTATACTTCAAATGGGGAGCTCTAGTGCTATAAAGAAAGAAGGGAATTTTCATCAAGGGTTCTCCAGATTAGATATGCATCTGATGAAAATATTCAAGTATTTTAAGAGTTTTGTACAGGCACAGACTTTCAACATACCCAAAAAGAAAGAGGGATTTTTCCAAAAGCATAACTACACTGCTCAGAAAGTGGGAAAATTCCTCTCTCCATCTCAAGCAGAATCTACTTTGCCAGTGATCTCTCTCCACAGTGTTTGAAGCAAGCCTCCTCTCAAAGGAAGAGAACTGAAAAACTGATCTTTCTTTATTTAAAAATGCTAACACCTCCAAAATTCACAAATTTGGCCAAGTCTGAATGCAGGCTAAATACCCACTTAGAGAAAGAAGTTTATGGACAATCAGATGTCCACATTTGCTATCAATATACAGGAAGCTGTGTGCAGTGCTACATGGCTGGATTGCTTTAATTATCATCTTGACATCAGTCTCCTAGTAAAAGACAGAGTACTGCTGACTATGGGGTAGCTTTTAATAGTCAACATGACTAGACCCTCATTATCTCATAAAATTAAATGCCTGCATTTACTGCTTAAATTCATTTCTAAAGCCTTTTATTGTTTGTGAATAGCCAAAGTAATACAAAATATTAGCTTAACTGGTTACTTTAAATCATAAAAAATACGCAATGCACGAAAATGCTCTTTTCTGGAAAGTATTCTGACTTTTCATTGAATAATCCAGACCAACACTATGCTTTTTCAGTGGCCAGTAGCATCCATCACATACAGAATCCTGTGGAAGAGGTTGTGATCATACTCATGCAATCCTATTTTTCAGGACTGACATATTTACCATTATAAAGACATTCTTACTACAGTTTTAAATTTCATTTTTAAAATAAAACCTCATTATAGTTCGGGGGTTTTTTAATTAAGTAAATGTTAAGCTTTACTACTAAATTTAAGCATGCCTCCGTAATTTAAGTAATTTTCTAAAGGTAATGCCCATCAGCAGCTAGATTGTCAGTATGTTGTACTCACTTGAAGGTGGGACCTGTAATGAAATGAGCAGTTAGTTTCATTTCACAAACCTTGCTTGCAAATTAGAGTGCGTGGTGCTGGCTAACAACAAACATTTCAGGAACATTCTGTGAACATGCTGATGAAAATTGAACAGTACACGTGAATGTACTACAGAAATACACGGGTCAAAGCTGCTGGACATAGTAACTCCTGTTACAGAACACAAACACCAAAAAACTTTCACCCACGGGTGCACTTCTCTGCAGGTCTTACGAGATCTGTAGACAAACTCAACTAAAATAATGCAATGGAGTAAGCAGCAGAAATAGAATTTATCTCTTTTTTTGGTTATATATAATTGATGGTTTGCATTCCAATTTAAAAAAATTACTAAAAGTGCACACTAACATAAGATATGCTGACTTTTACAGGTCAACTACCAGTGAAAATAATGACACCTAGCATTTCTTACTGCTTTTTCTGGCAGCTCTTGAGTTTACTGCAGGATTTCTGCAATCTTCAAATACAGATATAAATCCCTATCAATTTAAAAAAATATTAACTAGAAAAGCAATGCACAGTCTTCCAAGTTGAGAGCAGTATTTCTAAAATATCACATATTTTCAAGCCTTTACTTTCCAGGTACAGAACTAAATATTGTGAGCATGTCTTTAACAGTTCTACTGTATTTGGTTTGTTTGATTAACGTGCACTGCAGTGCTTCCCAGGTCACTCCAGAGCAAACAAACCTAATTAGATTGTTCATGTATTTAACTATTTTTACCCAACATTCTCTCCAGCAAGTATGGACTGTTCGAGGGAAATAATAATCTGTAAATAAAATGAGGTATTAAGCATTTAATTAGCATGACAGAATACAATTAACGTGAAGTTACAATCCTTGAGCGAAGTTTCAGGTGTGCTGGTAACACTCCTCATGCCTCACACATGAAACAGTGAAAGCCAAGCACATTGATCTGAGCAGGTTCTTCCAACCAGTGGCATTTTCGTGAGGCATAAACAAATGAAATGTAAAGGGATTTGCTATTCTTGAACAGGTAAAAATACAACGTTTTCATAGCAGGGTGGGGAGAGCTTGTGCTTAAGCACATTCAACACGTGTGAGTCTCAGCTGAGAGCTGTGCCTGGGGTCAGGCACGGTTCTGCCCTGCAAGAGCCCCCTGTCACTGCTCTGCCTCATCCCCAGCCTTCCACCCGGGCTCCGTTCCACTGACTGCTCCTCTCAGCCCCTCCTGCAGCATCACTCGGCTCCTCACCTGCAGCTCCCCTGGCCGCCCTTCCCATTGCTCCCTGCTTTACCCGTTCCCTCAAACTATCACGCCCATAGGTCTTTGTCAAAGAGAAGGGGGAAAAAAAAATAAGTTGGGAAATACAAGTTTTAAACATTTAACACTCCAGCATTTCGAGATTTTAAATCACTGGTTGTAAGAGGGCAGAAATCTTTAGACTGCATCTACAGGCTGCATCATCAAATCAGAGCCTGTATTTCCCTAAGGGAAAACTTTGGCATGGTCACAGATATTAACGAGATGCATTTCTTCAACCATCAACTTTCATGCTCATCGAGTCTCAGGAACATTTCACAGAAGCATTTACACGTTAAATGTGCCCCTTAGTAATCTAATGTATTTGAGCAAAATTAACTCGAGTCTCAGACCTTACTTCCAAACCCATCACTTAAATAAAGCAGTAGGTGTGATGTCATCGAGGTGCCTGACATTGAAATAGGCAGGGGGAGAAGGTGTTACAGAAACAGAGCAAGAGCAAGAAAAAAAGCACATAGTTCGTATTATCATATCTAGGAACTAAGCGCATCTCTAAAACGTCACCTGTAACATAAAGGGATTTGAAACAAAGCAAATACTGCATTCAAGAATGACGCCCGGTCTGCTCCTGCTCCAGCTCACAGCAGCAGGAGAGCAGGATCAGGCCCCGAACTGGCACGAAATTAGGTAAGCTGACATTAAAAAATAGGACCCCCGTTCAGGGCTAAGCTGGTCGAAGCAGGGACACAAAGCCCGAAGTTACTGAACATTTGCACGCTGCAGGTCGGAATCGCACCCAAAGCTCGCTGAAGCGTCTGTAAAGAAAGTTTGCTGCCACAGAAAGCAGCAGCACGCTGACATGGAAATGTTTCTGGAGACGTCCCTCACCAACTGCTGAAGCAGGGAATGTCATCTTTAAAGTCCCTGCCTTACACCCTGCCCCACGGCACCAGTGTTCCTGCCGAGCCCCGAGAGGGTTTTGTGTTTATTTAGATCATTATCATTTCTAAAGGCAGCAGCCATGAGGTCACAAACCAGGATTATAACCCCAAGTATGCAGGACCCAGCAGGGATCCGGGGGCTCGGTGACCGAAGCCGGGCAGGGCAGGGGCTGCGGCCGCTCC